>JBBBDQ010000266.1:5272500-5812500 GCA_037127315.1 Ascarosepion bandense
CCACCAGAGGTCTATTGGTCTACTACCATTGACTACGCCTACGTCTCGGGATACTGCATATGACGATTACGTCTATGTACTAGATCGACCTACCCGGTTACATTTGCCTAAACCACTCAAGTACCTCGTATTGATATATATAACCCTTTCTACATCAATAATATGATAAAATATAGTTTTATGGTATGCTATTTTTATGAGTTAAAGTGCTCAAGATCAGGGATAGAGGACCTATTAATATAAAAGTTGACATTGTGACCAACAACCAGCAGTGGCAGTCTGTCTCCTGCTTAAGATGCTAAAGATTGTGTTTAAACATGAAACAAACTGCTGTCGCTGGGTGTTGATCTCAATCTCCATGTTTAAGTTGAAAAATTCCGAAATTTAATTTTGTTGAATGGCCATTTCAGTGAGAAAATTCTTGCTTCATCAGAAATGATTGAAAACAAAAACTTATTAATTCAAATATGTTACAAAATTTCTATATCAGAAGAAGCCCAAAAACATATCCATACATTAAGAAGTTAAAAAAAAATAAGGGGTTGTAATAATAAAAAAAAAATTATTTTATTTAAATTTGTTAGCACAATATAAGAAAGGGGGAAAAAGCAGACACAGAGATTCATGACTCAATATCACAAAACTTTGCAATACATCTGTATGAAAGAATCAAAAGTTAAAAATTAAAAATTAACTTTTGATTCTAAAAATTGGATTCTAATTTTTTTTAAATTTAATTAAATACAATGTTTCATTTATAACTTATGCTCCAATATAACTTATAAATTAAAAATTATTTTACAAAATAAATAACCCACACAATACTTTTTTGGTTTTCTTAACTATAATAAACCTTAGTATACCATAATCATTTATAATTCTAATTCTAACCAAAGCATTGGTTAGAATTTCAAGATAGTGATAGAGTGGGTACTTCCACTCATTTTCGATAACTAACTTTTAAACTGAATTTGTAAAAGTAAAAATGTTTTCTTGAAACTTTTATTTTAGTTTTAATTGAAAGCTAAATGATTAAATTTACTATTTCTAATAAGTAAAATACACAGGTGTATTTCAAACAGAAATTATATTGATTAGAATGTAAAATTTTTCAATTTTTTTAAGTTTTCAATTTTCGTCCATTTTTTACCAAAATTTTTAAAAAATGATTATTTCAAAAATAATTTCATTCATTTATGAAAAAGTCCTGAAAGTTTTATTAAAATCTGATAATTATGTGATTTTTGCAAGAATTTTAAAATTAATGTGTTTGTCACTGGAAAAAAAACTGAGTTATGTAATTGTTATAATGGAACACCCACAACAGTTGACTCATCAAAGAGATTAAGAAGAAAGGAAGTATGAGACAATTTGACTTCCGCTCTCATTCTGTCTTGACTTACCATTTTATCGAATTCTCTGTAAATTGTAATTTTCCATACAATAATCTCTGATAATTGTTTACCCCTTTATGTGATGTGTAAATTTTTCCACTTGGAATTTACCTTGTTATTTATATCATTCCCGCAATATAACAGCAATATTACTTTTTCCATTGTAAACTCTCATAACGATTTGGTTACCCGCTAACTAAAATCAAAACAAGATTTTTTACCAAAATTTTGAACGTGTTAGAAGGGATTAAAAAATTCCCATTGTCCCCAATTTTTAAATCCTGTCTTTCATCTTGTCTGGGTCAGAATTTTATTTTTCCCATCCATCTTTTTTTGCTTGTTCCTACTCCCTGTAGAAAGAATGCCTCTTGATTTTGTCATAAAGGTATAATACAGCGGCCACTTTATTTTGTGGGATGGACGAGTCCTACAAACATTAATTGATTTATTTTGTATTTTAAATTAAAAATTCTGTTTGGGATTTCTTTTTTTTTTTTAATGTAGCTCTCCCCCCACCTCGCTTTACATTTCATGCCTAAATATTTTTATTCACGTGGGGGATTCTTTTGTAGGTTCCCTGAGTGGATGTGGCATTTTGGTACATGGAGGATCAAGTGATGATGGATGGGTCCTTATGGTGAATGGGAAATTGTAAAGAATGTTTGGGTCATAATTCTGATTAGCTAAGTATAGGATAGTTATTGTTGACCAACCTCAGTTTTTGTTCCCCCCCAAAATACTCTGGCCTTGTGCCATAATTGTATTGTTTGATACAATAAATATTGTTAGAAGGAATTAAAAAAATTTAAAAAATAATTAAGAAATACTTTGATCTTTCCTCTTAATAATAGCATTTTGATGAAAAAGTATGCTTTTATTAAGTTTGGGACCTTTTTTCTTCATACTATACCTTTTTTTTGTTTTTTTTAAAGTGATTTAATGGAGGTAAATAAGATAGAGTGTTAATAAGATTAATGTGGAGAAGTATGTCATGTAACTGAGCCGAGTCATGCTGACTCGGAAGTTTTGTGAAGGCAGTATTATGATGTTCTCACTCCTCAAGGTTTTTTTTTCAATCTCAGTAGATATATATATATATATATATATATGTTTAAAAGTTTTTGATATTTTACTCAACATTTGGTTTGACAACATTTGTGTAAGATTTGATTTCATCCAATTTTTTCTACTTGTTTTATGCTTGTAGAGATAAAAGTTTTGAAGATTTTTGTTTTTTCATAATTATTTCTAAAATAAAGAAACATATTTTTGAAGACAAAATACTAAATTGAAAACCATATTATAGTTTCTTAGTTTATTTTATAACTTTTATTCTTTTTTATTTTATTTTATTTTATTTTATTTTTCACACCACCATATTTACATTTTAAAACTTTAAAACTTTTTCAACATAAAACTTTTCTTGATTTTGTTTTTGAATATTTTTTCCTTAGACTTAATTAACTGTTCAGATTTTTAAAATTAAGTAGCTGGGTTACAATGGTCATAATTTTTTTCTTGGATATTTTTAATTAAATTCAAAATGTTCATAAAGATCTGTTAACAAGAAATAAAAATTTAAGCATGTAACTGGTTTTCAGATATTCCAGCTTTGAAGGTATTTCATATCAGCCATTTGTCATTATGACTTCTCTACTAGGAATATTCTACAGGAATAAGTTCACTCATTTTATCTTCATTCAGGTCTTTGGATGGAATGCTGCAGCCAAAAATAAGAAATTCTCATGTACCATTATGGAATTATACACTTTTACGAGCCCAGGTAGGCATCATGTTCATCCTCAGTCTTTCTATTTTAAATCTGAATGTTTGACTAATATTGTTTTCAATACAATTAATATGCTTTATTTTTCTTAAATTTATTAGAATTAAATATCTATAAGATAATTCAATCAAATATAGTTTTATGCAAGTGTTTATACGGTTGTATCTAACATGTTGTAAATATAGCAATTCTAGAAAGAAGATGATTAATTTCTAGTTCTGTTTGTACTTTAATTCTGTTTTCTTTCAGAACTTCCTGGTGTACTTTTTAGCTGGATTGAAAAAATTCAATCCTGAATGGTTAGAGGGATATTCAATGAAATCCTTAAATGAACATTGGGTATTTATGCCATTTAAGTAAGTTTAACTTCTTATTATAATTGTGTTTGTCTTTGTCATTTTTATTAGTTCATTTTTGGTGGACACTCACATTTAAGCTACTGTTAACACAGTATATAATGATATTTAGGAATGGTAAAGTTGTATTCTTTCATTTTGTATGTAACTTCTCTTGTATGTTTGACTTTGTTTAGTTTATTTACAAGATCAGGTAAATCAGTATCATAGGGATATATTAATAGAGCATCATCAATATATCATATATAACCTATATATATATATATATATATATATATATATATCTCGCAGCCGAGATTGAAAAAGACCTCCAATCCATATTGGACTGGGGTAAGAAATGGCTAGTAAATTTTAATGCTTCTAAAACGAAGCTACTCTCAATTAACCATCATCAACAATCTCACCTACCTCCCATTAGCATGGACCAGGCTTGCCTCCCAGAGAGTAAAACACTATGCCTCCTTGGTCTCACACTTTCAGCGAACCTCAAATGGAATGACTATATCGAATCCATTGCTAAATCCGCTGCTATGAAAGTCGGTTCTCTGTGTAGGGCCCGGAAGTTTTTTCCGTCTAATTCTATCCTGCACATATATAAATCTACCATCCGCCCGTGCATTGAATACTGCTGCCATATCTGGTTGGGTGCCCCTGCTATTCTCCTCGGGCTTCTTGATAAGGTTCAGAGGAGGGTCTGTAATGTGATAGATACTGACTTGGCGGACTGCCTGCAGTCTCTCTCCCACCGGCGCAACGTGGCTTCCCTGTGTCTCTTCTATAAATACTTTCACGGCTTCTGCTCCGATGAGCTTAGATCACTGGTGCCCCCTAAATACGAATTTGAATGAGACACTAGATTAGCAACTAGATCCCACCCTTTTACTGTGAAACCGATAAAATGCAACCTTAACTTCTACTCCAACAGTTTCTTTCCTCGCACTTCAAGGTCAATAGACACCTCCTAACACACTAACCTGCTCCCATTCTATCAAACACTCTTCCCATCTCATCCTCGGTATCCTTACTCATCTGTCACCTTCCTCCTGACATTCCCTATGTCTAACCACTCCTTCTCTTTACCTTCCCCTATGTAGCCCCATGTGCAATAGTGGCAGTGGAATGCCTTGCATATATATATATATATATATATATATATATATGGTAATATTTTTATTATAGGTTTATAATAAAAACATAGTAAACTATGTTATTTTTATAAGCTTATAATAAAAATATTACCATATATAATGCTCTACTAATTACTGAGCACTCTTAATAAAGTAAATTGCTACAAACAGTGGACTACCAACCCTTTAGTTTGTACTACTTCTAATATATATATATATAGAGAGAGAGAGAGAGTAGGTATAGATGGAATAAAATTCGATATCAAAAAAACACTATTCTTAAAAAGTGCTCAATACAAAGTAGATCGAATAATACTTATTGAGAATTTATAACATAAGTATATTATAATATCACAACAAAAGTAAAGGTACACATAGTTGAAACAAAATAGCTACATTTATAGTGATATTATAATATATTTATGTTATAAATTCTAAATATATATATATATATCATAAATTATAGTTTACAACAAGTACAAAGTTTTATACACTACAAATGACAATGTCTCATCAGGTGGTGTGGAAAGAAATGGAAAGTCTCTTTTCTAATATTTGGCAATTGTGTGTGGGATGTAGGTGGGGTTAGAGACAGTCCAGTTAGAATTTTGAAAAGAGGGTAGAGTTGATTAATGAGAATTTTGTAGACAGATTTAACATTAAAAGATTAAAAGATAGAGTATAGCCTTTTATGGCCTAATGGCTGGATTTTTTCTGGGTGGGGGTAGTAAAAGGAGAGAGTAAGGAAGTGTAAGGGTGAGGAGGAATAGGATTAGATGCAATGAAGTAGGAATGGTTGTTACCATTTAGTGGACCTATCTTTAATATTGAATTGTACAACTACACAATATTTTTGTATTTAAACTTGGTCATAAAGATCTAATCTAATATTTAATCTTAGCTTTAAATTTAGGAAATCACTTTTTTCAATAAAACTTTAAAATAGGTCACATTTTGTGGTATGGAATAGATAAAATTTGATGTAAGAGTGTTGTTAATATAAAGATTTATCCTCTAAGGGGTCCTAACTTTCACTTTTGTAATTTTTAGCATGATTGTAAAGTTAGTTCTTTAATGTGTTTGCAGTTTACTGTGGTTTCATGCCTTTTGTTTAATGATCTGTTGCTATTCATGTATTTAATGATTTCAGTTTTCGCTTGAAGACAAAGAAAACATGGTTCCTTTATTGATTTAGATGTTCTTGCTTGTTTGAGGATTTTTCATGTAACTTTAGGTGTTTTATTTTCGTTTTTTAACTTCCAAAAGTATTTGGCAAGAGATGTCATGTTTTGTTTTTCTTTGTTATTGAAGGATGAGAAGTGATTGTAAAAGCGCTTTTTAAATATGTTCATTGTGTTTCCAATATAAATTTTCTCATCCTTGGGATTCTCCATGGATGAAATCGAACAAATATATATCAGGGATTTCATTAAACATTTATTAGGAATGGGGCATTGATTTGTGTTTCTACAGTTACAAGGGTTATTATTATGAGGCAGACTGGTATGAGTTTTGGAGTTATTTTTGTTGTATGCTTTTAATATTTTATTGTTATGTAATTTGATTATTTTTCTAGATTGTTGGAGCAGCTGTAGCTTAGTTTTATTGTATTTCTACTGAAAATTTTTCTTAGAGGGTTATTTTTAGGAAAAGGTATCTCTTCTCTTATTTCATTTGTAGTGAGGGGTAGTAAGATTCCTAGCATGTTAAGGAATTTGGCCTTGTGGGAAGATAGCCCACTATAATTCATAAGTTCAAGAAAGGCAATTTTTGAGTGTAAAATAACATTTACACATATATACATTTCAATCAATGTTTTACAAAATAAGTAATGCTTGAAATAAAAGGGGATAAAAGAGTTGATGGAAGGTAATGGTGAACTGAAAGAAAGGATGTTCATTTTCAAGTTGCCGATTCTAAGGTCAATGAGTCAGTAGGTTGGTTTGTGTGGAATGTCTTAGAAAAGGTCAGTTAGTACTTTGAGAACAGGTGAGGAAGAAGAAGGCGAGCATAGTAGCAGCTTGACATAGGTCAAGGAAGAAACTAATTACTCTCTTCTCCTCTGTCTGTGCCTTTCTGTCTGGGTGCTTTTATAACAGCATTTTTGGATCAACTGGCTCAATTTTCAAATTTCATCCTTGTATTTGGAATATCTGCAAGGATTTGACTTTTAGTTGTGAGAGAGCACACATCAGGTTCATGCTTTGTTGGTATCACCACATAACTTTCGCCCCAGAAAATGGAATGATATTTTGGTATCTGTTGTCGCTTTTTTTCAATTAGTTTTTTTTTTTTTCTGTGTTCTGTTTTGTTAGAAATAAAAATATGTGTTTTCTTTCTTCTATTTAACTGTTCTACCGGACTTAGTTTTCATTTTTGGTTTGTTTTCATTAGTTTCCTCGGTACCAGATTGGGGGGGAGTTATGGAAATCCTGTCTTGATTCGATGGAATCTTTTGGTTTTATATTTTCAGTAATGTACATCGGTTTTAATCTGTCTATTGAGACTTTACTATGGACGTCTTCTGATTTTTTTTTATCGAAAAATATTTTTCATGACGACTTATTACTTGATATGGACCTGTGTATGGAGCTTCCAACGGTTTTCTTACTCTCAGTTCTTAACCAAATGCTTCTACATGCCTGTAAATCTTTTGGGATGTAAGAAGTAGGTGTTGAATGTAGGTGTCCGCTGGATAATTTGTCCATATCAAATTTCTGCATTTCGTCAGTTAAAATTTTAACGTGCGAGTTTGTTTTCATTCTTGTTAGGGTCGATCAGTAATCAAGGAATTTATGCGTGAGTTCCCGTTACTGCGGTAAATGGAGAATAGTTTGATTCGTTGGGAGTTATTCTCATTCCTAGAAGAATGATAGGGAGAGCTGATAACCATGATTCTTTCCTGGCTATTACAGCATTTTTTAGGGTTCTGTGAGCTCTCTCTACTAGTCCGTTCATTTGTGGATGGTAGGCTGTTGTTCTTAATCGGTGAAAGCCTATTATCTTTGATATTTTTGTGAATAATTCAGATTCAAATTGGCTTCCTCTGTCCGTAACAACATGAAGAGGAACACCGAATCGGGAGATCCACAGATTGACAAAGGCCATTGATACAGATTTCGCTATAATTTCCGTTATTGGGCATGCTTCTATCCACCTCGTGTTTCTGTTGATGCATGTCAATAAATATTGGTAAGTTGAAAAGTAAGGGTCCGTTTGGTTTTTTACTGGTGGTAAGGGACTGACAATGTCAACATGTATGGTTTCAAAACTGCTAGAAGGTAATTCGAATGGACTTACTTTGCTCTTTGTGTGTCTTGTGACTTTTGCTTGTTGGCAGTGCTGGCATTCTGTTCACCACACTTTTATTGATTTGTCCATATTCGGCAAATAATATCGGGATTTTATCATTTTTCTGGAAGCTGCTATTCCCGGGTGTGACAGGTTATGCAGACTGTCGAATACTGATTTTCTGAGCTTTTCTGTCACAAAAGGTCGTTGGAAAGGTAATGACGTGTCGCATAATATAATGTCCTTTTTATTTATTGTATATGTTTTCAGTTAGTCTTCGAATGTTTGGATTTCATTGTCAGTAGCTTGATGTTTCATTATTTCCTGTAAGTTACACACATCAATAGTTATAGCATTTACAGGTCTTGATAAACAGTCAGCTACTATGTTTTGCGATCCTCTTATGTATGAAATATCATTCACATATTCACTGATAAAACAGAGGTGACGCTGTTGTCTGTCAGATTTTAGAGAGGATTGGTTTTTAAAAGCACTACAAAGTGGCTTGTGGTCCGTCAGCAACATTACATTTCTGCCTTCTATTAGATGTTTAAAGTGGAGAACTGCTAGATAGGCAGCTAATAGTTCTCTGTCGAAAGTAGAATATTTCTGTTGGGTCTGGGATAATTTCTTTGAAAAGAAGCCTATAGGGATGGGTTGGTTGTCAATCATTTGGTGAAGTGCTACACCCACCGCATAGTTTGAACTATCTGTTATTTGGAAAGACAAATTTTAAAGTCGTACTCACTTAGTTTTTGTAGTACTTTGTCGATATGTTTGGAATAAGTTTCTTCGTCTTCTGAGAATATCAGGATATCGTCGATAAATAAAAATGTATAATCAGTATCATAAAAGATATTGTCCATCATTCTTTGAAAAGTGCATGATGCATTCCGTAGTCCAAAAGGCATGTAGTTATATTCAAATAACCCGAAAGGGGTTGAGATGGCTGTTTTACAGATATCATCCGGGTGCACTGGTATCTGGTGATAAGCAGACGACAGGTCTATTTTTGAGAAGAATTTTTTGTTATGCAGCTTTGAAGCCAAGGAATTTAGGTTTGGCACTTTGTATCTATCGGCTTTTGTTATCATATTTAGGTGTGTATAATCGTCGACAGGTCTGTATGCGCTGTCTGCCTTCGGTACACATGTGTAAAGCTGAACTCCATTCTGAGTTCAAGGGAGAAATTATTCCTGCTTTTAGTAGTTTCTTAAATTCCTCTTTTGCGATATCACATCTCTGAGCTGATAGCTGTCTGGCTCTGGAGAAGGTAGGAGGATTGCTACCAGTTTCTATCCTGTGATATATTTTTGGCTTCGTCGCATTTGTGTCAGGATGAGAATAAATTAATTTAGGATATTTTTCCAGGATTGTTCTCACTGTTTTGTTGTCATTTTGGTTTGGTACTACATCTATATTCATAATAATAGATGATGGATGCGCATTTGATTGTCTGTTAGTCATTTTATCGACTAGTTTGTTATTTTTGCAATCCACCACTAATCCGAAATTGTTTAGGAAGTCATACCCTAGGAGTGGCTGAGCAGTTTCGGCTACTATAAATGTCCAGGTGAA
The DNA here is from genome assembly GCA_037127315.1 of Ascarosepion bandense. NCBI lineage: Eukaryota > Metazoa > Mollusca > Cephalopoda > Sepiida > Sepiidae > Ascarosepion > Ascarosepion bandense. Next base: position 5,282,033 of record JBBBDQ010000266.1, read on the forward strand.
TTCTCGTTTTAAGTTTTGTAGCGTTAGATTTAGTACCACTTGTCCTGAGCATTCAATTTATTTTCATTAGCTGATACTAAGGAGATATTGGTTGGGTAGATAATGGCTCCATTTAAGTATCTTTTTGGTAGTATAGATACAGCAGCTCCTGTATCCACAATAAAATTTATTCTCTCAGCTCTTAACCATGCGGCTACAACAAGAAGCGGCGAGGAAATGGAAGCTAACATCTCTCGCCTAGGTAGTTTTCCGAATTCCCACGAGGAATTGGTGAAGTTGGGCGAGAGCTGGGTTGCATTTGAAGATTACTTTTGTTAGGCCACCTGCACCACGGTTTGCAAAATTTTGCACGTTCCGCAAAATATAAATGCGCTCGGCAAATTTGGGGTTTTTGGTTCTTGTTGAAAGGGTGAACGCTGGTGAGGAATATTTTTTCATTATGGGAACAGCCATGTGTCCTTTTTATTTCGTCTTTTTCCTTCTCTGTAACCTGTTGAATGTAGGCGGAATCTTGCGAATATAGCAGTAGGTCGTCTGCCATTTTCCCAAGTCGGTTTGTATCTAAGTCAACCTGTGCTGCTACTACAGGCTTGATAGAGTGGGGTAGGGCTTTTATGAATTTGTGGTGTACGATATCTTCCCCTATGCCAATTTGACCTGCTAATGCCACGAGTTCATTCAAGTACACAGATGAATGGCCAGTTACTTTTGCTGATGACATTAGTTTATCCAGCATCTCCGGTTTTGATTTTTCATATGCGCCCGTCACTGCTTCTTTCAGTGCATCGTAGTCTTTTGATTGTAATATAGCAGGTTTTATTTTTCCTACTATATCCACGGGAGTGCTGCCAGAATATTGAAAAATTTTTGGTGGGGCTGTCTGATATTTGCAATATTAAATTGCGCCTCCATTATAGCAAACCAAGCCGTTACATTCGATTCGAGAAAGTTCGGCTGTTTTATTGAAACAGCTTGAATTGGTTGGTTTGAGTTCATTGTTACTTCAGCGTCGGTTACCATGGTGAATTTGTTGCAGAGAAATATTCAAATTTCGCTGAAAGTCCAAAGCTTTTTTTTGTGTGTATATATATATGTGTTGAAAATCCACGTGTCGGTTACCAGTTTATCTGGGGAACTTCAGGTTCACCAGGTTATTTGGTGTAATGTTGGAGAATACCAATTTATTTGGTGGAAATGCCTTATGCATCTTCTCACGTCGGGGTAGACCAATTTATAGCGGGTATATTTTCTTGATCCGAACACGACTTTTAAAATTTGTTTATGGCAAAGACAAAAGTGCTTAGATTGTGTACAACGGCCATTAAAATTTGTGACAAATAATAATGATGAAAGGGATTTGGTTACCACGGCCAGGTTAAATTTTGTTAATGGAAAAATAATATGGCTGCTGAAAGGAAGATGATAGGCTTAAGAATGTGGAAGCGGAGGTATATGATTGAATGTTCGTTTAGGAGTTGCCTTTTCTAATGGTCCGTGTTCGTGTTCGGTGAGTTTGTTTGTGTGGAATGTCTTAGAAAAGGTCAGTTAGTACTTTGAGAACAGGTGAGGAAGAAGAAGGCGAGCATAGTAGCAGCTTGACATAGGTCAAGGAAGAAACTAATTACTATCTTCTCCTCTGTCTGTGCCTTTCTGTCTGGGTGCCTTTTGTCACGGCTTTTATAACAGCATTTTTGGATCAACTGGCTCAACTTTCAAATTTCATCCTTGTATTTGGTTTCGGGCTTCTCATTGGCTGATAAATAAAAATTGGTAATTTGATATTTTATTAATTTTTATTTTTCAACCGGAACATCTGCACGGATCCGGATGCCACGGATCCGGATGCGTATGACGATTTTTATTCATTTGACTTTTAGTTGTGAGAGAGCACACATCCAGTTCATTGCTTTTGTTCGGTTGGTATCACCATAATCTATTAGTTTAAGAAATAATATATATATATATATATATATATATATATATATATATATATATATATATATATATATTAAAAACAGAAATAGGGGTTGTTCCAACAAGAGGAATTGATGTAGAACAAAAAAGTGCATGAAGTTATGAATGTTTTGTTTGAACAGGTAATTAATATAAAATATTAAATAGATAAAAATAGAGAGCTTAATGGATATTATTCAGAGCAATATGATACATAGAAAAGAAAACTCAGCATATAATTAAACAGTTATAAATCCAGAATTTATTTCAGCACTTGTAAAAACCACAAACTCATTCTTTAGACCTGAAGAATCTGATTTGATTTTTCAGGTCTGCCAAGACAGTTTGTGGTTTTCACAACTGCTGAATTAAATTCTGCATTTATAACTGTTTAATTATGTGTTGAGTTTACTTATATATATATATTTCTTCACAGATGAAGAAGAGACATGAGGTAACAGTTGTTCTACAGAAGGATGCTGAGAATACCATAGACGGAACATGTGGGCAATGAGGAAATTTTAAGGAAACTGGAAACAAAAAGGACAGTTATTTAGAATCATAATAAAGACTTGGAGAATTTAACACTGACAAGATGTACTGAAGGCCAGAAAGGTAGAGGGTAGTATATTATATACTACTGCTGGAAAACAAAGAGGAACACGTCTATATATTTTTATTCTTTGATGGTGATGCTGGTGTGGTGCAGGAGGGCAGCTGGAGAGAATTTGTGAACTTGAGGGAGCTGTCAGGAGTCGGAAGCCAGTGGGACTCTCATCATCATCATCATTTATCCATCACACCCAGATGGTGCATAGGGCAGCAACTTTTTTGCTGTTTCTGTAACAAACTGTTTTTTACGGGGCAGGGTTGTTAGCCCTGCACCCAACCCCCAAAGCTGGAGGACCGGTGGACCATTCTTGGGTCCTTACATTTACAACACCTGGTATTCCCAAATGGTCACCCATTTAAGAACTGATCAGGCTCAATGTTGCTTAACTTCAGTGATCGGACGGGAACTGGTGCATTCAACACGATATAGCCGTAGCTAGTGGGAGTCTACTTCAGCCAAAATTCTAGACTTTATATAGTCTTAAAACTTCCACACAGCCCACATGGCAAATCTTTGTCCCCCATTTATTTTTATTTTTTATTTTTTTTTAACCATATCACCCTGACCAAGGCGGTAATGCCACTGATGTGCAGGGGGCTACGTAATAGTGAAAAGATTGGAAAAGAGAAAGCCAGAAACCACATCCTAAACAGGGAACAAGGGATGAGCCTCTTAACCTGTTCAATAGACGTGAGTGGAGTGTGAACCGGGCGATAGATAGATCTATTTATGCATTTTAACTTTTTGGGGTTGTCACATTGTTGAATTTATCGACAGCCAGATATATCTGTCAATCACATCCCCTGTCTATCACTTTCCAAACCAGTTGTCACTTTTGTTGACTCTATCCATGGCTGTATTTCCAATTACATCTGCCATTCAAGGTAATATATTACAGGTATTGAGTATGGCAAATTTATGTAAATATAAAACAGAACAGGTATTGGGGATGTGGTAAGAGGATAAATATTGCTTAGAGTTACAAAGAATAGGAAGTTGTGGTGGGCCGTGATCGCTCACACGTGGAAAGACAAGTGCATAAAAGGAGAAGAAAGTTTGTCATGTGTAAGAATCTCTGTCAAGACTATTCCTTTTTGTCTACTGTCATGACATGCCAGTGATGTGATCTTCATTATGATATCAAGTAACAAGACAGAACACAGATGGATTCATGACTTCTTCAAGAGAATTAGTGTTGAGTGAAAGCATGTAGTGACATTCAAAATTTAGTCTTGGCTTGCCAATTCTATCAGATGAATTTTAAATGATTATAGCAAATTGATAAAATAATTGATTTTAATAATCAGTTAAAATCTTCTTTCTAGATTAGTTTTTTTTTTTTTTTTTCAGATTGATTTTGACACCAGATCAAGTGGATTTATTTGTGATTCATTATTTTGGTTTCATTCTGGATTTAACAATTGGATTCTTTCTGTTCTTTGACTTCACTCGTCCATATGCCATGATCTTTGGAATTAGCTTCCATTTAATGAATTCTCAACTTTTTAACATCGGTAGGTATAAGATACATGTGTGTGTGTGTGTGTGTGTGTGTGTGTGTGTGCATATATTAAATAAAGGTAAAATTCCGGTCCAATGTGAATTGGAATCCGATTAAGATGACAAAATAAAGAACAAATAGGAAATGTGCAGTGGATATCAGCTTGGAACGAGAAATTGGGGAGCTGAGTTTATATTCCCATTGAGTTCTCTGCATTCACTTATGCACAAATACTTTTGAGAAAGGTATTAGTCTATCTCTTCCCTCCGGTTATGAGTTAAATAGCAGGACAGATTGGGTTCTATAGCCTTGGCTGGCAACCATTCTACCACAGAAAATAATCACAACCTACTGAAAGATGATCTTCTGCCCAGTCAGTCATGTCTCTTTCAAGACATGATTGCCCAAGCATGTATCACATATGGCACTTAACTGACTGACTGATATCAATCTAAAGACCAAAACAAAATAAAAAAAAAATACCAGAGTTTCTGTTTCTTTGTTTTTCTCAAAATCTTTGGTGAAGCTTTAATAAAAGTGAAACATATTAGGTTGATATACGTTTCATATTTGTTCTTTATTTTATAATATATATATATATATATATATATATATATATATATATATATTTTTTTTTTTCTAAACATATACTGTTAAATATAAGAGACAATGAATGTCTATTATGTTTAATCATGAGCCGTTCAAAACGTCATATTTTGGCTTTAATTTCTGTTGAAAATAAAGACAAAAATTCTCCAACATTTGGATAATTTTTTATTAATTTAGTTCTAAGCTTTCTGCTCACATGAGCCATCGTCAGAGAGGTTATTAAGATGGTAACACAATAACATCCATATCACCAACGATTTTATTTTGTGTTGACATAAAACTCTGCATTGCATTTGAATACATGGTTCCGTTGTCATTTCATGCTATCACGCGGTGTGACGTCATAGAATCGCATTGCAAATTTGCGAACTGCGTTTGTTATTTTTGGTAACTATTGCCGTTGCCTAGCGGAGTTTTATGTCAACACAAAATACAATCATCTGTGATGGTGGATGTCATTGTGTTACCGTCTTAATAACCTCTCTGAAGATGGCTCATGTGAGCCGAAAGCTTAGAACTAAATTAATAAAAAAATTATCCAAATGTTGGAGAATTTTTGTCTTTATTTCCAACTGAAATTAAAGCCAAAATACGATGTTTAGAGCGGCTCATGATTAAACATAATTGACCTTCATTGTCTCTTATATTTAACAGTATATGTTTAGAAAATTATTTGCTGCCTCGATACACTAAATATATATATATATATATATATGTATATCCATCATGAAAATCTGAGTTACTCTATAAACATAAAATAATATATATATATATATATATATATATATATATATATATATATATTGGTAGGTATGGATATCAATAAATATACATAATATAGTTAGACACACAAATACACATATCTGTAAATATTTTTCTGTTGTTAATAGATGATCTCATAATATGCACCTGATAATATATATATCTATATCTATACATATATATATATATATATATATATATATAAAATTCATTAAATTAATTTTATTTGATTTAATTAATTTAATAGATCATGGTTTCTTAATTATATATTGAAACAACTCTTCAAAAGTTATGGTTAAAATAAACCACTTGCTTTTGTAAACTTTTAGTAATTTTTACTTATGTCTTAGAGTGCATGAATTATTTCTGCATAAATTATGGGATGGAAAGTGGTAAAGTCAATGTGAGAAAGTAAGTACTTTTGAAGATAAGAATTGTCATTTTCTTTTTCTAACAAACTAATGAACAGAAATTTATATAAAACTGTTACAATAATAACAGTAATAATAACAACAATTATGTCTCCACTAAAAAATACAACAAAATCTATCATCCATTGTATCACTTGAGGATCATACTTTAATAACAAACAATCTTCAAAAGTAAATTGCTCAATAATAAGAACTGAATTATCAATCGTTAATAAATTTTAAGTTTTTCAGAAAACACTATTCATTCATCAAGATCAGATAATCAATTTATCTAACTTATCTGCTGGATGGACTTTTTCATTAGTTTTCATTAGTCTGACCCTTGATAAGCTGATTGTTTTCTGTGATAAAGTCAGGAGATAAATCTTTGAACTTTTTATTTTAATTTTTTACTAAAACTCATATAAGAAAAATTTCTCACTCTTTTTTTAAAGGAATGTTTCCTTGGACAATGATAGCAACAATAACAATCTTTCTATATGCTGATTGGCCCAGAAATATCTTTAGAAAATTGTCCAAAAACTTTTCATGGATCTGCCCAGTTGATGAACCTCTACAGCAAAACTCACACTGCATTTATCTTGTTGAGGTAAGACTATTTTGATATATAATGCCAGTGTTTCACTTCCTGGTTTTCTAAATATCTTGGAATAATTTGCCATTATTACAAGAAAGATACCACCATTTAGCACTGCTATTGCAAGAAAGATATCTCTTCAACAAATAGAAAAATGTTTTAAACAAAAATATAAAAGTACATATGTTGTATTATATGTAGTATATTTCAGAAGCAAGACTTTGTCTGAACAATTTAAACAATTGTTTGTTACATTCAGTTTGTAGTAATAAGAATTGATAGCCGTTGAATTGAATGGCGATTATTGGCACTTAAGGAACTCTTCTGAACTATACTCCCAACTTTTTAAGTCACTAAGTGTAGACTGTAAAATTAGTTTATTAAAGCTTCTTCTGTTATAATAACTTTTGGTTATTTTCATTAATAGTTTAATAAACTAATTTTTATCATATTTATTCTGTTGATATTGTCTCATATCTGATAACACAGAAAATATCTAAACTGAACTTCCCTACAGCAGCAAATGAAGAGAAACACTGGATTAATACATTAGAAAATTTATTATAAAAATGCAATGACACTATTCTTAACAAATTAAGTCTGCTTGTTAGCTGTGTTTCATTTGGAGTTTATGAATATATAAAGGATTGTACTATGTATTAATATAAGACAGCTACTAATGTCCAAGAAAAACTAAATTTCAAAGATGTTAAACAAAGTTTTTGCCAGACAAATTCTAGCTACCTGTCAACAGAAACCCAGTGAGTCCCTGAGTGAATGTCTGTGAAAACTCCACAAACTAAGCAAATCTTGTGCTTTCAAAATGGTGACTGCTGAACAGTACTGAGAAGAATTTGTAAGGGACATGTTTATTAATGGTCTCACTTCACCTATAATACACCAGAGACTACTCAAGAATGATACCCTGGATTTGCAGGCTGCCTATAGATGGGGTTCTTTCCTAGACTTGGCGCAGAAAGACTCAGTCAGTTAGTGTGTAGTTATATTGTTGGTTGGGGCCCAATCGCCTGAGTGATGGATGACTTGTAAATTCGATTCTGGATTGCCACAACATGTTAAGCAACTTCTTTGGGCATCATCCAGAATGGCCATGACTTTAGATCAGATTTTGACTGGGTCTCAAGTTGTTATGACTGATAGCAAGGAGGTTGGTGAGTCAGTTGCCACATCCACTTAACAAACAAATGACATTAATATACGGATGGGTGGCATCATTTGTTTTAAGTGTTTTAGTCCTGACCACCTGGCAAAGGATTGCAAGTGTGGCTACTCAGAGAAGACAGTCAAAGGGAACAATGATCCTGCTGCAAGATATAGTGTTTTTGGTATAACAGAGTTTGGCACATCTTATCAGAGTGCCAGGGAAATGGCTCAGGGGAACAGACATCAGTGCCAGTCTTCTCCCCAAGCAAATAAAGAACACAGTGCTGCCTATTGTTGAGGTAGCCGTAGACAGAAAAAAGTGTATAGCTCTGGGTGATTCTGACTGCTTACAGATGCTGGTGAGCAAATGCATATGCCACCATTGGTGACTAAGTGAGACGGAAGTCTTAATTGTCAACAGTAAAGCCTTAATATGCTGCGAACATGGAAGTATTATGTTGAACATTGGTCATGGTCAACCTGTGGGCATTGAGGCTCTAATTGTAGATGGACCACTACTTGGTTTAGATCTGCTTCTTGGGATTAAAGTGAATAGAGAACTGGGAGGGGTGTACATAACTCATTCAGGAGAAGTGTACTTTTTTTAAGGAAGTATGCCCCAGTGTGCTGCTATTTCCATCAATGAGCCCAACTTTAGTGCAGAGTTTGATCATTGTAAAAAAGTATGGACAGCTCCATGGAAGTAGATGAATAGACATCCACCTATAGCCCTAAAGAATAGGGTACCAGGATATGCAGTACCCGACTATGCATGGGACAAATATGAGATGGAGCTCAAGTTGTGGGTGGATAATGTGTGGCTGCGGCCATATCCGAAAGATGAACTTGGCCCACCTAAGTGTCTGATTCCATTAATAGTAGTTATACAAGAAAGCAAGCAGAAAGTTCACCCAGTACTGAATTACCAAGAGTTAAATGGCTTTTGGAAACCATATACTGCTAACTTGGAGGTGTGTGCACAAAATTTGTGAAAATGGTGATAGTTGGGGACTAACATATTCTTGGTGGATTTGCGAAGTGCATATCTACAAATACAAATACATAGCTCTGTGGGCCTATCAAACTGTAATATTAAAGGAACAAAGATATTACCTCACCTGACTGGGTTTCAGGTTAAATGTGGCACCTTTCATAATGAAAGCTGTAATTGATACAGTACTGTGGCCCTATCAAACTGTAATATTAAAGGAACAAAGATATTACCTCACCTGACTGGGTTTCAGGTTAAATGTGGCACCTTTCATAATGAAAGCTGTAATTGATACAGTACTGTCTCAAGATGAAGCCATTATGAATGATACATTGGCATATATACAGCAGAATACATAGGAAATGTATTCTGCTGTCTGAAGAGATGGGTAACAAAACTTTACCTGTCAAAATAAATTATACTTTATAACTGCTTTAGATGATGTGTTGAGTTTTCCTCTGTGTGTGTGTGTGTGTGTGTGTGTGTGTGTGTGTGTGTGTGTGTGTGTGTTTGTAGCTTCATGTTTGTTGTTATAGGCTAATTTCAGTTATAATATCAGATTTTATCTTTTGATCTAACTTGAATTGCATATTTTGCAGGATGAATCTTCATCAGGACCAAAGTCTGTTTCCTCTGCTAGGCAAGAATCTGCTGCAACTCACTCACCAGTAAAGAAAGATTCCAAGAAAAAGAAGTATTCCATCTATCATGTTGCATCAACTATTTTCACCATCATCTACTTGGCAATTCAGCTTTTTCTGCCATATTCCCATTTCATCACAAAGGTTAGTCAGAAAAAATTCCAGATAAAATCCAGAAATCAATTCAATTTCAGGATGGACAATGACCATTTTTTTTATGGGTATATTTTTTGAGAAAGACAAATATATTTTACAAGTTTCCTCCAATATTACTGTTATGAAGTGTGTGACTTAAGGTTCCTTGCTAGAATGATCTTTTCTCAATAATAAAAGGATTATACATACATGTCGATTACAAAATCTTATGGAAAGTTACAAAATGGTATTAACTGACATATTTACTTAAAGTTATTCTTTTGAACATTACAGTGTAACTCGGATATAAGAGAGTTATTGGGACCGGATAAAAGTTATCTTATATGTGAATTTCTCTTATATCAGGGTTTGGTCTATTTTATATACATTACCACAGGCTCTAATTTGGGACCAGAGAAAAACCCTCTTATTTCTGGGTTTCTCTTATATCCGGGTTATATTTTCAATGGATACTCATATTTGAGTGGATAGTCTGTTTTTTCTATAATTAAACAGTACATTTTTTGTTAGGAAAATATCAATTTTCTGGCAAGATCTCTCGAATATTCAGGTCAGTGGATATAAATGTACTTTTTAATTATAGAAAAACAAAGTATCCACTTAAGTTTGAGTATCCATTAAAAATAATGTTCAATAAATAAATTTAAATACATGTCTATGTAAATATATGAAAATAAAGCAAGACTTATTTCAATAACACTACAATTCATAGATTACCTACTAAAGAATGAACATACTAACAATGACTTACTCAATGGCAAGTATAGTACTGTATTTTATACATTTATTAGCACAGTACCCATGAAAATGTGCCTTGTGGTGCAGTGGATCTCGGCTTGGAACGAGAAATCAGGAAGCTGAATTTGAATTCTAGTTGAATTCCTTGCATTCACTTACACGCAAATACTCTTATGAAATATATTATTAATCAGTCTATTCCCTCCAGTTATGGGTGAAATAAAAGGACAGATTGGATTCTATAGCATTGGCTGGCAACCAGTCTACCACAAAAAATAATGGCAACCTACCTAATCTTCTGCCCAGTTTGTCATGTCTCTAAAAAGACATGATCACCCAAGCGTGTATCACATATGGCACTTGACTGACTGACTGACTGACCCATGAAAAATAATGGGATTATTTAAATATAGATTGATACTTATTTATAAAATAAGTCTGTGCCAAGGATAACTGTGCAACTATCCAGTCATTTACTGTAGATCAGAGTGGTGGAGCTGTATGGATAATTTGTAATAATATTCACTTCTATTCTTAATTATATTTTATTTGTTTTTATACATACTGGGTTACTAAGTATCTGAGAACACATATTTAATGGATATAAATGGGAGACAGTCTAACGTGATTTTATGAGTCATATATTAAGCTTTATCATTTTCATTTTTGTTTCAGATATACTGAGAGCATTAACATGGTTATTTTTAATCTGATGCAAGAAATGAAAAGACACACGCTGCTCATGACATGAATTGCCAATCACAATGACTTAAAGACAATCAGTTTTTTGAAAGTGGCTGTAGAAAGTCGATTCATGCCTTTCCAAAGGATAGTAATCTGAAGTAAACACAAACTGCCCTAGATTTGAACTTGCTTTGCTAATTTCATTCTCTGTAGTGTTAAAAGCATCATTTAAGGAGTTTTTTTCTAAAGCTGTAAAGATTCACATGTATTAAGATACAGAGTTAAAAGAGGTCAGTGCTGAACTATTTTAGAATAATTCTTGATAACAAGGGTCACCTACAAAAACTATTTTCTTTAATAGTGTGCAGGATGTTTTGGGCAATTCAGAATCATTCTTGATAACAAGGGTCACCTACAAAAAATATTTTCTTTAATAGTGTGTAGGATGTTTCGGGCAATTCAGAATCATTCTTGATAACAAGGGTCACCTACAACAAATATTTTCTTTAATAGTGTGTAGGATGTTTTGGGCAATTCAGAATCATTCTTGATAACAAGGGTCACCTACAAAAAATATTTTCTTTAATAGTGTGCAGGATGTTTTGGGCAATTCAGAATCATTCTTGATAACAAGGGTCACCTACAAAAAATATTTTCTTTAATAGTGTGCAGGATGTTTTGGCAATTCAGAATAATTTTTGGTAGATTGAATCTGAAATTCAACTCAAATTTCCCACAATTAGCTTTAGTTTTCCTGCTTCAGAATACTGTATACAAAAAAATGGATGTGATTGGTTTTAGTCACAGTAAATGTGACAAAAAAATAAATGCTCATTTGATGCTTAAACACAATCTTGTGAAATAAAACACAACTTTTGAGATATGAAATAAATATAACAACAAGTGAATAAAATTAGAATATTGAGAGCAAATGGTAATCATGACAAGAATATGTGATTATTTGATCTTCGTTGATGCTTAGTAGATTTGTGCCACTTCTAAGTTTCAGCAGGAGTCAGTCGTCATCATTCTTTTGTTCAATTACACTGTCATTACCTCATGCATAATACCTATTGACTTTATATTACTTTAATCAGTAACTTAGAACAATACGATCACACTGTTCTTATCCTCATGCATTACATTGAAGGTGGTTATTTTACTCCAATCTATAACTTAGAAATATACGATCACATTGTTCTTATATTCATGCATTACATCTAAGGATTTTACATTGCTTTAATCCGTAACTTAGAACGATACGATCACACTGTTCTTATCCTCATGCATTACATTGAAGGTGGTTATTTTACTCCAATCTATAACTTAGAAATATACGATCACATTGTTCTTATATTCATGCATTACATCTAAGGATTTTACATTGCTTTAATCCGTAACTTAGAACGATACGATCACACTGTTCTTATCCTCATGCATTACATTGAAGGTGGTTATTTTACTCCAATCTATAACTTAGAAATATACGATCACATTGTTCTTATATTCATGCATTACATCTAAGGATTTTACATTGCTTTGATCCGTAACTTAGAACGATACGATCACACTGTTCTTATCCTCATGCATTACATTGAAGGTGGTTATTTTACTCCAATCTATAACTTAGAAATATACGATCACATTGTTCTTATATTCATGCATTACATCTAAGGATTTTACATTGCTTTGATCCGTAACTTAGAACGATACGATCACACTGTTCTTATCCTCATGCATTACATTGAAGGTGGTTATTTTACTCCAATCTATAACTTAGAAATATACGATCACATTGTTCTTATATTCATGCATTACATCTAAGGATTTTACATTGCTTTGATCCGTAACTTAGAACGATACGATCACACTGTTCTTATCCTCATGCATTACATTGAAGGTGTTTATTTTACTCCAATCTATAACTTAGAAATATACGATCACATTGTTCTTATATTCATGCATTACATCTAAGGATTTTACATTGCTTTAATCCGTAACTTAGAACTATACAATTACACTGTCATTATCCTTATGCATTACATTGAGGGAGTTTATTTTGCTCCAATCCATAACTTAGAACTATATGATCACATTGTTGTTATTATATCTAAAGACTTTATATTACTTTGGTCCGTAACATAGAAAAATACAATTACAATATCATTATCCCCATGTGTTATATCTAAGGATTTTATTTTACTTTGATCTGCAACTTAAAATAATATAATTACACTGATAATATGCAAACCAGATCTTTGGATAAATGGGAAGTTAATAATATTAATGCCTTTTTGCAGAAGTCATTCAGAAAGAATTTGGACATTATGAGAATTGTGGCTATAAATAGACATTTTTTGAAGAATATTCAAATTCTCTATAAAACTATCTATATATAATTGAATAAGGAACAGTTAAGAAAACATTTATAAATTTGAGATGTCTTGATAATTTATTTTAGCTTCATCAGGAACTTTTGGAGAAATCTTTTATCCCTAAAAATTTCTGATGAATAAAAAAATAAAATAAAGTGATATTTCAAATTTATGAAGGCTTTCTGACTTAATTAATCATTTTGGTGAATTTAATCCATGTTTTCAAACAAAGCCTATGTATTTAAGTCTTGAGGAATCATAATATTAACAAGGTTTTCATCACTAATAAACTTCATTATTTGAAGTCCATTGCAAAAAAATTTCTTTCAATTTTTCAATGATAAATCTGGGGATTGTCCTGCATGTCAGTTGAAATTATTTATCTTTCTTGTCTAAGGCTTTTACAAAAGGTATTGATTCATTCCTCATGGGTTGTCAGTAGCTACCTTTTACATGAATGTCTATTTGAGACATGCAGATGAGAAAAAGTTATGTAAGTGCAACAATCAAGAGGGAAAGAATAGAGTCTCACATCTTTGCAAAAAGATCTACATTTAAAGCAAGCCCCCATAACTTCATAAACTTATCCTGATATTGATGAAGTTCAAAGATGAATAAGTAACAAATTTATGTATGAGAGATTTAGTCTTATGTTCTTACGATGATAAGATTATGTATATATCACAATTCCTTTATAAACAAATTATTTTCTGTCTTGGAAAAGGACAATAGACTGGAGTTGCTTACATTCAAATCAAATGCTAGCATTTTAAACATTTCTCACTGTTAGATGTTTTCTTTTGCAAGTTCAATGCACATGGAAAAAATGTTCCTCAGGAATCTTCTTCTGTGTGCCATGTCCCTTCAGGTCTCCACAATTTCTTGTTCTTTGTAACCCTTAGTAAAGTTTATATTTTGCAATATATTCTACTATATCTATTGGTTCTACCAACCAGTTACACAAGCTCATTAGGTGGGATATGCATGGCTTCTGCTTGTCTTCAATATATTTTATGAGTATCAAATTTTTAAAGTCTTCTTTCTTCATTTAGTCAGTTAATTGCCATACATGATACATGTTTAGGCAATCATATCTTTTTCAATCCATGACTTACTAGGCAGAATTTTCCTGCAGTAGGTTGCCATTACTTTCTGTGGGAGATTGGTTGCCAACCAAGGCTATTGAATCCAATCTGTCCTGCTATTTAACACATAGCTGGAGGGAGAAGTGATGGATTAACACCTTTTCCAATGATGTTTGTGCTTAAGTGAATGCAACAAATTCAACTGGGATTCGAACTTGGCTCTCTGATTTCTTGTTCCAAGCCAATATTCACTGCACCACAATGCACATCTTTCTTCAATCAGTCAGTTAAGTGCCATACGTGGTAAACGTTTGGGCGATCATGTCTCGAAAGAGACATGACTGACTGGGCAGAAGATTATGCCGCAGTAGGTTGCCATTGCTTTCTGAGGTAGATTGGTTGTCAGCCAATGCTATAGAACCCAATCTGTCCTGTTATTTAACCCATAACTGGAAGGAAGAGACTGATTAATACCTTTCCCAAGGGTATTTGCGCATAAGTGAATTCAAGTGGAATTTGAACTCAGCTCCCCGATTTCTTGTTCCAAGCCGATATCCACTGCACCACAACGCACATCTTCCTTCATTATATGTCCTCAAAATTTTAACTGTCTCTATCTAATGCCTTTCTTTTTGGTATTCTCTAAAACCTCATTATTGCTCACGTGTTCAGTCTATTATAGTCTCAGGATTCTTCTGTAGAACCAACTTTCTGTGTGCCTCAAGTCTTTTCTCCATCCATAATGACACTGTTCAGCATTCACTGCCATATAGGATGTCTGATATTAAATAGATTAAATTAGATTCTGACTGCTTACAGATACTGGTGAGCAAATGCATATGCCGCCATTGGTGATTAAGTGAGACGGAAGTCTTAATGATCAACAGTAAAGCCCTAATATGCTGCGAACATGGAAGTATTATGTTGAACATTGGTCATGGTCAACCTGTGGGCATTGAGGCTCTAATTGTAGATGGACCACTACTTGGTTTAGATCTGCTTTTTGGGATTAAAGTGAATAGAGAACTGGGAGGGGTGTACATAACTCATTCAGGAGAAGTGCACTTTTTTTAAGGAAGTATGCCCCAGTGTGCTGCTATTTCCATCAGTGAACCCAACTTTAGTGCAGAGTTCGATCATTGTAAAAAAAGTATGGACAGCTCCATGGAAGTAGATGAATAGACATCTACCTATAGCCCTAAAGAATAGGGTACCAGGATACGCAGTACCAGACTATGCACGGGACAAATATGAGATGGAGCTCAAGTTGTGGGTGGATAATGTGTAGCTGCGGCCATATCCAAAAGATGAACTTGGCCCACCTAAGTGTCTGATTCCATTAATAGTAGTTATACAAGAAAGCAAGCAGAAAGCCTGCATTCACTGTCATATAGGATGTCTGATATTAAATAACGGTTCAGTACTGTTTTCTTGTTTTTAGTTAAATTTTCCTGTTTTTAGTACTTTGCTTACCTTTTGGTAGGCATCTTTTCTTGTCTCAATGTGCCTTTACAATTTCTATTGTCTGTTAAAACACTTTTTGAACATGCTTAATTTTAGTATCTCCAATCTGCAAAAATCTTATTCAATAAGAAAATTTTATTCAGACCTTACAGCTACAAAAATGTACCATTTTATTTGGCCTTATCACTGACAACCAATAAAGCATAGAAAGATGGCTGAAATTTGTAAATTCACTTCTCTATCATAATTACTGCCAAGACAAAGCAGCAATGTCTACTCTGTTTATCACCAATGACAAATGTAATTAATATATTCATATTAATGTGTGCTTACTGAATCCAATATTTCTTTAAATGTGGCTTCTGAGTGGTGTTTTTTTATAGGGTTATAACAATTGGACCAATGGATTGTATGGTTACTCCTGGGATATGATGGTTCATCGATGGAACATCCAACATATCCAAATTACTTATGTCCAGAAAGACACCGGGGAAACTGGATTTCTTGATCCATTGGTAAGTAGTAATATATGTTGTATGTGAAAGGAATTTCAGTGCACTAAATTTGGGATTTTAAAAAAAAATGCTTTTATTAGTGTATGACCCTGACTCATTTCATGGTTATTTATTGGCAAATTATTATTTTCAGGCTTTTGTAAGAAGTGAAAGAAGATGGCCTCTCCATGCCGATATGGTAAAACAATACGCCACTTGTATTGAGGATAGACTTAAGACATATGGCCTTAAGAACATAGAACTCTATTTTGATGTGTGGATTTCTATGACAAAACGATTCCAACAAAGGTAAGTAAAATAGAAATATTTTGTGTGTTCAATTATTTTTAATTACTAAGTCTTTTAAAACAGACTCTAACATATCATCCATGGTTGAGAATGTGTTGAAATTTGTCATGAAACAAAACAAATTCCGTCTCTCTCCTACTGCCGTAGTGACGCACACAGTCTATACCTCTCAGGAAGTCTCACTGCCTCTCTCATTCTAGCTCTTTACATACTGGTAACTCGCCTATGCAAAACACCAGTCAGTCAGTTAAGTGCCATACATGATACACGCTTGGGCGATCATGTCTCAAAAGAGACATGACTGACTGGGCAGAAGATTATCCTGCAGTAGGTTGCCATTGCTTTCTGCGGTAGACTTGTTGCCAACCAAGGCTATAGAACCGAATCTGTTCTGCTATTTAACCCATAACTGGAAGGAAGAGACAGATTAATACCTTTCCCAAGGGTATTTGCGCGTAAGTGAATACAATGGATTCAACTGGACTTCGATCTCAGCTCCCCGGCTTCTCGTTCCGAGATTGCATAAACAAGTCAGCTACCAATCACAGTTTCCACGCATACCCACCTCCACTCGCTTTGAGGGTGTCAAGTCGACCAACCAACTCATTACAGAAAGAAACATTTCAAGTCAATGGTTCCCAAATGTTTTTGGGTTGGTGCCCTCTTGCTTACCAAAACAGAACCCCAAAGCCATACCCACAATGTGTAGTCAACTTTTGATCAGATCTTTTTAGTGCTCGTATTGCATGCCAAATGAGCGGCTTATAATAATTGTTATATAAATGCTGTAAAGGGAATGAAAATACACTTCGGGTACAATGCGTGTATGTGACATACATTACAAGGTGTGCGTGTGACACATGCTACATTGTGTGTGTGTGTGTGTGTGTGTGTGTGTGTGTGTGTGTGTGTGTTACAATGAGTGGGTGTGACATATGTTACAATGAGTGGGTGTGACATATGTTAAAGTTCAAATGTGCCACTGCCACCCACTAACTGCCAACTTTTTTCTCACTTGCCCTCTGGATCTTCCCACTACCCTCAGGGAGTGGCGCTGTTCACTTTGAGAATTACTATTCTAAGTAGTCAGATGTCAAAAAGATTGCTTATTTTATCTAGCATGTCAAGGACATCATTAACCCTAATCTCTGCAAGTAGATGAGGATTATTACTGACCAAATGATCCAAGGCTTTTTGTTGTATTTGTCAAAATATTTATGTGTTGGCAAACATTTCTTTATTTCTGTATATCGTAAATATTTACTATATTCCACTCTATATTCCAAGTTTTATGCTAGTCACAACAATAGAAATTATTTTCTTAAAAATCCTACATATTCAATGCTTTTGTATAAAGAATATATATCCAAGGCAACTGCATATGTAAATCCAAGAGACAAATGGAATTGGCATAATATGAATTGGCCCAATTTTTGTTGTTAATTAACATTCCCACCTGAAGATTGATTTTGGCATGAAACTCAAAGAGGCATAAAGAATCTTGTACAAATAAGCTCTATTTATACTATAAATTTATATATATATATATATACAATATAGACAAGTTCTGTCTATTTATTTTGTGTAAGATCCTTTCGTATGAGCTGATTAGCTTGATAGTGTTGTCATGAAAAGACAACAAGAAATCACAGTAATTGTTGATTTTTTTATCAGGTCTGAGCTTTTGGCTTACATAAGCCATTATCAAAGGATGGACATTTAATATACAGTGACCATAGAACCTTTAAATTATTAACAGAGTGGAGTTATACAGAGAAAATTAAACAGGTCCATTTTCTTGCATCGCAGATGGCCACAGGCCGAGAACGAATGGTGGTAGTGGGTTTTTGGTCAAATGAGAGTATAGTGGCATGAGGGGATTGGTCTGGGAACTGCTACTACTATGGGTGTAGGGGGTAAGTATAATAACTATGACCTCTCTCGTCGATTATAGGCATTGAAGTATGTTAGTGGAGGTGTCGAAATTTATTTTATTTAAGCTAGGTTTAAACTGTTTGATGTAGATAGCTTCTAGAATTTTAAGTTTTCGTTTATTATTTTCTTGTCTAAGTACATATGTATTTTCAACAAGTGTTTTCCTAAGAAGTGTGTGTTGATAGCCGTGGTGTTTTAAATGTCGGAATATGTTAGAATTTTCATTTAAGTGTAATGTAAGCCTCTGCGAAAGCGAGTTCATAGTATGTCCAATGTAGGTATTATTTAGTTTGTTAGAGATACATTCTCGAAAGGGGCATTTGAATTTATAAACTACATTGATTTTTTTGCAAATTGCTAATGGTGGGGGAGGAGTCGTTGCGGACGATTGAGTTGGATGTTGTGAATTTAGCGTAATATATGATAAATTTAATTCTTTTGTTGGGGTCTGTTGGAGAGATATTAGTGTTTATGAGTTTTTTTAGAATATTTTCGTCTAGTTGGTAGTTGGAGTGCATTTGGCTACGATATAAGAGAGTGATATGTTTGGGATTGGTTGGGTTATTGCCATGTGTTGTTTTTTCCATGTTAAGGTTTTTAAGGAAATGCCGTATTTGTTCATCAATTATGTAATTAGGAAAATTATTGTTGATGAGTGTCTGTTTTATGTTTTTTAGTTCACTGTGGAAAATGTGTTTTGTAGATGAATTGGATTTTGCACAATGTAGTAGATTTTTTATGATTGCTAATTTGTAATAGTGTGGGCATTCGCTAATATAATTGAGTGTGGAGGGATTTTTGTTAGTGGGTTTTTTATATGGTGAGATAGTAAACTTATTGCCATTAGTGTTGATTAGTATATCGAGGAAAGGAATTTTGTTGTCATTGCTGAGTTCATAGGTGAATTTTAGGACTGAGTTATCCTGAAACTGTTTTTGAAGTTGTAGGATTTTGTCAGTATTTTTAATTAATAGTAGGATATCATCAACATATCTAAGGTATATTGATGGTTTTTGGAATTTTGTAAAGGTAGTATTCTCGAGGTTCGACATGTAGAAATTGCTAAATGTCGGACAGAGTACTGAACCTATGGAAATGCCGTCACGTTGTATATATATATATATATATAGTGTTGTTTGGGTCGACAAAAGGGACTTTGGTAGTACAAGCTAGTATGATTTTTCTTAAGATGTTGGGATTCATTTTGAGTGGGGGTAATGAAAGATTATTGTAGACATTCCTTATAATTATGTCGATAGTTTCGCTAACGGGTACATTAGTGAATAATAATTTAAATATTCTATGTTCACTGTATATTAAATGTTCATCCTTTGATAATGGCTTATGTAAGCCAAAAGCTCAGACCTGACAAAAAAATCAACAATTACTGCGATTTCTTGTCTTTTCATGACAACACTATCAAGCTAATCAGATCATATGAAAGGATCTTACACAAAATAAATAGACAGAACTTGTCTATATTATTCAATGAAACCTGTATTAATGAAAAAATGCTACCAAAATACAAAACACAATATATATATATATATATATATATCCACAGACAGATCTGTTTTGCTGTATCACAGCTCATCAGTACAGTTAGACATCCGATTGCTTTTAACCCAGGATTGAAACCCGACTGAATTGGCGTCAGTCGGCAATTCTACCTCTGAGCTATGGGCGCTCGGTAAAAGGAGGCAGACTTTTAGCGTATGATGTATCATACGCCAGTAGCCAGAGTGCTCTAATTCATTACTGAATGAGATATATATAAATATATATAAGTTTAGCTGAATAATATATATTCAGTTATAAATATATCGATTTATAACTGAACACAAAATAGTCAATTCTACCTCTGAGCTATGGGCGCTCGGTAAAAGGAGGCAGACTTTTAGCGTATGATGTATCATACGCCAGTAGCCAGAGTGCTCTAATTCATTACTGAATGAGATATATATAAATATATATAAGTTTAGCTGAATAATATATATTCAGTTATAAATATATCGATTTATAACTGAACACAAAATAGTCAATTTGTATGTTGGTGTTTCTGAAGATTGATTTGATGACATATGTGTAGATGTTCTTCCTATGATTATTTCCTAAAATAGACTAACATGTAACTTTTACATTCTTGGGTTGCTCAGTGAAGTCACTGAAAATCTGTTTCATTTTTTCCACCAAGCCCTAAAGCGCAGCAAATCAACTAGCACAGCTTGCATTTTTTGCAATAAGTCAATTTCAAAAACATCTATTGTGTGCACATTGTGCCCCAATATACAAAGGAGTAAAATAAATGTGTAAGTCAGCCCATTTCAAGAAATAAACATGGGAAGAATCTACACACAAACATCATCAAACCAATCTTCAAAAACACCAATATACCAACTGATTATTCTGGGTTCAGTTTAAAATTCAAACAAATATCACTTGAAGAAGGCCATAGTGTACAACTGCCGAAACATTGTGAATGTGACACTAAAGATGAGGACAACAGTCCGAACAATGTAAATAGTGTAAATAATTACAATATCTCATCTCAGAAATATAGACAAATAAGGTCTGTCATCCACATTAACCACTGGTCTTTTTGCTGCTGCTAAGAATTTCTACTTTTATATATATTTAATCATTTCATCCTCATGTAAGGCAGTAAAGCCACTAAGACACAAAGGGTTACTGTGTGTGAAAGAATAAAAAAGCAAAAACATTATTAAGCAGCGTGAACAATAGAAGAGGAAGACAGTAGATAACAATTAACATTGCATTTAAATTTTTGAAGATCAAAGTTGGCTGGAAAGTATGAAGTTGAAAGATAGTTTCACAAATGAGAAGTGCAAGAAAAGGTATATATATATATATATATATATATATATATTTATGTACATCTATGTATATATAAGCATGTAAATAAGTGGTTAATGGCACAGTACATGCATGCTAGGAAGTGGTTAGATATTATTTAAATTTTCAAAATATTTGCTTATCTTTTCATGAAGAAAAACTCATACCAATGCACCATTTGTTTTTGTGTTTTATATAGTGACACAGGCAGCAATAAAAATAATCAGATTAAGAAAAAAGATTTTTGTATAAATATGTATCATTCCAATCCATACATTCAATGAGAATATACAGTTCATTAATATGGGGTTTAATATTGTTGATACATCATTTACAATAATACAGTTTAATACTGTGGGTCTTGCAATTTTAATATTCGGGGTTTTTCAATTTCATTTTCTGTGTATAGATAATGCTTAGCTTCTTTTTTGTGTATATAGGATCTTCAATCCCAAGACAGATATTCTACAAGCTGAATGGAGTCCATTCCAAAAAACAAAATGGATTCTTCCTTTACAGGCAGAACTTTCAGACTGGAGAAACAAAATGGAGAAAATAACTAAAGCTGTTCGTAAAAGGAATCCAGAAAGACAATTAACATTCATTTTGGATTTTCCAGGTAAAAACAAAAACATAAGATAATAAGTTTTATATATTTCTTTAAATATCAAAATTAATGGGAAAATAAAAATTAATAGGAAAATAGAAATTAAATATAAAAATAATAATAGTTTTTTTTTTTAAATATCAAAATTAATGGGAAAATAAAAATTAATAGGAAAATAGAAATTAAATATCAAAATAATAATAGTTTCATATATTTCTTTAAATATCAAAATAATTATAGTTTTATATATTTCTTTAAATATCAAAATTAATGGGAAAATAAAAATTAATTGGAAAATAGAAATTAAATATCAAAATAATAATAGTTTTTTTTTAAATATCAAAATTAATGGGAAAATAAAAATTAATTGGAAAATAGAAATTAAATATTAAAATAATAATAGTTTTTTTTCTTTAAATATCAAAATTAATGGGAAAATAAAAATTAAATATCAAAATAATAATAGTTTTTTTTTAAAAAAATATCAAAATTAGTAGAAAAATAAAAATTTGATATAAATTGATAGGGAAATAGAAATTAAATATCCAAGTAATGAATAGTTTCACATTTTACATTTTTAATTCATTTAAATTAAAACTTTTGCCAGGCATTGTTTGAGTCTTTTCTTTTTTTAGTGTTTTATCCTTATAAACAATGAATTTATGTATGAAGGTACACATCTGGTAAACAAATATTTATAAGATTATCCAAGGATATATATATACATATATATGGTAAACAAAAATATATAAAAATGTCTAAGAATAAACAATCAATATTAGTTATTTGTGTACTAATAATATGTATAACATTATTAGCTCCAATAAATACCAAATCTTGAAGAAGTGTAGTGATTCCAATACAAAAAATAGGATTATACGCCAATGTAATTGTAGATCTATAGATAACTGTCCAGTTGAGGGTAAATGTAGATCTGCAAATGTGATCTATTAGGCCACCATCTACCCTAGAAAATGAGGAGAAATATAATGTTTATATCAGAATTTCGGAGGGAATTTGGAAGCAACAGCTTTATACACTTAGGCACTCCTTCAATAACCCTAATTTAAGATATCAAACAGCCTTTTCCTGAAAATACTTGGAATTAAAAGAAAACAACCTAAATCCATCAATAAAGTGGAAGCTGATAGGCACGGCTAGGACCCCTTGATAAGCAAGGCTAGGACCCCTTGATAAGCAAGGCTAGGACCCCTAATAGCTTAAGAGATAGATGTAATCTGTTTAACAGAAAAAATTAGAATTTTGAAATTTCCCAATCAGAATGTACTTCTGAATAAACGTAGAGAGATCATTAGTATATGTCATCATAAAAATAAATATAAATTGCAATAATTATCTTATTTTTCCAATTACTCACAATAAGGTTTTTGTTTAAAATTTGGCGAAGCAGTTACCCTTTCACCTCCTATCTATCACTACTAACCTAATGGTCAAACCACATACCTCCCACTACCATAGAAAAAATTACTACTAAGATTTCGCTAGCTTAACCCTATAAAAGCCAATATCCCCCAACCCCTTCCTTTACTAGACCAAGCCTTCAGCATAAGAATTTTTTCCTTATTCTTTGTTTAAACGGAGTTGACAATGCATGTCTTTAAATGACATATTGAAAATGACTATTTCTCCTCTAAATTTTATCTGAATTTACAGATGTGTGTGTGTGTGCATGTGTGTGTGTGTGTGTGTATATACAGTACTGTGCAAAAGTATTAAGACAAGAACTATTTTATCTTTTATTGATAAAAAATAAACAATTTAATTAAAGTAATTTTATTTGATTTACTTAACAAATGCTTTATCAAGAAAAAATTCCTGTTACTATATAAATTTAATATTTAGTATAATAGCCTTTTGCTTTGATCACAGTCTTCATTCTGTCAGGCATTGACATCACAAGCTTCTTCAATGTATCTAATGGTATCTCCTGCCAAGCAGCTTGTATTTGTTCCCAAAGTAAGTGTTGCAAAGTAACATTAGATTTATCAATTTTTTTATCAAAAATATCCCATAGATGTTCAATAGGATTGAGATCAGTGCTTTGTGGGGTCCAATTCAAATTCTGAAGTCTTCCTTCCTCTTCCTTTTTAGTTAAATAATTCTTACAAAGGTTTGGCTTTTCACCTGGTGTTTAAATTTCAGTGAGGCTTTTATGAAAATCACCCCCTGTCCTAATATTTTTGCACACTACCGGTAGTGTGCAAAAGTATTAGGACAGGGGTGATTTTAAACTTTATTTTGATACCTCATAAAAGATAAAATAGTTCTTGTCCTAATACTTTTGCACAGTACTGTATATATAGGGTGACTTAAAAGTAACTCCCTATTTTAAATTACTTATAATGTATTTATTAAGTAAGATTTTTACAAGAAATGTATATGGGAGGAAAGCATGAGGTTTTACTTAAAATTCAATATGGTCACTAGATTTCACTACTATCTTCTTGGGATGCCCAGGAAATATGTCAGCTGATTTCACCAGAAACTTGTGGTGTAAAATATTACCTTGAACAGTGGAAGTAATTGACAGGTACATCTGGCTGTAGGTTAAGTCAACACAGGTGACAACTGGCTTGAAAAGCATTAACTACATCCGGCAAGGGCGTAGTTGACAGATGTTGATAAAAGTCAACAAGAGACAAGGATGGTTGACAGATATATCTTGTCTTAGATGATGTCAACAAAGTGCAACAGAAAAAACAAGCATCACAATTTAAGAATTACTGTACAATAATTTTTAGCAACACAATTTTTCGGTTACATTTGTTACCATAACTCACATCCCTGAAGATGACCTCGGAAAGAGGTTGAAAGTATTTGGGTACCTTGAGAAATGAATGAAAATAACATCTGTCAATGTTACAGCTCATTTCTGACATCTTTTGATTGTAATACGCAAAAGATTATCAGTGAGCATGAACAGATTTTATTAAAAATAAGGAAACATATTGTTTGCAGTTTATTTAATCTGACATATGTATATATATATATATATATATATATATATATATATATATGTAGTGGACGAAGCGTCCATTACTTATTTAAGTTTACGAGTCGACTCGACGTAACATGGGGTTATGAAATAAAACAGGCAATAAGAAAGACGAGTAGGCGAAAGTAACGAGAAAAACAATATATTAACAAAGGTTACATAGGATTGACATCATGCATAAAATTAAGGAAAGAGAAGTTCTTTCCCTGGTGAGAAATAAAAAATTGCGCCCCTAATTGCTACCCGCAATTAGTGCGCGTGTGTTTGTGTGAGTTAGAGAAACATGTCTGCTCTTGTCCGGGACAAAATCCTAACTAGCGTACCACGTGACGTTCCCCGCTTTTATGGCCTGCGTTTACGCGGGAACTAAGGCTGTCACGTGAACGCTGAATGACCATGTGTGTGTGTGAGTGTGGGTGTCAATGTATCAAGCCCCACATATATATGTCAGATTATATATATATATATATATATATATATATATATATATATATGTCAGATTATTATTATACTATATATTATATATGTCATATATATATATTAATAATTTCACCCCAAGCAAAATAATGATGCCACCAAGATGCAAGGGGTTAATGAGTGTGAAAGAATATGTGAAAAACCAATTTATTATTAAGGAGAGTGAATAATAAATGGACAGGAATTCAGAAGCCAGATAACCAAAATATATGATGCTGTATATCAGGTAACCAAGATGCTATTCAAAATATATAACATATAAATTAATCTTAAACTAAAATAACTTAAATACTAATTTGTATAAAACAAACAAACTCAAGAACATCACTTAATCATTTTCATTTATTAAACCTTGAATACTGTCTCATTGTGTCCTGCATAGCTTGATTGGCTTTTCAGTTCCTCTGATGGATATTTATAAGTGTTCCTAAACTTTCTGAAAATTTTGAAAAACCAATGACATTTTTGTTTTTGTATATAAACTAGCAGTATAGCCCAGCATTGCTCGGGTGTAATGAAAGCATTAAAACTAATCCATGGTCCTGGAGCTCAGTCAAATTTTGATTTCCTGGTATCGATATCAAATCAGTTTTTCTCATTGTAAAATGAATTTTTAAGGCGAAATAAGTCCTCTGGGTAAATGGTATCATGGCTGAGACTAAGAACTACAATTATACCTACTTAGAGACAAACCCGAAGCAAAAGCTAAAATAAAAGGGCTGAAAAACAATACAGACATACAGATAAACAGACACACACACAAACATCTTGCCTTTTAAATATATATTGTCGATTTTCTGCACTATTGTAAGAACTGCAACCTTGAAACTTCTGAATATCGTTTCTTATGTCTTTGTCTATGAGTGTATCAAATTTGATTAAAATCGGACCACTCCTTCTCTAACCTAATGTTTTTGATTATTGATATTTATCGGGGGTACCTCAACACAAAACCTAGCTAAGAACACTTGCAGACACTTATAGTACGAATGTGTAAATTTTCAAGAAAATTGGTTCAGCCATTTTGGAGTCTATAGGCAACGGACACACACACACACAGAGACAAAGTTCCAATTATAAATAAGTTTAGATACTTGTTACAAATTAAAATCTTTGTATTTGCCTTGATTAAGTCACTTAAAAGATGAAACATATTGGCTAAGATAAGTTTTCATTTTGTCTTTATTCATATTGTTCTTTTACAGATAAACTATACCTGAAATTTTACATGCACACACATCCACACATGGATGGACATTCTATTTTATATACGTCAATATTTACATATAGTTAATTAATGAAAAAAATAACAAAAATGAGGATAAAAGTCCAAAAACAATAAGCAAGAATTTGCTTCAAAATGATTGTTCTAAAAATTTCAGGTTATCACTTGGAGAATTTTATTTCGGATGATTTGGTGCACAGTCAATTGACCGTCCTGCGGGGTTCCGTGGTTGTAGAAATTGTCAACCAGATGAAGAACTACACCCTTAAAAAGGGAGATAAAATGAAGGTATGTTTCTTTTGTCCATCATCAATGTCATCATTATGTGTAACAACCAAAAATGCCACGTGTAATAATGTTTATGTTGTCTCTTTAGATCCAAAGTGTTTTGCTTTGTTGTGGTTTTTATTACTTTTCCCTCTCAGCTTTGTTCTTAATATATCTTCAATTGATTGGCATTATTTATTAGAAGATAATGTAAATCAAGATTTAAAATGTTTATTTGAACATCATTCAGAGGTCAAAATATCAGGAGAATTAATTTTACATGTAGATCAAAGCAACACATTAATAGATTTGTGTGTACTAAAGTCCTTAGATGGATGTGCGTTGTAGTGCAATGGATATCAGCTCGGAACTACAAATTGGGGAGCCAAGTTCAAATTCCAGTTGAATTCATTTAATTCATTTACACGCAAATACCCTTGGGAAAGGTATTAATCCGTCTCTTCCCTCAAGTTATGGGTTAAATAATATGACAGATTGGGTTCTATAGCCTTGGCTAGTAACCAGTCTACTGCAGAAAGTAATGGCAACCTACTGCGGGATAATCTTCTGCCTAGTCAGTCATGTCTCTTTCGAGACATGATCACCCAAATGTGTATCACGTATGGCACTTAACTGACTGACTGAAAGTTCTTAGAATAGAATTAATATTTTGGGAATTGTAAGTTAAAGTATAGAATTGTAAAGGTATAAATCCATTTCCACTCTCCCAGCTATGGGTTGAATAGTAGTACTTGCATCTTTAAAAATAAATGTTATTTTTTAAAAATTGTTAATGCAAAAAAAAAGAAAGATATTTTTACAATCCAAAATATGTTCCTGGTTAAAATAACCCACAAAAGGTTGATAAGCTGTAAAAAAAATCTATCAGTAGAAAATCAAGTCTACTAGGATAGGTAGCTAATCCAAATTGTAGGTCCCTGCTCAAGTGCATTTGTGTTTATTCAAAATGCTGTTTATACTGAAACTATGCTGTTGACCTTAGTTACAGTCTCTGAAAGAACGTACATTATCTTGAGTGATCAGTAGTTGAACAACACCTGTACTAGTGTATCAACCTTATTCAATTACTAATCATACCTCAGTCACAATGACTTGTGACTTAATACTCACACAATGATCTGAAGCATTGGGAGCTGGTTAATGTATCTTTGATTTGACCTTGTGTCAGACATAACCGAACTCCCTACAGCTTACAAGTTTTATGCATGTTAAAATAGTAACTTATTAAAAGGAAAGAATAACAAGAATTTGTAGAAATTAATGTTCAAAAAATGAGAAAGTTAAGGTGTCAAGAGTTCGTACAAAATATTTGTAGTAGTAATTGTTGAAAGAGATAAGGAGAAATTGAAATAGGACAATATTGAAACATAGGACAATAGCTTGAAGTTGAAGCTTCATTTTAGCTCCCATCTGACTCTCTCCACGATTGACACATACCACTTGTGTGTGTGTGGGGGGGACTTTTATAGTATTCAAATTTTTGCACTTGTCAGCTCCCATTGCTCAAAAATCATTTTGACACCTATTTGCGAATTCTGGGTTCCACTTTAAGCACTTGGTCAATCCTTTTTCTTTTTGGAAAAACCCGGATTTCACAAGCCATTGTGAATTTTTGTAAAAGTGAATAGGAGAGTTGATTTTAATTAATCTCTACAGATTAACAGCTTCTAAAAATTACTGTATACTCAAATTTACTTACAAAGCTTGAATCACTCATAGTATGGTCTTCAGCTACTACCCAACAGTAGCCCATGATGAGATTGTTTCCTTAAACAAATATTATGAAAAAGGCACCTTGATAAATCAACCATGGTGAGACTTGCTCCCAGGTTTCATGGTTCAAATGCTAACATTAGAAGCACTCAGCCACATGACAATTACACTGTATATATGTAAGGAGAAACAATGTATAAATATCATATTGTATTGCCAGAACCGCTGCTGTTGTTAGTATGTGTCAGTCTTTTGCGGGTGGTATGTTGCCCCACAAACAGATTAAATGACAGAAGAAAACAACAAACAAAATGAAAACTAGAGTAAAAATATATATTGCCAAGTTTATTTTTGTTAAAGAAAATACATAACAAAAAATAAGGTTACAGTGCACAAGGCAAAATTAACTGTACATTCAATTAGCGGGTGAGAAGAGTGTTGTCTGAAAAGGTAGGATTTTGGGTCGCTGAAGAACAATGTCCTGAAAAGGACAATTTTGTAGTCGTTGATGAGTATTGTTCTGAAAGGGACAGTTTTGTAGTTACTGAAGAGTGCTGTCTTGAAAAGGACAGTTTTGTAGTCGCTGAAGAGCATTGTCTTGAAAAGGACAGTTTTGTAGTTGCTGAAGAGCGTTGTCTTGAAAAGGACAGTTTTGTAGCTGCTGAAGAGTGTTGTTCTGAAAAGGACAATTTTGTAGGTGCTGATGTGTGTTGTCTTGAAAAGTACAGTTTTGTAGTTACTGAAAAATGATGTCCTGAAAAGTACAGTGTTTTGTATATCATTGCTATTGATGAGGATGGCTGGAGCTGGAGATGCAGCCAATGACAAGCTGGAACTGCAGATGATGATAGCTGGTTAGAACTACTGCTGCTGGCTGTCAGCAGCTAGAACAAATACAACACTTTTATCCTAGTCATCTGGACTGCAGAAGGTTTATTTACCTTTTGGTCTCTTCACTGAGACAAGATGAAATACAAGGTTAGGCTTAACATGGGTACACAAGCCCATAAACTCAGGCCAGGTACAAAAAATTGCCCAGCCTCCACAACTGTCATTTGTACTGACATTGGTATGACTACTGACCCCCTCTTGTGCAAGTGTAGAAATTCTGTGAAAAACAAACAAACAAGATCAAAAAGGAATGACAGGATTGTTAGACTGTATTCAATTGCATTAGACTTTCAAAATTAATAAATGTTATTTGTAACATAAGTACCTATGAACATTAATGGGTATGCCCCAATCCTCATAAATAAGTTGAACATTATTGTGAGGAAGGGGTTATATTGTTGTTTAGCAGTATAAAAAAATCCATTTGCCTTTGGCTGGGATTTATATTTTAACTCAAGACCCAGTGCGCCATCCCCTCAGGCTTTACTTCTCCCTCAGGAGGGGGCTGAATATATTATGTGGCACCTGAGGCATCCTTAAAAGAGGAAGTGCTGAGGGGTTTGGAAATTTTTCCATGGTACTGCCAATAATGTGCGTTGTGGTGCAGTGGATATCGGCTCGGAATGAGAAATCAGGAAGCCGAGTTCAAATTCCAGTTGAATTCATTGCATTCACTTACACACAAATACCCTTGGGAAAGGTATTAATCCGTCTCTTCCTTCCAGTTATGGGTTAAATAACAGGACACATTGTGTTCTATAGCCTTGTCTGGCAACCAATTTACCACAGAAAGCAATGACAACCCACTGCAGGATAATCTTCTGCCCAGTCAGTCATGTCTCTTTTGAGATATGATCACCCAAGCATGTTTCATGTATGGCACTTAACTGACTGACTGCCAATAAAACCACCTTAAGCTGATCTTGTGCCACATCTTTTGCTTGGTGGGAACAATGGTAAAGATCCATATTGCTGTTTAGCAGTTAACCACTAGCAATGGTTATTTATTTCATGCAGCAGGCAAGTATTGTATTTTGTTGTTGTTGTTGTTGTTATAAAGATTAATATTTCATTTTCCATGCTTTGTGTTGGTTATTTCTCATTCAGTAACCATTTTAGGTTATAACATTTTTGTTATGAAATAAAATTGTGCAAGTGAACTGTTACCAGAACAATGTCAATGAACTTATCTTACTAATTATAGCAGTTAGATTTTTTTATTTATCTTTAAAATCAATAGCATCAAATAAAAAAAATTTCTTACATATTCTGCAAAAGAACAAATTGAGGGACTATATAATATATAAGTGAGAGACTATATAATATATAGTGAGAGACTGTCAGAATTGATCCTTTTATTGATTTTTAATGTACTTTTATATTAGGTTCCTTCTGGTGAATTCCATATTGTTCACACTGTATCTGATGTACCAGCAGGATATATGTACACATATGTAAATCAAACTGAATGGAACATGAATACGGCAACTTGCATACGGCCTCGCTGGTATGAAAATGAAAAGACAGTTTCATTTATGCCAAGTAAGTATTAACAGATGCCTATCATTGTACATTCCTTTTAAAGTAATTATAACGACAGAATTGTTAAACATATAATGAAACGAGTGTTCAAAAATTTTGTGAAGGAGATTGTTAAACATTTAATATAATCTTTGCCTCTATGCTTTTATACTAAAGTGAACTTATTGTTAACTAGCAGTATAGCCCGGCGTTGCTTGGGTGTAATGAAAGCTTTAAAACTAATCCCTGGTCCTTGAGCTCTGACTCAGCCTAAAGAATATTTGTGTGAAGTTTGGTGAGAATCGGATAAAAATTGTGGATTTGTATAAAGGACTTACTGACAGATAAACAGACACACACACAAATATCTTGCTTTTTATGTATATATATTATCGATTTTCTGCACTATTGTAAGAACTGCAACCTTGAAACTTCTGAATATCGTTTCTTATGTCTTTGTCTATGAGTGTATCAAATTTGATTAAAATCGGACCACTCCTGTTATAACCCGATTTTTTCGATTACCAATTTTTGATATTTATCGGGGGTACCTCAGCACAAAACCTAGCTAAGAACACTCGCAGACGCTTATAGTACAACTAGTGTAAATTTTCAAGAAAATTGGTTCAGCCGTTTTGGAGTCTATAGGTAACAGACACACACACAGAGACAAAGTTCCATTTATAAATAAGTTTAGATTTAGATAAAATTACCTTTCAGACTGTGTTTTCATTTTAAAGTTGCCCAATTCAGAGGTTATTTCATAAGCTTGGATCAATCTGGTAAAAGGCAGAGTCATCAAATATGCAAGGAGTATCAATCTTACTATGTTCGTGAATTAGTCTGTAGCACAATTTTGCTAAACATTGCTCTATTGTAGGTGCCCCTGGTTATATAAAAAAAGGATTTTGGTTAAGATGATTTCTTGGATGTTATTAAATGTTCTCAATCAGATGTTTTCAAATTTAGTGAGACCTAGACCATCTACTCATTTTAAAAAGATTTAAGTTTAAGTCATATCAATCTCAATTAAAAGAATGTGGCTAATTAAGAAATTTCTAAATTTTAAATGTTTTTCTTTTATTGCGATTTTTGGTTCAGACACAAAATTGAAGTTAGTGTGTCATCCATATTTGTTTCTTTTTTATGATGTCATTTATTTTCAATTCTTTGTTTATTGAAAATTTGAAATACTCTTTAATTTTTGTCTTGTTTTGTTGCAGATAAAGAAAGCACAAATCTGGAAAAAATCTTATATTTTTTTAAGCTAAAATATTATATATTTTCAAGAAGGTAAGAATTATTTAGGTATTTTGTTTTTCATTTTTACTTCATTTTATTTATATTTTCATCTTTAAATGAAACTTGGTGATAAACATCACAAACCTCACAATATGTAATTTATTAATAAATAATATATTATACAACATTTATTAATATACACTACCGGTCATAATTATTAGGGAACCCCGGTTTTTAAAAAAAAATTATGTATTTCATACTATTTTTAGTATTTATTGCAAAGTGGATAATTCTAAATGAAAATAGAATGGTTCTTATTATTTTGCAAAATTTTACAAGGCAGTCATGAAGCCTTTGCTTTGGCCAGCCAATAAGAAGAGACTGGCATGGGGAAGTGATCACAAAAACTGGACACTAGAACAGTTCAGTTGATGCACATATTATTGTGCAGTATTAAACAAGAATCATTCTATTTTCATTTAGAATTATCCACATGGCAATAAATACTAAAATTAGTATGAAATACATCATTTCTTTTAAAAAACTGGGGTGGCCTAAGAATTATGGCTGGTAGTGTACATTACATTATATGACATTTATTATTAACTTTTACAATATATCAATATTTATTGATAAATTTTACAATATATTATATTTATTTAAAAATGTTACAATATATGAAATTTGCTAACAAAAGTTGTGTTGAAATTCATTAATAAATTTTACATTATATTTATTAATACATTTTACAGTGTATTATATTTATTGATAAATTTTATGTTGATCAATTTTATGTTAGATTTATTGATAAATTTATTTATATATTTTACAATATATTTATTTAAAAAATTTACAATATATATTTATTACATTTTGCAATATATTCATTGATAAATTTTACAATATATATTTATTTAAAAATTTTACAATATATGAAATTTGTTAATAAAAATTACATTAACTTTTATTAATAAATTTTACATTTTAATATATTTATTAATACATTTTGCAATATATTATATATATTGATAAATTTTACAATACATTATATTTATTATTGAATTTTGCTATATAGTATATTTATTGATAAATTTTACAGTATATAATATTTTCCATATATTATATTTAAAATATTACAATATATTATATTTATTGATAAATTTCTCAATTATTATTTAAAAATTATGTTATGTGACATCACCTATTAAATTTTTAAATAATCCTCATAAGCATAACTATGTGTCTGGATTTTTTTCCTTATAAAGAAAGAGAAAAGACTTTTGTGGTTCAATGGTTCCCAAAAGCTATTGTCATTGATTTCTGTGGAGTTAAAACAACACCACCAGTTTATAGTCTTGATAATTCCAGTTTGTAGAGTAAAGTTACCAGGATGTAGATGGCTTTTTTCTTTTTTCTTTTTTTTTTTATCATATCACCCCGAGCAAGGCGGTAATGCCACTGATGCACAGGGGGCTACGTAAAAGTGAAAAGATTGGAAAACAGAAAACCGGAAACCACATCCTAAACAGGGAACAAGGGATGAGCCTCTTCACCTGTTCAATAGACGTGGGTGGAGTGTGAACCGGGCGATAGTTTAGTCTATCTACTCTAATTGAAAAGAAAAGAAAAAGGAGTGAAAAGATTGGAAAATAGAAAACCGGAAACCACATCCTAAACAGGGAACAAGGGATAAGCCTCTTCACCTGTTCAATAGACGAGGGTGGAGTGTGAACCGGGCGATAGTTTAGTCTATAACTATATATATAAATGGAAAATAGTGTACAATCTGGCTGTCAAGAAATTGCAATATGATTGAAATTAAAAATGCCATCTCTCTGGAGTATATAGAAGAAAAGCTAAAAGATAAATAAAAAAATGTATGAATAAATTTAAAATACATGTATATTGGTTAGTATTAGAAATTATTTACTTTTTAATTGTTTCAACTGAATTTTGTATTAATTAAAAACATTATTTTTCAGTTTGACATTGTCTGTTGGGGCCATCCAGAGTCTTATTAGTGGTCAACCATTTGAGAAAATCTTGAATGAGACGTATCAATATGAAGATAAACATGTCGATCGGACAGTTATACAAAGTCTAAAATATTTCTGAGATCGACATCTGTGTTTGAGGCATGGCTGAATATTGTGGAAAGTAAATTCCTTGGATTATGGAAAAGACCAAAAGATAAACTTCTACTGTTTTATTTGAAAACAAAATGTTAGGTGACTAACTAAAATCCCCTGAAAATAATGGACATTATCAATCATTTTTATTGGTAATTCTGTGATCTTCTATATGTAAAAACATGGAATGGAAGAAACTTTTAAATGTGTACTTTCATTTTTTTGTCTATAATCTTCCTCAGATAATTGAATGAAGAACAATAAGCGAATTGAGCCAACAAAAGGAAAGGAATGTCTACACCAAATTATTGTGCCAGAAAAAAATCATATGAATGGCTTCTTTTTTGTCTGGATAATTTAGCAAATCAATTCCTTCATTTTTGCAGTTACTTATTTGATCTTTCACTCATTTGGATGGATTAAAAAGAAATTCAACCTTGACATTTTTGTCAAACTATAAAGATAAAAAAAATGTTATTTACTATGGTCATATTCAGAGTTAAAAATTCATATTAGGGTGGGGAGTGATCCTAACACACACACACACACACACACACACACACACACACACACACACACACACACACAGAGTCTAATATTAATAAAAATATGTACACACGTACACCTTCATAAACGATAAAATCACTTTTTAAGTTGTTGTCTTGCAGCATACATTATTCAATGAAATTATTAAATCTGCTTGGAGAATATTAAATTTACTTTTATGAATGATATTCAATTTGTTGTTATTTTCATTCCACCTCATTTTTCGTTGTTTTTCATTCTTTCAATTTTTCATTCTTTTTCAGTGTATTTTCCTATCTTTCAGTCTATTTTAATTGTTCTTTTTTTTTTCTTATTACTAATTCTTTTTTTCTTTCTTATGAAGTTATTTAGAAAGAGAGAAATATTTTGGTTTTCCACATTCTCTATCCTAACATTTTGACATAACAGAAGGAAAGATGAGAATAACTCAAAGAATTAATTCCAAAAATGAGTCGTACCTAAATGCATTTTATATACAGTGTTAGAATTTACAAGTATGTAATACAGAAATTTATGTATGAGCATTCGTATATATGGCTGGTGACTCGAATCTGAAGATGCCTGTCTACAAGGGTGGTTAGCTAATCCCCATTGTTGACGCTTGCTCAGGCACACTTGTGTTTGTTCAGCATCCAGGGCCCACCTGTGGTTTATATTGCAACTATGCTGAGCGAACCTTAGTTACCTTTTTTAGGTGAGAGCACGTTATCCAGTGTGAACTACAATCTGAACAATGCCAGAACCCTCAAACCCCGGGTCAGGATGACTTGTAACTTTGAGCTAGCACAACCAATGACGGCTCCTCAAAGGAAGCCATCTACCCAATTTCACTCACAAGACTTGGGTCAACCTGTGGTATGGTTTTTAGGCACTTTCCAAAGGTGCCGAACACTGAGATTGCCTCTTCCAGATTGATAACATAAAAAAATCACGTTCCTGACAAATTGACCAGAGTGAAATTCAAACCCAGACTTCATGGTGAGAAAGCGAATGTTCTAACCACTCAGCCACACACCCATTATGAACATACATATATTTATAACAATTTACTCCATTATAGAGAAAACGAAAACATATAAGAAAAAAACAAGCAGTATATGAAAGGAAGTCTTGGCATGTTTCCAAAAGGGACATTGTCAGATCAGGTGATATCTTTTATGTTCCTTATTAAGGACACAAAGCTTACAATGGCTGCCACTTCTATCTTCCTCATGGTCTGCACAGAAGATAACTCTGATGGCTTCTGAGGATATTAGTACATTTGTCCTGTAAAAAGGGAGATAACTGCCTTA
The DNA here is from genome assembly GCA_037127315.1 of Ascarosepion bandense. NCBI lineage: Eukaryota > Metazoa > Mollusca > Cephalopoda > Sepiida > Sepiidae > Ascarosepion > Ascarosepion bandense. The sequence continues at coordinate 5,318,315 of JBBBDQ010000266.1, forward strand.
TGTATATCTAGATTTTCAAACTATTAACTTAAAGGCACATATTTGTTAAATGGTTTAAAATGGTTTAACATATTTATTAAATAGCTTATTAAAGGTTTAATACAGTTATTTGTTAGGTGCAATATTCATTTTGCCACTAACTGTTGTGATTGTATATAACATGATTGTATTTTTAAAAAGATTTTTTATAATCATTTCACCCCAAGGAAGGAAAAACCACCACTGGTATGCAGGAAATTACAGTGAGAGAAAAAATAAAATAAAGAGGCTGTTGAAGAAAGGATAAGAATCAAAGAGATGGCAGATGGCAATTGATGTTACATTTAAATTTATGTCTTTGAGAAAGCTCAGTCTCCCACTATCCTTATACTCTTTCCTATTACCTATCATCTTGACCAACGTCTTATTGAGAACATGTCATGATAGTAAACAAGTATTTTCAATCGTCCAAGAGGCAGTAAAATGGTTTCTCTTGTCATAATTGAAATTAAACAAATGAAAATGGGAAATGTTGTGTTGAGAACTAATGCCATCAGGAAGGTCATTGATGAAAATTAGAAACATCCTTTATCCAAGGATCCAAGGATCGAGCCCTGGTGGATGCCTGCATTAGGTAAAAAGGTCTAGAAGATTTGCCATTCAGAAAAACTTTCATTTTGCAATTTAAGAATAAAGACTGAATTAATTTAAAAAAATTCATCCAGAAATACCTTAACTTTTCAACTTGTAACAACTTACAACAATTTTAAAATTCTTTCCCTTTTTATTTTATGCTGAAATTCTTTCTTGGTAATACCATTAATACAAAAATTTCCTGATTTCAAAACTTGTTCTTTCTATGAATTGTTTTTTTTATTATTTGTATAAATGTCATTTTTACCAGCATGATGAACCCTCTTAAATATCAAGATGTCCAAAGCACCTACCCAAGCTTCACCATTCTTATCCAAAGATAATAGACTCTTTCAGCAATAACTGTTAACATATAATTATTTTGTAGAAATTATAGCTATTTATTCAAACAGTTTTTCTGCTGATGTTTAAAGTTAAACAAACGCTTTTTGTGAAATGAAATTTAGTTTCTTTTCGGCATGAAATTCATGCTGTGATATGTGAACACAGAAATGTCTGCTATTTTTTTTAGTCTACAAGAATTGATAGAAATGCTCAGCAACCTTGACATATTTGGGAAAGACATTAGAGCAATCAAGAAACTCTACTGGCAGCAAACTGCCTGCATATGGGCAGGAAAAGTGCTGTTAAGAGTGCTGTTAGCAACTGGCTGAGACATCAATCCAAAGATTTTTATGCTGAGGAAATACGGAAGCTTGTGCACAGATGAGAAAAATGTGTGACACTGCTGGGAGACAACGTTGAAAAATAAAAAAAAAGTAAGCTTCTATCTGTTAGAAGTTGTTATACCAAAAGATTCACCTTATTTATAGAATGACCCTCGTATTAAAAAAATGTGATATCTGTCAATGAATTCAATAGATATATCTGGGTGGGATGGTGTTTTTTCATTAATACTTGAAACTATTTTGATTTCCTGAAAGTCTTTAGAAAAATCAACATACTTAGAATTTTTTTTTTATATAAAAGCCTTTTATAACAGTAAAATCATAAAATACATAATCCAACAGTTCCAAATTGAACATTATCATGTCATAGTGTTTTTTCAAGAGAAAAAATTTAAAATTTGTCTAGTTTCTACTATTTGAGTACTTTTTTAAGAACATGCTCCTCGACAGGATGTATAAAATCTAAGGATGGCACGATCATATTAGAGAAAGAAGAATTACTCCAACAATGGGAAGAATATGTAAGAGATCTCTTCCATGACATGAGAGAGCAACTGACAATACACAAAGATGCTAATGGATCAGAAATATTAAAATCAGAAGTGGAAGCTGCAATGGCCAAACTGAATAGAAACAAAGCAGCTGGACCAGACAGCATAGTAACAGAGATGCTGACAATCCCGGACAATTTTGGCAGAGAGAAAATTACAGAAATAATAAATGATATCTATAACAGTCGTGTAATACTGGACGACCAAGGCAGATCAATTTTCATAGCACTGCCTAAGAAGTCAGGTGCAAGTGAATGCAAACACCACTGAACAATCAGTTTAATGAACCACATAACAAAACTCATCATCCAAATCCTGATGAATAGAGCATGAAGCAGAATCAGGCCACAGATAGAATAAGAACAGTGCAGTTTCGTCAAGAACACTGGAACATAAAACACAATATTTATGCATAGCTTGCTGTCAGAAAGAGCAATACAAATGAAAAAGATGTTTACCTATGTTTTATAGACTATGCAAAGGTGTTCAACAAAGTACACCACAAAGAAATGATAGTAATGCTCAGCAACCTTGACATATTTGGGAAAGATAGAGCAATCAAGAAACTCTACTGCTATCTAACTACCTGCATATGGGCAGGAAACAAATTCAGCAGATATACAAAGATAGAAAGGGGCGTAAGATAAGGATATGTCTTTTCACCAGATCTAGTCAACTTGTACAGTGAGACTATTCTGAGGACCCTAGAACTTATGCAAGGATTCATCATTGGTGGCCCAAACCTGAACAACATAAGATATGCAGTTGATACAGTGCTGATAGCAGACATAAAGGGGAAAGTACAAGACGTCCTCCAGAAGGAAGCTGAAGAAAATGGAAAGAAAGGACTGCAAATAAACTACAAGAAAACTGAATGCCTGGTCATCAGCAAAAAGAGGAGCCCAAAATGTCAATTAGGAATGAGGGATACTAAAATCAAGCAGGTACAAAAATTTAAATATATAGGAAGTGTTCTAACAAAAGCCAGAACATGTGACACTGAAATCCGAAGGCAAATTCGCATGACCAAGGACACATTTCAGAAGCTGAGTAGAGTATTGAGAGACAGGAAAATTATGCCTGAAACAAAAAAGAGACGACTGGATTGATATGTGATGTCTGTTCTTCAATATGCCAGTAAATGCTGAACAATCTCATCATAGATGAAGGAAAATCTTGAAGCAACTGAAATGTAGTTCTACAGAAGGATGCTGTGGATATCATGAACAGAGCATGTGAGCAATGATGAGGTCATGGAAATGATAAAAACAAAAAGGAAATTAATACTGAGTATCAGGTAAAGACAGCTAAAATTCCTGGGACATGTAATGAGGAAGGAGGGCTTGGAGAATCTAATACTCACAGGTCAGATAGAGGGAAAGAGAGACGGGAAAACAGTGTGTAACATACTTGAAAGGCCTGAACAAGTGGATGGCAGTTTGGGGTTTGGGTTGGGTAACAGGAGAAAGTGTGCTAAGAGCCACCAGGGATAGGGAGATGTGGAAGGCCATGATTACCTACATCTTGAAAAGACATGGTACATAGAAAAAGAAGAAGAAGGTTTAAAATAAATAATTATTGAATTTTGCAACCTCAACTGGTCTGGTGCGTCTGCTGTGTATCTAGAGACTCTTACCCTTTTACAGTAAAACTGATAAAATGTAACCTCAATTTCTATTCTAACAGCTTCTTTTCTCGCACTTCCCACTTGTGGAATTCCCTTTCCATATACTTGCTTCTCCGACAGCTACAATTTCCAGGAATTTAAATGTAAGGTCAATAGACATCTTCTATCTCACTAACTCGCATGCTTTCTCTCAATCTCTTTTCTTCATCCACTTCACCCCCATCTCACCAGTATTCTCATCCATCTATTACTCTCCTCCTGACATCCCCTATAACCTACCCCTCTTATCACTTTTATTTTTTTTTAATCATTTCACCCCAAGCAAGGCATTCCATTGCCCCTATGTAACCACAACAGTGGCAGTAAAACTGCCTTGCTTGGGGTGAAATGATTAAAAAAAAAATTCAAAGTAGAATTTGCAATGTTATCAGTCCTGACCTAGCATCTCAGTATCAGTCACTTTTCCACTACACTAACATGGTTTTCCTGTGCCTTTTCTATAAATATTTTCATCGTAATTGTCCTGATGAGTTTTCCTATTTGGTACCTTAACTTTAAGAATTTAAACATCTCTCTCCTTAATAATGCTTTTTCTCAGACTCTTTCACTCTTAGTAAACCCTTTCATCTTTGTGATTTTATTGCCTTGTTTGGGTTGAAATTATGAGTGCCATTCAATAAATAAGGTGAATTTTTTGGTATAAGGACTTTAATGAGGGTCATTCAATAAATAAGGTGAATTTTTTGGTATAAGGACTTCTATGAGGGTCATTCAATAAATAAGGTGAATGTTTTGGTATAAGGACTTTAATGAGGGTCATTCAATAAATAAGGTAAATTTTTCGGTATAAGGACTTCTATAAGGATTATTCAATAAATAAGGTGAATTTTTTGGTATAAGGACTTCTATGAGGGTCATTCAATAAATAAGGTGAATTTTTTGGTATAAGGACTTTAATGAGGGTCATTCAATAAATAAGGTGAATGTTTTGGTATAAGGACTTCTACAAGGATCATTCAATAAATAAGATGAATTTTTCGGTATAAGAACTTCTCTGAGGGTCATTCAATAAATATGTTGAATTTTTCGGTACAAGGACTTCTAATACAGATAAAAGCTTACTTTTTTTAATTTTTTTCCTTTACTTCTTTTTCAAAGGGATTTAATTTTTTTTGCAGATTGAAAAAAAGTTTGAGATTTTTGGAGATTAACAAAGATGGCTAACCTCGAAGCATGCTCCAGGATTGAACAGAGGTCAGTCATCAAATTTTGGTTTCTGAAAAGTGCAAACCAGTTGAAATTCATAGGAGAATGTCAACTGTGTATGGTACCACATCTTTCAACCAAAAAATGTCTACAAGTGGGCTAAATTGTTTAAAGAAAGATGAAGCAGTATTGAGGATGAAGACAGGCCTGGGAGGCCTACAGAAGTGAGGTCTCCTGAGGTGATCGAATCAGTCAATGTCCTCATTCAGTCTGACAGAAGGGTGACAGTGGATGACATTGCAAGGGCTTTGAGCCTATCTGTTGAGACAGCACACAAAATTGTCCATGGTGACCTTACCTACTTGAAGGTCAGCTCACACAGCAGCCCAAACGGTGCAGACCATCAACAAGCTGGGCTGGAAACTGCTCCCTCATCTCTCTTACAGCCCAGACCTTGCCCCATCAGACTTTCACCTGTTTGGTTCCTTGAAAGCGTTTACAAGAGGCACAAAGTTTGAAAGTGATAAAATCAAAAGTGCTGTTAGCGATTGGCTGAGACATCAATCCAAAGATTTTTACGCTGAGGAAATATGGAAGCTTGTGCACAGATGAAAAAAATGTGTGACACTGCTGGGAGACAACGTTGAAAAATAAAAAAAAAGTAAGCTTCTATCTGTGCTAGAAGTTGTTATACCAATTTTACAAAATTTTACAAAATTTACCTTATTTATAGAATGACCCACGTAGAAGTCCTTATACCAAAAAATTCACCTTATTTATAGAATGACCCACGTAGAAGTCCTTATACCAAAAAATTCACCTTATTTATAGGATGACCCATGTAGAAGTCCTTATACCAAAAAATTTACCTTATTTATAGAATGACCCACGTAGAAGTCCTTATACCAAAAAATTCACCTTATTTATAGAATGACCCACGTAGAAGTCCTTATACCAAAAAATTCACCTTATTTATAGAATGACCCACGTAGAAGTCCTTATACCAAAAAATTCACCTTATTTATAGAATGACCCACGTAGAAGCCCTTATACCAAAAAATTCACCTTATTTATAGAATGACCCACGTAGAAGTCCTTATACCAAAAAATTCACCTTATTTATAGAATGATCCACGTAGAAGTCCTTATACCAAAAAATTCACCTTATTTATAGAATGACCCACGTAGAAGTCCTTATACCAAAAAATTCACCTTATTTATAGAATGACCCACGTAGAAGTCCTTATACCAAAAAATTCACCTTATTTATAGAATGATCCACGTAGAAGTCCTTATACCAAAAAATTCACCTTATTTATAGAATGACCCACGTAGAAGTCCTTATACCAAAAAATTCACCTTATTTATAGAATGATCCACGTAGAAGTCCTTATACCAAAAAATTCACCTTATTTATAGAATGACCCACGTAGAAGTCCTTATACCAAAAAATTCACCTTATTTATAGAATGACCCACGTAGAAGTCCTTATACCAAAAAATTTACCTTATTTATAGAATGACCCACGTAGAAGTCCTTATACCAAAAAATTCACCTTATCTATAGAATGACCCTTGTATTAAAAAAATGTTATATCTGTCAATGAATTCAATAGATATATCTGGGTGGGATGGTGTTTTTTTGAAATTTTAAAACAAGATAAGTCATTTGACTTCCTATTATTGATTAACATTTGTTGCTCTATTTTTTCATACTGAGCACTTTATCTGCTCACCTTGAATGCATTATCTTCACTAATTTACTGGTTGATGTGTTGTTATTGTTTGTGTTAAAACTGAACCTACTTTATGATGTTTTACACTTTTGTATATATTTTCTTCTTTAGATCAGAGTTGATAGCAAATTCTTATTGGCTGAATTTTATCTTTTCTTAAGTGCGAATCTGAAATATTTTTAATGTACGCTTGTGTTTCATCGGATATGTTTATGTTAAGGTTTGAGATGTATATTTAAGACAATCAACAAAATACAATAAGTGAACAAATAAATTTCAAATCATATTATTTTGCTGTAGTCTGATAAATAATAAACTATTTATTGAGCTTCATCATGATTTATCCATTGAAACAAAGTCAATAATTTAATTGTTTCTAAATGGATACTATGAGTTTATTTTATTAGAAACTAGTTAGTTACTGTTTTTAGCTCAAACACTTTAATATAATTAAAATATAGGTTGAAAATTTCCAGAATAATTGAATATTTCTGTTACCAAAACATAAGAAAATGGAAAATAATATATTCTTGAGAATTGTAGGAAAAATAAAGCAATTATTTACACACCAGTAGAAAAAAAATAAAAACAAAAACATCATATATAACAATAGTAATATATTAACTCCCTTAGATTACTTTTAGCACATATAAAATGCAACATGTATATCTTTTATATATTTAGTATGTTTTCACATATACTACACTCAGAGTCTAATGCTTTTATTCTAGGTAAGCAAAAAAAACAAAACAAACTCTGAATGTAGAAACAATCTATATGTAAACTAGCAGTATAGCCCGGCATTGCTCAGGTATAATGAAAGCTTTAAAACTAATCCATGGTCCTAGAGTTCAGACTCTTTGGATGTTGGCATGAAAGACTAAAAAGCAATAGTTGTTTCCAGTTAAAGCAAAACCGTAGACTGAAAGAAAAAGGAATAGATGTAAGTCAAATTTTGATTTCCTGGTATCGATATCAAATTTTCTGCACTATTGTAAGAACTGCAACCTTGAAAATTCTGAATATCGTTTCTTATGTCTTTGTCTATGAGTGTATCAAATTTGATTAAAATCAGACCACTCCTTCTATAACCCGATTTTTTCGATTATTGATTTTCGATACTTATCGGAGGGACCTCAACACAAAACCTAGCTAAGAACACTCGCAGACGCTTATAGTACAACTGTGTAAATTTTCAAGAAAATCGGTTCAGCCATTTCAGAGTCTATAGGTAACGGATACACACAGACACAGACAAAGTTCCATTTATAAATAAATTTAGATTAGATATATAATTTTTTTTTAATGAGTACTAGTATTAGCGGATTTGCATTGTGGCGCAGTGGATATCGGCTCGGAATGAGAAATCAGAGGGCCGAATTCAAATTCCAGTTGAATTCCTTGCATTCACTTACGTGCAAATACCCTTGGGAAAGGTATTAATCCGGCTCTTCCCTCCAGTTATGGGTTAAATAATAGGACAGATTGGGTTCTATAGCCTTGGTCGGTAACCAGTCTACTGCAGAAAGCAATGGCAACCTACTGCGGGATAATTTTCTGCCCAGTCAGTCATGTCTCTTTTGAGACATAATCGCCCAAGCGTGTATCACGTATGGCACTTAACTGACTGACTAGTATTAGCAGGAAGAAAACATTTTTATACGAAGACACAACAAAGGACTACAAATAAACTGTAAGAAAACTGAATGCATTGTCATCAGTAAAAAGAGCAACCCAAAATGCCAAATACAGGTGCGGGATACTAAAATCAAGCAAGTACAAAAAATTAAATACCTAGACCCTTTATGGTAACTGTAAATGATCAGATCAATGGATTGATAGGGATGAGTTCCCCAAACATTTCCCAAAGCCAAAGTTCCATCAACAAAAGATTATGGTGACTGTCTGGTGGTTTGCAATTGGTATTATCCACTACAGCTTTCTAGAAGCCAATCAGAGCATCAATGCTTCAATTCTGCTCTATGATTATGCATGGCCACATGTTGCAAGTGTAATGCTGAAAAAACTCATACTTGGGATACAAGAGTTTACCACATCTTCCATATTCTTCTGGTCTTTCATTCACTGATTATCATACTTTTAAGCCCTTAAGCACATTTTTAAATGATAAAACTCTTAGGTTGTAATCAGAGGTAGGATTGGCTTTCAAAGATTTTGTTGCAGCACAGCAAATAACTTTTTATCAATGAAGAATAAATAATCTTGCCAATCAATGGCAGAAGTGCACAAGTGCTCAAAGCTCGTATTTTGACTAATTTCAACATTTCTACAGTTAATTTTTCAAGAATTAAGTTATGTTTATGAAATCAGCCATTATTTTTGTAATAACCCAATATTATAATGAAGAGATTCTTCTGTATTTTTTATTCTAAAGTAATATTAAGAAATGATTTATTTCACAATTAAAAAATATAAGAAAAACTACAAAAACAGGTGAAAGTAATAAATATTTTATTCCATATTTTCAACATTGCTTGAAATATCAGTGATCGGTAGAATAACTGTGTTGGCCTGTTTTTCTTGTGCATTTTAAACAATATTAAAATCTGTCTTTAAATGACATTGCAAAATGGTTGTAATAACCCAATATTATAATGAAGAGATTCTTCTGTATTTTTTTTATTTTAAAGTAATATTAATATTTATTTCACAATTAAAAAATATACGAAAAAATACAAAACCAGGTGAAAGTAATAAATATTTTATTCCATATTTTCAACATGAAATATCAGTGATCGGTAAAATAAGTGTGTTGGCCTGTTTTTCTTGTGCGTTTTAAACAATATCAAAATCTGTCTTTAAATGACATTGTAAAATGATAAATGTGAATTTGACTTTCAAAATATTCAGAATGAAATAAAAATTAATTTATTTTTATTAACTTTTATCACAATGCTTTGATCAGAATAACTTTTAACCTCTGTTCTTCTCACCAGTTTTGGTATAATATTTAGGCAGAATGAATGTTTGCACAACTAACTTTATACTTAAATGGTGAAATAAAAGAAAATAAAAACAACCTGTGGATTGAATTTCATACTCACGTCTTTACTCTTTCTCCTTTCATTTCATATAAATATTGGTTGATTTTATGACTTTCAGGAATGAGCAGTATCAACAACTTGTTAACCGATTACAAAACAGGACATCGTTGCTTGTCCTTCCAATACTTGAATTTTGTAAATCATTTACAAAATTATGGTTATTACGAAAATCTAATAAAATAGAAAATATTTTTGTCAAGTCTCCACCCAGATCTCTCTCTTTGATTTCTGTGCATATAAATTTGTAAAATATTCTGAGAAGTTAATAATTCAAAATAGTTTTTTCCAATACTTGAAAAATCTTACTTTTAAATCATTACAAATATTTCAACTATTTTTGCAACAATTTAACAAAAGTTTTTTTAAGCAAAACATTCTTATCTAAAATGCCTTCTTTTATCCAAATTCTTACAACTAAGTCTGATGACTAATGACTGGATCAGGTAAAAAAAGATTTTTGATACAAAACAAGAAAAGTTAGTCAGAATATTTGTAAAACTTTTGCTTGTATTTGAGAGTGCAAATTTTCATTTTTTCAGTTTTTTAGTTTTAAAATTATGGAACAAAAATTTATTGAACAAAACATTCTGTTATTCAACTAAAAAGACTTTGTGCTTACAAACAATTTTTTTTTTCATTTTTCTTTGAATATACAAACTTATTCAGAAAAGCCACAAAAATTTATCAGCAAGTCCAAACAATCTATTTAACAATCAATTTAAATTAAAAGAAAGTCAAAACAAAATGCATTTATTATTAGTGTTAGAAAAGATATTTGAATAATTGTGAAGATGATGTTTCATAAAATTTGTTTACTATAACATAATTGCCAAAACATAATAATATTTTGGAACAAACTCTGAAAATAATCAAGTGTAGAGTTTATTTATCTTTTCCTAAAATCCTTAGAATTTCTGTCAAGAAATGATACTTTTTATTTAATAGATTTTTTTATGGATTAGCTAATCCATAATCCATAATCCATTTGTTTATTAAAAAGTATAAAGTTCTTTTATTATTCTTGTTTCTTTCCAGCTGCTAATACTCAACATTTTTAATATTTTAATCTCCTGATTTGAAAATTGGTTTCTCAAAAATGACCAGCCAAAAAGGATTTTAAACATGAATTCTTTTAAAATAAAGAATATTCACTTTTGCTATCATTTAATTCTCTTCTTATTTGCATTGCTTTTTGTTATCTTTTATGAATGGATTTTTGTAATAAGTCCAATCAAAAATGAAGAAAACATTTGATTTTCACAATATTTTCCTCAATACAGATATATATATTTGCAAGTAACTTAATTTATTTGTACAATAGTCTTTTGTTAATTATTGTTTGTTAATAATAGTTATTGTGTCAAATTTTATGTTATTAATAATAAATATTCTTCAAACTAAAAAGTGTTGCATTCATTCAAACTTTATCATAAGCATAAGTTATTTTTAAAACTCTTATAATAAAAAATAAGAATAAAAATAATGATAATATATAAAATAGGCCCTGATGAGTGAGAACATCATAATGATGCCTTCGCAAAACTTTAATGTCGGCATGTCTTTGTTCAGTTAAGTGATAAACTTCTCCACATTAATGTTATTAATGCTCTGTCTCGATCTCAATATAGAGCACTTTATGACAAAAACTTGCTTGCTAAAATATCTTTTTATCACTAAACCACTGAAATAACAACAATTATCGCAACTCAACACTATATATATGTATAAATTAGATATCATTTTACCATATATGCTAGGTGGGCTAGCATTTTAACTATGACATCTGCATTCAAAAATTAACATTGTATATCTGACTCCCACTCCAAACAACAAATTGTTTTCCTTCTTCCTCTTTCTCCTACTTTTCATCTGGATAAATCTAACCCATTCAATTTAGTAAAATATTTTGGCCTGATAAGTTGAATGTTTTTAATAATATTCATGAAATAAATTATCTCGGATGGATTTATAAATTTGTCCAATTTATTTTCATTATGTGTGTGTATGTGTGTGTGTGTGTGCGCGCTGTGTTCTATCCTTGAGAAAGGTACAATTATGAATTGTGCATCCAGGTGGTAAACTGCCAAATATGAACGTCAGAGACCAAACCAGATTATTCTCTATGAGAATGTCACTGAGAGATTAGTCTCCTGCCATATACACTACCATACACACTCCTCGCTAATCAGTAGCTATTATTCTCATATAACAGATGGACTCATTCATTCTACTGTACCAGAGGGGTAGCAGGATATTCCACCACAACATATTATGAGAGGGTTAACTTTATAAAGCCTCAAAAGCTATGTACATCTTTATTTATTCAATGTGTCATACCTAATAATCATTTTGAGAGGTTTCTGACATTTTGAATTTTGACATGTTCCTCAGAAGTTTTGTATCATATTGGATAATTTTTCTAATTATTTCTTAACAACTGAGATTTAATCTATAATAAACCTAATGGAAAAAAATATTTATTTTGATAAAATTTGAATGTATGATGACAGGATTATACAGGAAACAGAAATAATGAACAAATTTAAATTCTTTTTGAAATTTATTGATGATTGAAAAGTATAGTAGAAATGCTAGAATTTCCTTATTTATTTTCAGGTTTGATATGAACGTTTTCTTTTGATCAATTAATAAAGAGATGTCTCATAAATAGTGACACTTTTATAATTTGAAACATCAACTGCACTCTGGTGGTGGAAATTTACTTCAAAGCAAACGTAAGTGGAGAAAACTCACTTAAAAAAGAAACACTTTCAAATTGAGAACAAATATGTGAAAGAAATTTTATGTCCAAAAGATGTGAATATGAAGACATAAGATGCAGTCTTTACACTGAGCTCAAATTCTTTAGAAATTCAAATACTATTAAATCCAACTGTAAAAAATATCAGCAAACAAAATGGTGGCATATGGCAGCAGAAATCATAATCAGCAAAATTTTCTTTGTGTTCATGTCTATATATATGGTTGTTTGTGTATATTTTTGTTCTTAATCATGTCACCCCAAGCAAGGCAGGACTGCCACTAGTGTGCAGGGGGTTACAATGAGAGAAAAGGCTGGGTACAGTGAGTGTTGAAGAAAGGATTGTGGTGATACCAAGCAAAACAAGGGACCGGATGTTTGCCCTCAGAGATCCAGAAAGCTAATGACCAAAACTGGTCTTTGCGCAATGGCTCCACACATATGTTCTGGCAGAAAACCAAAAATTAATAAATATCAAATTTCGAATTTTATTTGTTAATTTTTGGTTTTCTGCCAGAACATATGTGTGGAGCCGGGTGTGCAAAGACCAGTTTTGGTCATTTGCTTTCTGGATCTCTGAGGGCAAACATCCGGTCCCTCACTTTGCTCAGTATCACCACAGGATAAAAGATGAATGGGATACAAGAAGACAGAAGATGGTAATTGTGGTTGCATTTAAATTATTGGAGATTGCAGCTATTGATTGAAGCAAGTAAATAGAAGAGAATTCTAAAGGTGAGAAATGTAAATCAAAAACTGTTGGAGTAGAAGTGGCAGTTATATTTAACTATTTCAACAGTAAAAGAAAGCTGCTAATAAAGTTGGTTCTCTGTGTCGGGCCAGGAAGTTTTTTCTGCCTGAAACAATCCTGCACATATATAAATCTACCATTCGCCCGTGCATTGAATACGGCTGCCATATCTGGTCTGGTATTCCTGCTATCTACCGAGGTGTCCTTGAAAAAATCCAACGGAGAAATTGTAATGTGATAGATCCCAACTTGGCAGCTTGGATACAGTCACTTTCTCACTGGTGCAATGTGGCTTCCCTATGTCTCTTCTATAAATATTTTCATGGCTTCTGCCTTCTGGTGCCCTCTATATATAAATTTACTCGAGCCACAAGATTAGCAACTAGGTCCCACTCTTTTCCTGTGAAACCAATAAATTGTAAATGCAAATTTTACTCCAGCAGCTTCTTTTCTCGCACTTCCTGCCTGTGGAATTCCCTTCCATTTACTTGCTTCCCCAACAGCTACAATCTCCAAGAATTTAAATGTAAAGTCAATAGTCATCGCCTGTCTCACTAAGCTGCATCCTCTCTCTCATGCTCCTTTCTCTATCCACACCACTCTCATCAGTATTCACACCCTTCTCTTACCCACTTACTGACAACCCCTGTAACCTGTCACTCTTTCTCATAATTTACCTCCTATGTAAACCCCTGCAAAATGGTGGCAGTAAAATGCCTTGCTTGGGGCAATATGATTATAAAAAAAAAAGAAAAATAAAGTGGGGTAATTTTGATGCTAATCTTGTAGCATACTTAAATTCATGTGAATGGGGAAAAAGCTCATCAGAGCAATTGCCATGAAAATATTTGTAGTAAAGACAGAGGGAAGCCACATCACATCAGTGAGAATGTGACTGAAGTATCATATATATATATTACGGAAATTAATGAAGATTAGCGAAATGGTCTTTAAACAACCGACAATTCGAAATGATTTGTTTGAACATTATTTTTGATCGATACTTGTATTTAAGTAGATATTCTGTTTATAATCAAACATATATATATATATATATATGCAGAAATATACTCAGTTATGATCTCAGATTAAGGACAGGATGGTTAAATAAAAAGAAGACATGAAGAAAATTGTATTTAACTTGCCTACGCATTTCGTCCTGTGATAGACTTTATCAAGGCAAAAAGACGAAATGAGTTTTATTCCAAATTATGTATCTATAAACAAACAGTGTTGGAAACTATAAAAAAAGAAATGTTCACAAATCATTAAAAAAGATTAACAGAATATTTTAGTTTTAGTACTCCTTCATGTAGATGTTAAAATGAAGGGAATTCAACCGTTTTCATTGGACTTTTTATTATGTATGTTAGTCTGTATATATATATATATATATATATATATATATATATATATATAGAAACAGACTAACATACATATATGTATATATATATATATATATATATATAGTGACATGAATTAATAAATATACATATGAGGGTGCACATATGCATAGTATTATTATTCAAGTGTTAATAAAACAGTGCTCAATATATGAACAGAGCTATTAAGTATATATTAATAAATATACATATTATCCTACGTCTATAGCATGACTCTTGTATATATACCTTATGATAGGTGTTAATAGAACAGTGCTCTATGTAATACAACAGAGCTATTAAGTATATATTAATAAATATACATATTATCCTACGTCTATAGCATGACTCTTGTATATATACCTTATGATAGGTGTTAATAGAACAATGCTCTATGTAATACAACAGAGCTATTAAGTATATATTAATAAATATACATATTATCCTACGTCTATAGCATGACTCTTGTATATATACCTTATGATAGGTGTTAATAGAACAATGCTCTATGTAATACAACAGAGCTATTAAGTATATATTAATAAATATACATATTATCCTACGTCTATAGCATGACTCTTGTATATATACCTTATGATAGGTGTTAATAGAACAGTGCTCTATGTAATACAACAGAGCTATTAAGTATATATTAATAAATATACATATTATCCTACATCTATGGCATGACTCAGAGTTTCGTGCATTATGCAATCATCAGGGGCATATTTCAAACTTTGAAATAATATATATATATATAATTAGTTTTTAGTCATAATTAAATTAGACCAGTACACAATTGTATTAAAAAGTGCTTAATACATTTATATTGTAGAGCTTTTGAATATTTTCATTTGAAAATGTGTTATTTTCGCAATCTACGTTTCAACTTTTCTTTATTTTCAGGGGATTTTTAATAATTAATATATCTAAATATCAGTCAGTTAAGTGCCATATGTGATGCACGCTTTGGGCGATCATGCCTCAAAAGAGACATGACTGACTAAGCAGAAGATTATCCTGCAGTAGGTTGCCATTGCTTTCTGCGGTAGACTGGTTGCCGACCAAGGCTATAGAACCCAATCTGTCCTATTATTTAACCCATAACTGGAGGAAAGAGATGGATTAATACCTTTCCCAAGGGTATTTGTGCATAAGTGAATGCAAGGAATTCAACTGGAATTCGAACTCGGCACCCCCGATTTGTCGTTCTGAGTTGATATCCACTGTACCACAATGCACATCCTATCTAAATATATATGTACATATGCATACATACAGGTATTTATTAAGTTATAGCCTGGCACAAGGACACAATAATGGGGCATTCAGTGAAAATTTAACTTACTTCACAAGTAAATGTACTGCATGACAAGTTTTGTCCTTATAGCAAGTACACATATGTATACAAATAGAGAAATATGAATATGTGTACAAGGAAGAGGGAATGTGTCAAAGGTAAAAAATATAATAGTGAATATATGCACCCCCACCCCCTCACCCCCCCACACCCATGCACAACATCAATCAACTGATAAATTTTAATTTTATTAATCTTATATTTATTAATATGTTAATATTAATAAATATATGTTAATATGCGAGATATATATATATATATATATATATATATATATAAAGGAAAACTCAACATATCCTCTTAAGTTATTATAAATTATAATTCATTTCAATGAACTAGTGAGTTCATTTCTTCAGACCATGTTTTATTCATTTCATTTGCTATAAATATTTTCCCAGAATAAACATTTTTTTAAACAAAATAGTAACATGACCCAGAATATATAACTTTGGGCTTATCTTGGGTAAAAGGTCACAACAGCTAGTGAAGAAAATGTTCATTGGGCAGAATGAGTGACCATAAATCTATTTCACACCCACTCACAAACACACAAATATGTATATACATATATCCCTACATATGAACATACACACATTATAATTTATAACCACTTTAGATAATGCATTGAGTTTTCCTTTATAGATATCATATTGCACTGGATAACATCCATTAAGCTCTCTATACAGATCTATCACTTCATATTTCGTATTCATGGACCTGACATCATTATCTATACTGCTCCTAATAAACTTGAGTTGAGCTCTCCCAGGAATATCTACTTTCTAGAAAACCTAATTTACATGCAAATCTTGTCCCACAAATTGATAAATTTTTCTTGTCGTATTCACTGAAAAATACTCCCTACCTTTCTTTGCATTCCTTTACCCAATCCCTCACAGTTAACATTATTGATTTTTTAAAGAAGCTATAATGGAAGATCCACTTTTATCTACACCTGTCTGATAAACCAGATGACACAAAAAAAAAAACATCTGAAATCTGAAAGAACATCCCCCCCCGCCCAACAAGCTGGTAGATCATTTTGAAACTGATATGTTCAACTTAGTCAAGAAAATCAAGTTCAGAAAATTGTCTAACAAATTCTCATACAAGGTAAAACAAGACATTAAAGAAATTTTAAAATCCAATCCCTCCCACTATCAGAAACTTATGTCATGAAACTATCTAAAATTAACTGAGAAGCGGCTGAATTTGCAAGTAAATTTAAAATTGAAGATAGAATGGGGAAAATTTACCTGAAAAATGCATAGTGACTTTTTAAAAACCACAATCCTAACTTTGATAATAAACTAAAAACAAGATTGATTAACCCCTCCAAAACAGAACTAGGACTTATCCGTAAAAATATAATTAAAAACATAACTTACTCCATACAAAAATCTTCCATTATCAGTCTGTGGAAAGATTCTGCAGATACAATTAAATGGTTAATAGCATTAAAAACAAGAATAGAGTGACCTTCATTCAATTTGACATTATAGACTTCTACCCCTCCATATAAAAAAAGTCTATTGTTGGATAGTTTGAATTTCATCAAGAACTTTGTTACAATTACTGATGAATCATCCAAAGTTATATTAGCCTCTATGACATCATTGTTATCCCATAATAATTCTATATGGATTAAAAGCCATGATGATAACTTTGATGTCACCTTGAGTGAACTGGGTTCCACCCAAATCATAGATTTTGTGAGAATTTACATCCTTAACACCCTTAGTAAGATAGATGACTCTAAACAAATCAGTCTATATAGGGATGATGGACTCATTGTTATTCTTAATAGTAATGGTCCACTATCCTCTTGGATAGAAAAGAAAGTCATGAGGGCCTTTAGATTGCTTTGATTTAAGATAGAAATTTCCTCTATTCTAAAAATAGTCAACTTCTTAGATATTACTTTAAATTTGTCAAATGAAACATTTAAACCCAATCAAAAAACAATGAAGTCCCAACCGACATAAAAGTTTGCCCAACCATCCCCAACAAATAGTCAAACAGATTCTTGTCATTGTAAATGCTAGGATCCACAAGTTATCTACTAATGGGAAAATTTTTAATGAAAATAAAACCCTTTACAATAATGCCCTCAAAAAAAGTGACTTTAGATATGAATTATGCTACCTAAAATCCTCTAAAGATACTGAAACAAATAAACCCAAAAATAGAAAAAGAAGAGTAATATGATTTACACCACCTTCTGCCAACTATCTCATATTAATATTGGTCAACACTTACTGGAATTGATTGACAAACATTTGAACCAGAACAACCCGCTAAGTAAGATTTTTAATAGAAAAACATAAAAAATTAGCTGTTCTCGCATTAACCACATTAATAACATCATCAACTCATATAATAATAGTATGCTAAATAAACTTTATAACAATCAACAAATAGATAGTACAACCTCTTGTAACTGTCATGTCAAAAAACAAATGCCCAGTTGGAGGTATATGCAAATCTAAAGTCACATACCAAGCAGCCATTTACACAGAAATGAGAAAAAAAGTATACATAAGAATTTCTGCTAGACCATGGAAACAGCATCGATATAACCATAAACAATCTTTCTCTAAATCTCACCTAAAATATCAAACTGCACTTTCTTAACATTTCTGGAAATTAAAAGACAGAAATTTCTCCCCACAGACTGAATGGAAGATTATAGGTAAACCCCAAACCCCCAACAGCTTCAGAAATAGATGCAATTCATGCTTAGATGAAAAAATTAGAATTATCAAATTCAGAGAAAGTATCCAGAGAAATTAAATCATTTTTAAATGCTGTCATAAAGATAAATTTAAAGTCCCTATTAAATAGAACCTTAAAGTTTCTCCATTCCATCATACTTGTAGATTCTTCTCACCTTGCACTGATCATTTGTTAGAGGCTTCGACATACTGAATAACTGATTTTTTTGTGTATATGGGTTCACTTAGTTATACGTATGTTAGCATTCATTTTGTAATATGGATGTAATTGATTGTATCCTTCTTTATTGATCATTGTACTCATGTATATGTGTGTTAGTATCGGAATTTTTTTTTTTTTTTTTTTTTTTTTTAATCGTATCACCCCGAGCAAGGCGGTAACGCCACTGATGTGCAGGGGGCTACGTAATAGTGAAAAAATTGGAAAAGAGAAAGCCAGAAACCACATCCTAAACAGGGAACAAGGGATGAGCCTCTTAACCTGTTCAATAGACATGGGTGGAGTGTGAACCGGGCGATAGATAGATCTATCTACTCCAATTGAAAAAAATAAAAATATAAAATAAACAGTGAGAAGATTGGAAAAGAGAAAGCTGGAAACCACATCCTAAAAAGGGAACAAGGGATGAGCCTCTTAACCTGTTCAATAGACATGGGTGGAGTGTGAACCGGGCAAGCAGATTTATGTGTATAACTGTTTTGTATTTTGCATGTAATTTTAATATAAGCCCCCTCTTTGTGTGTGTATAGGTGGACACTTATGTATATCAGCATTGTTTTTGTATATACATCTATAAATCTGATCTTCATAGGTAGGTACATAGATGTATAAAGATGAGAGTGTGTATAGATAGGAAATTTATATGTATATACATGCAAGAGTGTGTATATGTATGCATATATGTGTGCATGTAAGTATGTAAATATATACCTATTTTGCATGTATAAGTAAAGTTTGTTGGCATATTTGCGTAAACACGTATTAATATTAATTCTATGTGTATATGTCTGGAATTCATAGGTGTGAATGTGAATTTGCAAACACAATATTTATATGTGGATATGAATGGATGTGTGTATATGTGTGTATATGTAGGTGTATGCATAGACATATTTGTATGTACATATGTGTAAGTTTGTACATAGGTGTATAAGTATTACAAATGTGTATATTTATGTATATGTGTACGCATAAGTATGTTCATATTTAGGGATTTATGCATATATATAGATATTTGTGTGTTCATGAGTAGGCGTATAATGGATTTATGGTCACCCATTCTACCTAATTAACTTTTTCTTCCCTAGCTAGTAGTGATCTTTACCCAAAATAAGGCTAAAGATTTCTGTTCTGGGTCATATTACTTGATTTCCATTTTGTTTAAAAAAAAATGTTTATTCTGGAAAAAATATTTGTACCGAATGAAATGAACAAAATTTGGTCTGATGAAATGAACTAATTAATTCATAGAAATGAAGTTATAACCATTTTATATGATGTTTTAAGTTTTTCTTTATGTGTATCATATTACTCTGGATAATGTCTTTTGATCTCTCTATACAGATCTATTGCTTAATTTTTTATATTAAATAGATCTTTTTGGATTATCATTGTCGTATATGGACTTGATATCATTATCTCTGCCCACACACACACACACACACACACACACACACACACACACACACACATATATATATATATATATAGGAAAAACTACTAAAAGTTGTAAGTTTAAAAATGTATTTTTTGACAGTATTTATTTATTCCTATTAGAAATACAACTTACAACTTTTTAGTAGTTTTTCCTATACATATTATTAAGACAGTATACGTGGATCATCACTATGTTATATATATATATATCTATATATATATATATATATATATATATATATTTTTTTTTTTTTTTTTTTTCTAAAGGGTGATGGCGGATGTTATTGTGTTACCATCTTGGTGACCTCTCTGAAGATGGCTCATGTGAGCTGAAAGCTTAGAACCAAATTAAGAAAAAATTATCCAAATGTTGGAGAATTTTTGTCTTTATTTTCAACTGAAATTAAAGCCAAAATATGATGTTTAGAGCGGCTCATGATTAAACATAATAGACATTCATTGTCTCTTATATTTAACAGTATATGTTTAGAAAATTATTTGCTGCCTCAATACACTAAATATATATATATATATATATATATATATATATGTAAAACTTATGACACAAGTATATTATAACATCACTACAAAGTAGTTATTTTGTTTCAAACCTTCTTGAGTCTTGTCAAGTGATGGTGCTCATTGCAAAGGTTCAAAATACAAGTAAATGCTAATTTGAAAAACATGACAGTATACCCTAAAAATAATTTATTGGTGCATTAATCTTTGATGAAAATAAAAATCAGTATTAATAACTTACTATTAATTTCACTTTAGAATAAAAATTAAAATAACACATAATGCATAAAACCTACAAACACAAATGCAATAACACCCAAACATGACCCAGAAAAAATAAACTGTCACATACCAAAACTTTGAAGTTGGCATGAATCTGCTCTATTAAAGAGACAAACACTTTGTACATATCAACACTCTGGCTACACTCTGATATCAAGCACTTTACGATAAAAACCTGTTTGCCAAAATATATTTTATCAGTAATAATCACTGAAAAACAACAACTCTGGCACTAAACACTATCACAATTAAATACACTATCCCCAAATAAAATGGGAACTTATAGGCAAGGCTAGGACCCCTCACACTCCACCCACATCTATTGAACAGGTGAAGAGGCTCATCCCTTGTTTCCTGTTTAGGATGCGGTTTCCGGTTTTCTCTTTTCCAATCTTTTCACTCTTTTCCTTTATTATTTTATTTTTTTTTTCAATTGGAGTAGATAGACTAAACTATCGCCCGGTTCACACTCCACCCACATCTATTGAACAGGTGAAGAGGCTCATCCCTTGTTTCCTGTTTAGGATGCGGTTTCCGGTTTTCTCTTTTCCAATCTTTTCACTCTTTTCCTTTATTATTTTATTTTTTTTTTCAATTGGAGTAGATAGACTAAACTATCGCCCGGTTCACACTCCACCCACATCTATTGAACAGGTGAAGAGGCTCATCCCTTGTTTCCTGTTTAGGATGCGGTTTTCGGCTTTCTCTTTTCCATTCTTTTTACCCTTACGTAGCCCCCTGCGCATCAGTGGCGTTACTGCCTTGCTCGGGGTGATATGATTAAAAAAAAAAAAAAAAAAAAAGATAGGTCTAATCTATGCTTGAGAGAAAAAATTAAAATTTTAAAATTTCAAGACCAAAATATTCTCCTCAACAAAGAAGGAAGATCATGAGTATGTGTCGGCCATAAATATAACTATAAATTACAATAATTATCCTTCCCCCAGTTAGTCCAGATAAAAAAAAAAAAAAAAAAATTGCAAAATTTTTTAAAAAGTTGACCTAGCAGTCATCTCCACACCACTTACCCTGCAACCCTAGGGTCAGGCCACATACCTCCCATTACTAAGTAAGAATTACTACCGGCTCTGTCCCCCAGCCAAACCCAAAGAAAAACCAATACATCCCAACCCCTTCCTTTACCTAAACTAAACTCAGGGATTAGAATTTTCTTCATTCTCTGTTTAGAAGGGGTGAAGAATGACATGTTGAAAATAGTTATTTCCCCATTAAGTTTTATCTGAATTTACAAATAATCATATATATATATATATATATATATATATATATATATATATGTAGGTATGTGTCATGAGTAATTACTCAAGTAAAGCAGTTGATTGATTTTCATAAAATAAAAATACTTAACAGAAGCCATGAATGTTTCCTTGTAAGATATCTGCTATCATCTTGCCATCAACATTATGACTTATTTTAAGATATTTTCTCATAATAAAGGGAAGAGAAATTTTAATAAATTTTTGCCCAATTTTTTACATAAGAAAAAAATCATAGTTAAAATTAAAAAGTATATTCAATTTTTATATTTAAGTGCACAATTCTCTCAAAGGCAGAATTTCTGCTGTTTATATCATCCATTATCAGATATTGTCTGTAGGAGAATCCAAGAATAGAATAGACAATTATATAATAAGTATAAAAAGCAAGATGAAAATAAAAACATTTACTGAATTAGGCATTGAATTTAGTGAATTAATTTACAAATCTATGATGCATTGGCCTTTTCTTACTTTTTATATCTAATATTTAATCTTTAGAATCTTATTTATAGCACGTCTGCCTAGATGATCCATCCATGATATTGAAAAATAAGTTTTACTTAGGGTTATAGAAAATCAAGTGAATTAAAGACAAAAATTTAAAGAGAACAAGATTCTAATGAATTTTAAAAATTCAAATTAATTTCCTTAAAATATAAACAAATCCCTCTTGTATTTCTTGATAATCAGCTTCCCAGTTATTTTCAATAAGTTCTCCAGAACTTTTGTATTCCTTTCTTGGACACACGTTTAGTGATTTAAAGTAATTTTCGATGAGGTGTTGATGCGTACGCCACAGATTGGTGCCATTGGAAAGGTTTTTCTCATTGCCAAACACTTTTCTCGGTCAATAAACAAGGAATTGTTTTTGACAGCTAACTCCTCTTCTAATTTGGTCTTCAGACACAGTAATTCTTGCAAAGAATCTTCTGCTTGGCGTAGTTTCTTCTGCAAAGTTTCCAATGTGTCATGAATTTCATCAACCTCTTCAACAAGCCTGTAAGAGAAAATAATTTATTTCCTTTTTTTATAAAATAAATCTATAATATATTACAATCCAAACATTTCCAATTATAAATGAATTCACATTTACACACAATCATTTTGGAAATTACATATATTCTGATTGTCTTTATCTCATTTTGGAAAATATGATCTTTGGCCTTCTCTAAAACATTTGACCTTCTCAAAAACATATTTGGCCTTCTCAAAAACATACTTGACATTCTCAAAAACATATTTGACCTTCTCAAAAACATATTTGGCCTTTTCAAAAACATATTTGACCTTCTCAAAAACATATTTGGCCTTTTCAAAAACATATTTGGCCTTTTCAAAAACATACTTGACCTTCTCAAAAACATATTTGACCTTCTCAAAAACATATTTGACCTTCTCAAAAACATATTTGACTTTCTCAAAAACATACATTGCATTCAATGTTTTTTAAATGTTGTTTTGTACTCTACTTTTATTTGTACTTTACTTTTATCAATTTAATAACATCAGCATTGACAAAGGTTACAGATCTGAAAGTAAACATTTTGTAGTCACAAATAAACTTTGAAATGAAGATGAAAGACTTCCGTATTTGTCTATACTTCTGAGATGAGTTAGTATTTACATTATTTACATTGTTTGGACTGTTGTCCTCATCTTTATGGCCATGTTTACGACATTTTGGCCATTATACATTCTGGCCTTCTTCAGGTGCTAGAAATTACAAACAACGCTTTAAGGACATATGGTCCAGTTGATATAGATGTTGATCAGTTCCAGTTTCTTCTTCTTCTATGTGCCCTGTCCCTTCAGGACATAGGCGATCATGGCTTTCCACGTTTCCTGTCCCTGGTGGCTCTTAGCACACCTTCTCCTATTAAACCGTGCAATCCTCATTCTGTCATCCGCCTGATTAGGCCCTTCAAATATGTTATCCATTGCTTTCCCCTGTCTCTTTTTCCCTCTAGCTGGCCTGTTAGTATCAGATTTTCCAAGCCCTCCTTCCTCATTGCATGTCCCAGAAACTTCAGCTGTCTCTTCCTGATGCTCAGTATTAATTTCCTTTTTGTTTCCATCATTTTCAAGACCTCATCATTGCTCACATGCTCGATTCATGAGATTTGCAGCATCCTTCTGTAGAACCACATTTCAGTTGCTTCAAGTTTTTCCTTCATCTTTGATGGTACTGTCCAGCATTCACTGCCATATTGAAGGACGGACAGCATGTAGCAATCCAGTACTCTCTTCCTTGTTTCTAGCGAGATTGTCCTGTTTCTTAATACCTTACTCAACTTCTGGAATGCTTCCTTTGCCATGCCAATTCACCTTCGGATCTCTGTGTCACACTTTCCGTCTTTTGTTATAATTTACTTGACCTAAATTGTTGCCAGTTCAATACCACGCTACAGCAGTGGTGAACAAATAACTTAAAAGAGTTAAGTTAAAGGGAGATAACTAGATGGCTACCAGAAGTGGCATCGCACATGAAATAAGAATGATATACCCCAGTGATCAAAATAAAGAGTTTGCTTCAAAATTCCTAGCACCTGAAGAAGGTTGGAGTGTACAATGGCTAAATTGGTCTAAACATGCTGAAAGGCTTGTTTATTTTTTCAGAGAATTTATTCTACACTGACCTTTGAGAAGCCAAAATGTATTACCATGAAACGGATTAAAAACTTCAGTTAAAAACTTCAGTTCCCCTGTGGCTTTACTATAAGTATTTTCATGGTAATTGTTCTGATGAACTTTTCTCTATTGCGGTATTATGGTGGCTGTAGTAAGAATGGTAAGTAAGAATGTTCTGTTTTGGTGTAAGGAATACTGTGGTGTGTTTGGGTTCGTAATTATGGCTAGATAAGTTTAAGATAAGACAGATTGAAGACCAGCATTCCCCTTATACCCCCTCATTTGGCCTTGTACCACATTTTGTATTATTCAAAATAGATATTACTTTCCTCTGTTGTACCTTGACTTTATGAAGTGCAGTACAAGATTGGCAGCAAAGTTTCATCATTTTACAGTTAAAATTTCTAGCCTGTAACCATAAATTTTATGTTAACAGTTTCTTCTGTTGCACTTCTCTCTTATGGAATTTGTTTCATTTTCTTGCTTTCCAGTCACTTTTGATCTTCAAAAATGTCAGTGCAATGTCAATTGTATTTTTCTATCTTCTTAATTCCTGTTTTTTTTATTGTTTTCTATCCTTAATAGTGTTTTTTCTCATATTCTCTCACACTCAGTAATTCCTTTTGTATCTTAGTGACTTTATAAACCTTACTTGCAATGAACCCATTAAAAAAAAAAGCTAAAAAAAAATGTGGAACTTAAAAAAAAGACTTCAGATTCTTGACCCCTTATTATTAAAATAAGGAACTCAAAGTTGAATAAGATTTTCTTTGTTGTATGAAGAAGAAGAAGAAGGTATATAAATATACAGTAGCATTCTAAGTTAACAATTCAAAGTTGTTTTTGAAACATAGAATAAAAAATAGATTAAGACTGATATGCAATCAAATTTAACCCTTTGTTGCATATTGGTTACAATTGTAACCGTTCTCTAAAATAATTTATTACTATTTTCTATTATTTTAGAGAAAGGTTACAATTGTAACCAATATGCAACAAAGGGTTAAAGCTAAAATTATGATAAATAACATTTGCTAAGTTGAATTTACAACTGAATGTCACAAGTTTGGGCATCCTATGAGGATTGAGCATATTATTGTAGTGAAAGTCTGGTCTGTAAGACTAGCTTACTGACAATTATCTCTCAGGAAAATGCCAATATAGTACCTAGGTCTTTAAGAATTTAACCATCGTTTCTAAACTATGAGTAAGGTTGCATCATTTTATAGTTGAGATGGCAAGATATAATCGTAGGTTCTATGCTAGCAGTTTTTACTCTCACACTTCTCACTTTTGGCTTCTTGTTTACCAGTCAAATCTTCAAAAATTTAAATGCAATGTCAATCATTCTCTTTTACCTTCTTAATTTCTATTCTTTTATTGTTCTCATTCCTGAATAGTGTTCTTATTTTTTCTCATATTCTTTCACAATCAGTAATTCTCTGTGTCTTAGTGGCTTTATTGCCTTGCTTTGGATAGGAGAAATGGGTGAACCTGTACAACATTACTACCACCTGTAAATATGCTGATTATCATTTTTTGGACTTTTTTCAATGCAATATCACTGATTTAGACCCTAAACTTTTTGATTATCAAGAAAAATTTTGAAAAAACTCATTATTTAAGATTTTTAGGGGGTGCTCATTTTCTTATACAACCTTATAGTAAATCGATCCTCCATTTTGGAAATACTCACATTAGGATAGCTTTGATATCGCTGAGACCATGTGTAGAGAAGCTTACAAGTTGAAAATTGACAAACACATGGAAAATTTTTAATTATCTCTACTTTATATCAATGAAAAATATGTTATTTTAAACATTAAAAAAATAATTTTAGACAGAGTTTCTTTAAAATAATTCCTGTTGTAAAAAAACTTAGAATGAAAAATATAACAAGTAAAACATTAAAAAAAATTTTTGACAGAAAATTTTAAAAATAATTCCTATTCTAAAAATATTTTGAATAAAAACATATTTCCAGAACAGTTTTTTCATTAATTTCTTACAAGTTTTGAAAAAAAAAGTAAAAGGGCAACAATTCAAAGCGAATGTTTTCAAAATGGAGGATCAAAATGGTGGTTGTATGAGAAACTGAGCACCCCCTAAAAATCTCTAAATATTGAATTTTTTCCAAAATTTTCTTGAAAATCAGAAACTTTATGTACTAATCAATAAGAATGTACTAAAAAAAGTTTTTAAAAAAATGATAATCAACAAATTTTAAGGTGGTGGTAATGCCATACAGGTTCACTGAGAAATGATTAAAAATAAATTTTTAAGGCTCCAGATATGAAACATTTAGTGATGATCTCACATTGAGAGCTGATTTAGAAAGTTTAGCAATTTTTCCTCCATCTGGTTGCATAATATATGAACCTTTTTATAGTAATGCAATATTCTGTTTCTATTTTTACGACTAAGCATCAACATTTATTTATTATTTAGAAACCAAGCAAATAAAGTGAGCTGAGTTTATCAGTTGTTTTCAGAGGCAATAAATTAAATGAATACTTGCAAGAGATAAAAACAAGACATTTCTATTGATTTGATAATCCACTGTATACATAAGAGCTGCAATTAGTATCTGTTAATAAAAACTTAATATAAGTTTGATAACATCTGCGTTAAACATTTTTAATATCCAATAATGTTAATCAATAATGTTACTTTCATATTGAAAATAATGTTGGGGTGCTCTCCACCTTTCCATGAAAATGGACTATTCGAATCTAAACTTATTTATAAATGAAACTTTGTCTGTGTGTGCGTTTGTGTGTGTGTGTCTGTGTGTGTGTGTATCCGTTACCTATAAACTCTGAAACGGCTGAACTGATTTTCTTGAAAATTTACACAGTTGTACTATAAGTGTCTGTGAGTGTTCTCAGCTAGGTTTTGTGTCAAGATACCCCCGATAAATATCGAAAATCGATAATCGAAAAAATCGGGTTATAGAAAGAGTGGTCCGATTTTAATCAAATTTGATACACTCATAGACAAAGACATAAGAAACGATATTCAGAAGTTTCAAGGTTGCAGTTCTTACAATAGTGCAGAAAATCAATAATATATATATATATATATATATATATAAAAGGCAAGATGTTTGTGTGTGTGTCTGTTTATCTGCGTGTATGTCTGTGTTTTTTTCATCATTTTTATTTTAGTTTTTGCTTCGGGTTTGGCTCTAAGTAGGTATAATTCTAGTTCTTAGTCTCAGCCATGATACCATTTACTCAGAGGACTTATTTAGCCTTCAAAATTCAGTTTACGACGAAAAACTTATTTGATATTGATACCAGGAAATCAAAATTTGACTTACATCCATTCATTTTTCTTTCAGTCTACGGTTTCACTTTAACTGGAAACAACTATTGCTTTTTAGTCTTTCATGCTAATGTCCAAAGAGTCTGAGCTCCAGGACCATGGATTAGTTTTTAAGCTTTCATTACACCCGAGCAACGCCAGGCTATACTGCTAGTCACTATATAAAATAGTAGTGATTATACCTCGAGGAAGGAAGTCGAGTAAGGAAGTTGAGTGAGCGAGTCCGTTGGGTATTTCCGGTATTGCACTGGAAGTGTTCTTCTAGTCAATCTATCACATCTCTACAACGATACTGTATACTAATTACCTTGTTCTGTGTTCTACTAATCTGCATCTTTTGTAAATACTTCTCTTTCACTTTCATACTATTACGTTTTTTTGTATTATTTCACATAATTCCGTTACCCGACGTAACAAGTAATGTTTTAAGCTGAGAAATAAATAATGGTTTTAATGTCTTCAGATATCAGTCAGTCAGTCAGTTAAGTGCCATACGTGATACATGGTTGGGCGATCATGTCTCAAAAGAGACATGACTGATTGGGCAGAAGATTTTCCTGCAGTAGGTTGTCATTACTTTCTGTGGTAGACTGATTACCAAACAAGGCTATAGAACCCAATCTGTCGTGTTATTTAACCCATAGCTGGAGTGAAGAGATAGATTAATACCTTTCCCAAGGGTATTTGCACTTAAGTGAATGCAACAAATTCAACTGGAATTCAAACTGGGCTCTCCAATTTCTCGTTCCGAGCCAATATCTACTGCACCACAATGCACCAAAGCTAAAAACTGCAAATTGCTAATGTTTGTTTTCTTTTCATACTTCAGAAATAAATATGCGTATGTTTATACATATCGTTCATTCTATAAAATTATTGATGCAGACATCATATTTTACGGGCAGGTAAGAATCAATGACCTGTAAAATGCACCCTAAAATTTTTGTAAGAAATACTGTGGTATGTTTAGGTCAGTAATTGTGGCTAACTAAGTTTAAGATAACGCATGATTGAAGAACAGCCTTTCTCTATATCCCATTTTTGGCCTTGTGCCAAATTTTTGTATTATTCAAAATAATTATTACTTTCTTCTGTTGCACCTAAACATTATTAATTTAAGTGCATGTCCATGTCCCTTAATTTATTCCTGCTTTTTTGTCAGAATTAAAAATATAAATTTACCATAAATTGATTCTTAGATTATCATTGAACCAATTCTTCAATAATGTCAGTTTATTGCATTAACATGCAATGAATAGAGAAATGGATGATGTGAAAAAAATTTTAAAAACAGAAAAGGAAATATGTCTGTAAATTTATACTGTCTGTTAAATTATTAGTTATGAATTTTACATCATTTTTAGAAAACTAATGAATGGATTTGTGGTGCCTTAATAAACATATTATCAGCAGCAGTCCAGAGGGTTTAAAAATAAGCAAAGCCTGTTTATTTCTGTTTTCTTTCTTTCAAAGTATGTGCGATTGACTTTTCAAACTGATGAAAAAAGGACTGTGGAGACTTCACACACAAATTCCATTACACATGCAAGTCACACTCAAATTTATTCATTAACAATTTTTTGTGTGCAAGCAATTTACTTCTAGAAAAAGAAACTCTTAAACTTTCCTTTAGTTATTTTGCTTAATAAATCTTGCATTGCAAATCAGTCGGTTTCTGCTATTTGTGCCTGTACTATTTCATCACAATTATTTCATGTATGATAAAATATTCTTGTAAGAAACTTTACACATTAATTATAGAAGTCACCAAGACATTAAAGTAGCCTAGTCAGATATTGCGCAAGGTAACAAACCAGACAAGCAGAATGCCTGAAGGAATAAAATCTACAAGAGAAAATCTGTTTTAATTTATTATAAATAAATTTCACTTGAACTGTATCTTCAAATAAAAGGTATTTGTTTTAAATACATGTTTACTATTGTTGTTTGTCTGTATGTAGGAACCAATGTTTTTAGAATTTAAACTGAAACTTTTCATTTTGGATTATGAAACAAGTAAATGTCCATAAAAACCATCAATGAAAGAGTTGTTTTGTGTTTTGAATGTAGTGTAGAGCCTTAATAAACATAGTCTCAACAGCAGCCCTGAGGTGAAGACTTACATAACTCTCTCTTACAGTTTTCCTTCTTTCAAAGGTTGAGCTATCGACTTTTCATACTTATGCAAAAAGGGCTGTGGAGACTTCACATACAAATTCACTTACACAGGCAAGTCACATTCAAATTTATTCATTAACAATTTTTTTTTGTGTATGCAATTTACTTCTATGAAAAGAATCACTTAAACTTTCTTAAACTTCAAGAACTTGCATTGTAATCAACCAGTTTTTGTTATTTGTATATATACCTTTTCAACACCATTATTTCATTTATGATCAAATATTCTTGTAAGAAAACTTACACATTAATTATTGAAGTAACCAACACATTAATGATTCATGGAAATATTTGCACTAAAAATATGTTGGATAATTAACATAATATATATAAATTATAGTCCGCTATACAGTATTCTCAATAATGTGGCAATGTGAATTTTACTGAATTTTCCAAGTTCCACATTAAAAGTTAGCTTACTGGACCTTTAAGAAACATCATGGTGTAATTGAAAATTGTGATTACAGAATGTGCATAAAAATATATGCTGAAATTTAAAAACAGTGTCATTGTAATAAATCATAAAGGAGAATTATGTCAGAAATACAACACGAACAAGTGTAGTCTTGTCAAGGTCGCTGGAACAAGACATGCTTTATTTATGATCAGACTATTAGAGAGAACAATGTAAATGCAGAACGATGTGCACTTGTGTTTTATGCAAGTGCATTTGATAAGGATCTATTTGAACTGCTAGGAAAACTAGATCTATTAAAAAAGAATGTTAGAATAATACAGAACTTATGTAGACGATAAGAAATTAAATAAAATCAACCTTCTTCTTCACTTTTACAAAAATTCACAATGACATGTGAAATCCTTGTTTTTCCCAAACAGAAAAAAGATCGACCATGTGCTTAAACAAAAAAGTCAAAACCAGAATTCGCAAGGAAGTTTTAAATTGATTTTTGACCAATGGGAGCGACTTGCAAGACATGAGGACTTCGCGAGTCAGTGCAAAAATCTAATAACAATATAAAAGGGCCCCGATCAGCGTCAGTCAGAGTCAGATGGGAGCCGCAAGACTAAACAACTAAAATGTAACTTCAGCTTCAAATCGACCCAGAGATAAGTTCAGGTCGCACCTTGTTCTCTTTCTCCTTATCTCTTTCAACAATTACTACTATGAATATTTTCTACAAGTCTTGATACCCATAACTTTATCATTGAATACGAACTCTACCCTTAACTTCTTAATAATATTTCTAATTGCACATTAACTCCTACAACTTATGTTATTCTTTGCTTTTAATAAATTTCTATTTTAACATTCAAAATGTATATTTTATTCTTACACTATTCCACACTATTGCACACATTCCAACCTGCAACCAACCTTCTGATAATTCTGATGATGATAATTCTGCATAAATCCTGTAAGCTGTAGGGAGTTTGGTTAAGTCTGACACAAGGCCAAATTTATAGAAAAATTAACTGGCCCAAATAGCTTCACTTATACTGGGATCAAATTGCCTGAATGCAGATAGAAAAATAAAATAAGTCGACACACAAAAATTGATAAGGGCATCGAAAAATTTCTCACCAGATTTATTCGACCTCTACTGCAACATTTTTCAACCAACTCACCCCGGCACACTAAGACTTCCTGGAAGATGCACCCCCCAATTAACAGAAAAGTAATTTATTAATGGTTGTATGTTGGGGTGCAATGGATATTGGCTCAGAGTGAGAAATCAGAGACCCGAGTTCAAATTCCAGTTGAATTTGTTGAAATCACTTACACGCAATACCCTTGGAAAAGGTATGAATCCATCTCTTCACCCTTCAGCTATGGATTGAATAGCAGGACAGATTGGAAAGATTGTCTGCATGAAAGAATAGGCTCGTAAAATTAACATGAGAATAAATATATGCTGATGCACAGTCTGCAACATTGCAGAGTAAGTGAATGCTTATTAATTTATTAATTACTTTTATATTTAGAAAATCTTTATTTTTGAAACATTAGAGACACCAAATACATTCGTTCCATATCAAAGTCAGGTCTTTGCCATTTAATATTTTAAACTGGATGCTAAATTACTTAATCTTTAAGGAGTGGATAAGACTTCTTTATTTTCATATTTTCAAATTCCATGCTTAATTTTTCCTTACTAAAATTTAAAGTGCATTGCAGATTTTTAGTTATTCTGCAAGTGTGCACTCTGAAGTAAAAAGGGTTTGAGAAACACTTTCTCTTTACTGGAGCCAAGGAAGTTGCAGGCACTACCAGAATTTATTATACATGGGAATGATCTTAACAACATTGATGGCAAATACAGAAGTAACACTAAAAAGACCTCCTAGACCAGACAGTAAAGGAAAGTGAGAAAAATGGACTAACTATCAAGTGTAAGAAGACAGAATAAATCTGGCTACACACACGCAGGGCCGTAGCTGATGATAAAAAAACACCGGGCACAGAGAAAATTGCTCGGATTTATTAGTTGACAATGTGATGACGTCATTGGTGTCATCCGTTGGCTATTCTAATTAAAATTAGGCACAGAACATGAACAAAAGCAGGAAATCGGGTTCGGACTTTCTGAGTATAACCAGTCTTTTCTCCCAAAATTAATAAATAAACAAACAGATTTTTACTGCGTTCATTCAAATATTTTTTTCGTTTTTCTTTCTTTCTTTCTTCGTGAATTGTTTAGTTTGATTTCTGACTTAGACATTTTTCCATGCCCAGATTTTCACTATGATTACACGGATTAACCTGCACATGTGCCCAGTGTACCCGGTAGTCAGATACAGCCATGCACACACGTATTATATATATATATATATATATATATATATATATATATATATATAAATAAAATCTCTGAAGAACACTATTTACATTATTCAAATTATTATCCTCACCTTTGTTGTCATTTTTTATGATGCTTCAACTGTTGTACACTCTGGCCTTCTTCAGGTGCTAGGAATTTTGAAACGAATCCTTTATTACAATCACTGGGGTGTATTATTCTCATTTCTTGTGTGAAGCTACTTTTGGTAGTTATGTAGTAATATCCCTTTAACTTAACTCTCTAAGTTATTTGTTCACCACTGCTGTAGCCTGGTATTAAACTCACTACTCTTAGGGTCAGGTCACTGGAACTAACCAACATATATATCCACTGGGCCATGTGTCCTTGTCCTCAATACCAAGCTACAGCAGTGGTGAACAAATAACTTAGAAAGTTAAGGGAGATAACTCATTACTACCAGAAGTGGCTTTGCACAAGGAATGAGAATAATATACCCCAGTGATTGCCAAAACACCATAAAAATGACATTGTGTGTAGGTCAACAGGAGAGACCCTCAGTGTTTTCATTTTACCAATGATCAAAGTGGGTATCTAACCTTAGTTTGATGGAAAATGGATCTTTGGATGGTCCATATAATGGGCAAAAATTTTTTTGTCTTTGAGGCTAGTTCCATCTGTAGTAATGTTGTGCTACAGTGGAACAACTTTGAACTCTATGTGTTCTTGTGCTTACTTGGCATTATAAGAGTCATAGTGTGGACGACACAGCAGATGGAGGAGTTTTATGGAGATGAGAAGTTCTCCTCTTTTCAAGTAATCATTTACTGATGCTTAAAGTGAAGATTAGGGTAGAAAGAAAGCTACTCTCCCCATTGAAATTCAGAGAGAAGTCGGTGATGGTTTCATGATTGGTGCACGTGAAACGGGCGAATTTGGAATTCTGTCTAGATGTTGGTTAAGCATGAGGGGTTTAAGCCCCTGATTGGTAACAACTCAAGTGGTGAGGGTAGTTTAGATAGTTTTCTTAAGACTTTGGAAATTTAACTTAGCTAGAGTATGGAAGGTCATCAGAGCTTTTAATTTTGTTCCCATTCCTCTCTATGAGGTGACAAAGATTTCAGTTCTGTTTACTTTGGGATGACCTTTTATTTTGAGTGTGAGTTTTGTATTTGCTTATGTGGCTAAATGCAAAAATGGCTGTGTGATGTTATTCGTCATCTTTCCACTAAGGCTGGTGTAACACAAAGTCGATTTATGTGGAATTCCATGCTTGTAGGCTCAACCAAAAATATCCCATAGACATAGCTTAAGGCTAGGTTGGGCTCTTGTTTTATGAATTCAAAACCCTATGCTTGGGAGCAGAGCCTCACTTGGGTCACACTCTGCTCGAACTCAGATTGACTGCCCAGATTGACTGCCCAGGTTTGATTGCTCATTGTCAATGGCTGTGTGAGTGTTTATATATAAATCTCAGTTTGACTTTATTAACTCCAATGTAAACTGTTATTGCTGCTCTGTTTATGGTGTGGGTGTTTACTGAACTAACAGTTTTTAGTTTCATTTTGCACTTTTATTGGGGACTAGCAGTATAGCCCGGCGATGCTCGGGTGTAATGAAAACTTTAAAACTAATCCATGGTCCTGGATCTCAGACTCAGCCTAAAGAATATTTGTGTGAAGTTTAGTGAGAATCAGATAAGATTTGTGGATTTGTATAAAGGACACACAGACAGATAAACAGACACACACACAAACATCTTGCCTTTTATATATATATATATATATATATATATATATATTATTGATTTTCTGCACTATTGTAAGAACTGCAACCTTGAAACTTCTTAATATCATTTCTTATGTCTTTGTCTATGAGTGTATCAAATTTGATTAAAATCGGACCAATCCTTCTATAACCTGATTTTTTCGATTATCGATTTTTGATATTTATCGGGGAGTACCTCAACACAAAACCTAGCTAAGAACACTCACATATGCTTATAGTACAAATGTGTAAATCTTCAAGAAAATCGGTTCAGCCGTTTCGGAGTCTATAAGTAACGGACACACACACACACACACACACACACACACACAAAGTTCCATTTATAAATAAGTTTAGATATTTTACAAAATTGTTTAATCCCATCCACATACAAAAACAGTACATAAGGGACCAGAAATCTATGGTGACTGCATATGATTGCATTGCATAAATGTGTCTTTTTGTGAAAGAGACAATGTTTGAATGGATGAGTCAGTGACTGAGTCAAGTTAAGTTAATGACAAGATTGATGACCAGCCTTTTGTATTTTAGCCATTGTGGCTAAATTGTGTATTTACGCAATTGAATATTTATTCTCTGACATTGAAACAAACAAATTCAATCTCAAAACATCACATTTCTACTGCCTTGTTCATATCTTAATCTTTGAAGACATTTTCT
This sequence comes from Ascarosepion bandense, assembly GCA_037127315.1. NCBI lineage: Eukaryota > Metazoa > Mollusca > Cephalopoda > Sepiida > Sepiidae > Ascarosepion > Ascarosepion bandense. The sequence continues at coordinate 5,353,867 of JBBBDQ010000266.1, forward strand.
GTGAGTATAACTTTAAAGAAAATGGCTTCAGGATTTCTAATCTTTTTAAAGTCATGTGTACATGACTTTAAAAGTCATGTGAAACATTTGACAGATAAATTGATAAATGTGTATGTCTATTCTTTTGAAATTGATCTGAACATCCTATGTTTCTTGTGTCACTCGATATATAGCTCTACATGGTCTAAATGGTTCAAGAAAACATGTCTGTACAGAAAACTTAATGACAAAGTCAAGGAAAAGGGCAAATGAATAAAGATAAAAAAATAAACGTCTTTTGAACTTTGATTATATTCATTGACTGAAAAATGAACATAACAGGCAAAAGAAACAAGACATCCCCACTTACATTCATATATATGTGTGTGTGTGTGTGTGTGTGTGTGTGTGTGTTGGAGGGGGGAGGGGCTGGTGTAACAGTTATAAACACAGAAAATATAATTCACAGACTGATATAAATTTCCAGTTAAGATGTTCATTAAATTAAAACTAATGCCTTGAAAGAGGTATAAAATCATATTATCTACTCCCAGCTTTGAATAAAAATATTAGTGTAGACTAGGCCATCTAGCCTTGGTAGAGCAACAACACTAGGAGAAAGACAAGTTTAAATTTAAACCCCTGTTAACATGTCTTGGGCCAGGCTTAGGCGAATTACTCTCCATGTGTTACAAACTAGGAGCAGTCTTGAGTCCTGCAATAAACTAGGAAAAGGTTTTATAAATGGAACTTTATCTGTGTGTGTGTGTGTGTGTGTGTGTGTGTGTGTGTGTGTGTGTGTGTGTGTGTGTGTGTGTGTGTCCATTACCTATAGACTCTTAAACGACTGAACCAATTTTCTTGAAAATTTAAACTGCGAGTGTTCTTAGCTAGGTTTTGTGTTGCAGTACCCCCAATAAATATCAAAAATCGATAATGGAAAAAATTGGGTTATAGAAGGAGTGGTCTGATTTTAATCAAATTTTATACACTCATAGACAAAGACATAAGAAATGATATTCAGAAGTTTCAAGGTTGCAGTTCTTACAATAGTGCAGAAAATCGATAATATATATATATATATATATATATATATATAAAAGGCAAGATGTTTGTGTGTGTGTCTGTTTATTTGTTCTTTATACAAATCCACAAGTTTTATCCGATTCTCACCAAACTTCAAAATTTGACTTACATCCATTCATTTTTCTTTCAGTCTATGGTTTCGCTTTAACTGGAAACAACTATTGTTTTTTAGTCTTTCGTGCCAATGTCCAAAGAGTCTGAGCTCCAGGACCATGGATTAGTTTTGAAGCTTTCATTACACCCCAGCAACACTAGACTATACTGATAGCATATATATATATATATTATCCATTAAATATGAGGAGATTATTTGCAGATGGTTAATTTATACAAATATATATTGTAATCAAAATGTACATCCAACATGTCAAATTTATTTTTCTGATAATTTTGTACAATTTCTCTATTTTTCAATAACTTTAAAAAAAATTAAAATATCAGCATCAGTATTAATAGTTATATTATCAGCAGATGTTGCCTGTGACCAGAAAACACACAAACACAAGATCCCAATTTGTGCACAAAGTTTATACAAAAAGACAATAAAATCCAATTATTCAGTATCTCATTTCTTTCTTTCTATTTCCTTTAGAATGCCATAAAACATACCAACAAACAAGCCCAAAAGTAACAACAACTTTCATATGATAATGATGATAATATACAGTACTGTGCAAAAGTTTTAGGACAAGAACTATTTTATCTTTCATGAGGCATCAAAATAAAGTTTAAAATCACCCCTGTCCTAACACTTTTGCACACTACCGGTAGTATGCAAAAGTATGAGGATAAGGGTGATTTTTCTAAAAACCTCATTGAAATTCAAATACAGTGTGAAATTCTTTGTACGAATTATTTAACTAAAAAGGAAGAGAAAAGAAGGCTTCGGAATTTGAATTGGCCTCTACAAAACCCTGACCTCAATCCTATTGAACATCTATGGGATATTTTGGATAAAAAAATTGATAAATCTAATGTTACTTTGCAAGACACACTTTGGGAACAAATACAAGCTGCTTGGCAGGAGATAACATTAGATACATTGAAGAAGCTTGTGGTGTCATTGCCTGACAGAATGAAGGCTGTGATCAAAGCAAAAGGCTATTATACTAAATATTAAATTTATTTTGTAACAAGTATTTTTTTCTTGTTAAAGCATTTGTTGAGTAAATCAAATAAAATTACTTTAATTAAATTGTTTATTTTCTGTCAATATGCCTCATAAAAGATAAAATAGTTCTTGTCCTCATACTTTTGCACAGTACTATATATATATATATATATATAGGAACAAATTCCTTTTTTTATTTGATTACTGAATAAATATGAATGAGCCTGTTCTAGAAGTAGCCAGGCAAGACCAAGCCAAGTAAATACCTCAACCATGGTTCACAGATGAGCTTGTATGTTTTGAATCATAAGCTGATCCTTTCTTTGTTCATACTTTAGCCTTTCCATCACTTTGGTAAAGATTAAATTTTCTTCCAGAACTTTTATCAGTCATCTCTGTACTTCCTTGAAAATTCTGTTCTGGCCTTCAAATTCTGTAGATCATAAGCAGATTCTTTTTCTCTACACTTTGGCGTTTCCATCATTTCGGTAGAGATTAATCTTGGTCTCATCAGTTCATAAAACTCTTCCAGAAGTTTTGTCACTCATCTTTTTAGTTACCTGAAAATTCTATTCTGGCCATCTAATTTTTATTGCTGATGAGGGGTTTGCATCTTGTGATATAGCCTCTATATTTCTGACCTCAAAGTTTTCTTCGAATAGTGGATTGTGAAACCTTCACTCCTGCACTGCAGAGGTTGTTGGTATGGTTACACTTAGCCATAATTTCTGTTCTTTCATTCAATAATTCATTTTTGTTTGGGAATAACATAATCACTAACTTTTCTTCCTAGCACAGTCTATATATTTTGCCACTGTTGTAAGGCTTGGCTGTAAAATCAGTTATTGCAAATCTCCTGAATAGACCACATAGTAGAAACATAGGTCACGTAATAACTCGTTTACAAATGAAGAATATATATATATATATATATATATATATATATATGATAAAAATACTGTTTAAGGAAGGTATGCTATATCTCTGAGTAATATTTTAATAAAAAAAACACCACTTCCTTTTATTTTTGAAAATCTTTTTGTATGAGAAGAAAAATATTAAAAAAGAGGGTAGAAAAGATGAGAAAATAAGATGAGAAATCAAGAAAAGGAAGAGAAAAGGGAAAAATACAGAGGAAATAGAAAGTAAAGAGGAAAATAAGTGAGAAAGTATCGAGAGGAAAGAGCCAATGGAAACAGCTAAGAGTGAGAAATTTTAAACTTAGGCCAGAAGTGAATTGTAGACAGATATTGATATTGATTTGTAATTTTTTTTTCAATAAAACGTTTATTACCATCATTATTAACAACCTGATGAGACATTGTTCTTTCCATGTCGAAATAAAAATGTACAAATTTTTGTAGTTTGTAGTTTGTATATGTTCTAAAGTAATAATTAATAATAAATATTTATTGCTCTATTTTTATATTGAGCACTATTTTAAATTAATGTTTTGAATGTTGCAATTATTTTCTTCATTCCTTATTCATTTGTATATATATATATATATATATATATATATATATATATATATATATATATATATATATATATATATATATATAAGTGGACATTGAAGTCAACATCCATAAGTGACAGTCTGTGTCATGCTAAAGGCAATCATCAGGCCTGACAATTGCGTTTAGCATGAAACAGACTGTTGCCTCTGGATGTTGACTTCAATGTCCACTTTTATATTTACGTACATTCTATCCCTGGTATTGAACTTTTTAACCATCTGGGTCAATTCCACCCTGTCTATATGGGCTACCAAAAATCCACAAGGATGAGGTACCATTAATACCTATTCTTTCAATGATAGTATCAGCCCAACACAAGGTTGCCAAATGGCTTTCTTTACTGTTGGAACTTGTGTTGCAACACTTAAGTGTATTTTCTATAAAGGATTTGTTTTCCTTTGTTGACCATATCCAAAATTGGTTTTCTTCTCGCAAGTTCATGTGTTCTTTTGATGTGTGTTCTCTATTTACTTGGGTCTCTCTTTTGGAGGCAATTAATCTTTTCTGTGACTTACTTTATCGCAGTTCCTCATCTCTCCCTAGTATTCCTGAATCAGTATTTGTTGATTTGATGAAATTTGCCACATCATCAGTTGAATTTAGTTTTGATAACATCATGCATTGACAGATTGGTGGAGTTGTTATGGGCTCTCCTTTGGGTTCAGCACTAGCTAATGTTTTTGTAGGCATTCATGAAGAGAGAATACATTGTAGTGCACTTTATCCTCAACTGCATTTTTGATACATTGATGATACTTTTGTTTATTTAATAATGAAGTTGAGGCTGATCGATTTCTCTCTTTCCTTAATGGTCTTCATCCAGCCATGGGGTTCCCAATTGAGAAAGAGTCTAATTCTCAACTGGCTTTTTTAGATGTCCTGGAACATCGAACACCAACAGCATTTCTCACCTCAGTATATAGGAAACCTACATTTGTAGGGTTATATACATAATGGGATTTCATTTGTCTGAGGAAGAGAAAGATAAACCTTATTAAAGCCCTAATTCATAGGGCATTAATGATTTGTTTGAAGGCTTTTTTGGAGGATGAAATTGATTTACAGCAAAGACCTTATGTGGTGTGGGGTATACCCCTAATACTCTTCATTTCATTATCCTTGATACGATTGCTGAGTTCAGAAAGGTGTTGTGGAGTCGTTTTCGCACTGAAGGTTATAATCGGTCTATGTCGGTTGCTAATCGACTTAACGCACCTAAAATGTTAGAAACTAGGTAATCTTTCACTAAAAGCTGACTCCTTAGTATTCAGCTAACTGCCGACTAATATCAACTGCCTAGTAGTTCTACTGAACTCCAGTAAAAGTCTAAAGAACTCCTATGAACTTCCCCAGAACTTCTCAAGAACTTCTCCTGTTAGCTTCCTGTTAACACTTATTAATATAGGAGGGAGAGTCCATTATCTGAGGAATAGGTGTGTTTCCCCATAACAAAAGGGTTAAAAAATGCCCTGGTTATCTCAGACTTCCCAGGATGGAAGCTGGCTGTGAAAGCTTGACTAAACAGATTTCAAATAGTATCCGTGCTAGTTATTTCTTGGCTGTGGTTCATGTAGTGTTTTATCATCTTCTTCTATGTTCCCTGTCATTTCAGGATGTAGGCAATCATGGCTTTCGACATCATCTTATCCCTGGTGGCTCTTAGCACACTTTCTCCTGTTACACCACACAAACCCAGTTTTGCCATCCACTAGATCAAGCCCATAAATCTAGAATATAAATGTATAGAAACGAGCATGGCCATAAAATGAGGGATCAGTTTATATATTGATTATAATATAGATTTGATCCCCCACTTTATATCTACATTATAATTTCTTATAAACAGTTAGCATATATCTTCTTCTATGTGCCCTGTCATTTCAGGATGTAGGCAATCAGGGCTTTCCACGTCTCCCTATCCCTGGTGGCTCTTAGCACACCATCATTCACCTGATCAGGTCCTTCAGATATGTTATCCGCTGCTTTTCCCTGTCTCTTTTTCCCTCCATCTGGCCTGTTAGTATCAGATTCTCCAAGCCCTCCTTCCTCATTGCATGTCCCAGGAACTTTAGCTGTCTCTTCCTGATGCTCAGTATTTATTTCCTTTTCATTTCCAACCTTTCCAAAACCTCATCATTGCTCACATGCTCGATCCATGATATTTGCAGCATCCTTCTGTAGAACCACATTTCATTTGCTTCAAGTTTTTCCTTCATCTTCGACAATATTGTCCAGCATTCACTGCCATATTGAAGACCTGACATCACATAGCAATCCAGTACTCTCTTCTTTGTTTCTACAAAATTGTCCTGTTTCTTAATACTTTACTCAACTTCTGGAATGCTTCTTTCGCCGCGCCAATTTGCCTTCAGATCTCTGTGTCACACTTTTCGTCTTTTGTTAGAACTTTTCCCAGGTATTTAAATTTTTGTACCTGCTTGATTTTAGTATCCCCCACCAGTATTTGGCATTTTGGGCTGCCCTTTTTGCTGATGACCATGCATTCAGTTTTCTTGCAGTTTATTTGTAGTCCTTTTATGTCTCTTTCTTCAGCTACCTTCTGTAGGAGGTCATGTAGTTTCCTTTCTGTGTCTGCTATCAGCACTGTATCATTTGTGTACCCTAAGTTGTTCAAATTGTGGCCTCAGATGACAAGTCCTGGCATAACTTCTAGGGTCCTCAGAATAGTCTCGCTGTACAAGTTGAATAGATTTGGTGAAAAGACACATCCTTGTCTTACGCCCCTTTCTATTTTTGTATATATATTTGTTTTTTTTTAATCATTTCACCTCAAGCAAGCCATTCCACTGCCACTATTGTGCTTGGGTCTACGTAGGGGAAGGTAAAGAGAAAGAGTGGTTAGATATAGGAAATGTCAGAAGGGGGGGTGATAGATGGGTATGGATACGGAGGCTGGGGGTTGGGTGGATGGGAAGAGTGTTTGAAAGAATGGAAGCGAGTTAGTGTGTTAGGAGGTGTCTATTGACCTTACATTTAGACTCCTGGAGATTGTAGCTGTTGGGGAAGCAGTCATGTGGAAGGGAATTGCACAGTCAGGAAGTGCGAGAAAAGAAACTGTACTGAATTCGTTACCTGTCCGTATGCAGGTGGTTTGCTGCCAGTAGAGATTACTCTTAGGTCTTTCCCAAATATGTCAAGGCTGCCAAGCATCTCCATCAATTCTTTGTGATGTATTTTATCAAACGCCTTTGCATAATCGATAAAGCACAGGTATAAGTCCTTCTTCAAGTAGTGTTTTATACTTGGCCTATTTTCTGTTCTAGTTGCAAGAATATTATCCCTCCTCATCAAGTAAATTCTGTGATTTATAAAAATAATTGTGGTTGTGGAGCCAACTACATAGAAAGAACTACTCAGCATCTATATATAAGGATTAAACAACATGTTCCAAGTAAGATCAGGAATCATACTTTGGCTTCGAATGAACCTGTCACAAATACCTATGATTCCTCTATATGTGAACACCTTTTAAATAACAAAAACTATGCTGCTGATTTCAGTGTGGACTGGTTTACGGTTGTGTCTCGGTCACACTCTGTATTTCACTTAAGAGTACTGGAGGCTCTGTATATTAGGTCTTTTTGCATATAAGTGAATGCAACAATTTAACTGGAATTTGAACTCGGCTCCTCGATTTCTCATTCCAAGCCAATATCCATTGCATCACAATTCACATCCAAATATAGTGTAAATAATGATTTCTTCAATCCTAGAAATTTTTTTTTTTAATCATATCACCCCGAGCAAGGCGGTAATGCCACTGATGTGCAGGGGGCTACATAAGAGTGAAAAGATTGGAAAAAAGAAAGCTGGAAACCACATCCTAAACAGGAAACAAGGGATGAGCCTCTTCACCTGTTCATACGAAAATTAAAAATATAAATTTAGCATAAAATAGATTCATGGATTATCATTAAACTAATTATTCATTCATTTCATTTTATCGCATTAACATTCAGTGAATTAAATTAAATAGAAGAAGTGAAAAAATTAAAAAAAAAAATTAAAAGTGTTTGTAAATTTACACTGTGTGTCAAATTATTACACATTTTTTATTTTTCACATATTTTAGAAAACTAATGAATAGATATGTGTTGTGGTGCAATGGATATCGATTCGGAACGAGAAATCGAGGAGCCAAATTTGAATTCCAATTGAATCTCTTGCATTCACTTATGCACAAATACCCTTGGGAAAGGTATTAATCCATCTCTTCCTTCCAGTTATGGGTTAAATAATAGGACAGATTGGGTTCTATAGCCTTGGTCGGCAACCAGTCTACTGCAGAAAGCAATGGCAACCTACTGCAGGATAATCTTCTGCCCAGTCAGTCATGTCTCTTTCAAGACATGATCACCCAAGCGTGCATCACGTATGGCACTTAACTGACTGAATGAATGGATTCATGGAAATATTTGCAGTCGTAATGTGCAGGATGTTTTGCATAAATTACCTTAGACTACATGTCATTTCTATGGATTATACACAAATATCCTTGGGAAAGGTATTAATCAGCCATTTTATCCTATAGGTTAAATAGCAGGACAAATTGTGTTCTATATTCTTGATTGACAACCAGTCTACCACAGAAACCAGTCTGCAGGAAAATCTTTTGCCTAGTCATGTCTGTTAAAGATATAATCACATGAGCGTGTATCATGTACTGCACTTAACTGACTGACTGGATTTTTAAAGTTTCACATGATTTGTTGAAAATCCCAGAAACATTGAACTGTAATTAAAAATTATAATTACAGAAAATGTATAAAGTTTACAAAGCAAAATGTTTTGAACAAAAAGGAAAACACTGTCATTGTAATGCTGAAAAAAATAAAGATAATATTAATATGAGGTTAGATATGCTGTATGTTGTGAAACTAGATATAGAAGTCATTCATAAATTGGTTTTAAGGAAAATGGCTTCAGAATTTCTAATCTTTTTACTGGAATTCGAACTCGGCTCCCCGGCTTCTTGTTCCGGGGAGCCGAGTTTGAATTCCAGTTGAATCCATCGTATTCACTTACGCGCAAATACCCTTGGGAAAGGTATTAATCCGTCTATTCCTTCCAGTTATGGGTTAATAGCAGGACAGATTGGGTTCTATAGCCTTGGTCGGCAACCAGTCTACCACAGAAAGCAATGGCAACCTACTGCGGGATAATCTTCTGCCCAGTCAGTCATGTCTCTTTTGAGACATGATCGCCCAAGCGTGTATCACGTATGGCACTTAACTGACTGACACACATGAAATATTTGACAGATCTAAACTTATTTATAAATGGAACTTTGTCTGTGTGTGTCTGCTACCTATAGACTCTGAAACAGCTGAACTGATTTTCTTGAAAATTTACACAGTTGTACTCTAAGTGTCTGCGAGTGTTCTTAGCTAGGCTTTGTGTCAAGGTACCCCCAATAAATATCAAAAATCGATAATCGAAAAAATCGGGTTATAGAAGGAGTGGTCCAATTTTAATCAAATTTGGTACACTCATAGACAAAGACATAAGAACTGATATTCAGAAGTTTCAAGGTTGCAGTTCTTACAATAGTGCAGAAAATCGATAATATATATATATAAAAGGCAACGACGAAAAAATCTTATTTGATATCGATACCAGGAAATCAAAATTTGACTTACATTCATTCATTTTTCTTTCAGTCTATGGTTTCGCTTTAACTGGAAACAACTATTGCTTTTTAGTCTTTCGTGCCAACGTTCAAAGAGTCTGAGCTCCAGGATCATGGATTAGTTTTAAAGCTTTCATTACACCCAAGCAATGCCGAGTTATACTGCTAGTAAATTGATAAATGTGTATGTCTATTCTTTTGAAATTGATCTGAACATCCAATGTTTCTTGTGTCACTCGATATATAGCTGTACATGGTCTGAATGGTTCAAGAAAACATGTCTGTACAGAAAATTTAATGACAAAGTCAAGGAAAAGGGCAAATGAATAAAGATAAAAAAAATAAATGTCTTTTGCCTTCTCTCCTCCCACATACTCACATCTTGACACTCATAATAATGGTTGGCTACTCATTTACTGGTACACCTGTTAGTGGCTAATAATCCCTGTTAAAGGATTATTGCTCAGGTACATTTGCATTTGTTTACCTATAGAGTCAGGACGGTAGAGCAAAAGTTAGCGGGTCGTATTGAGGAAAGGTATGAATCCATCTCTTTTTGCCCAGCAATGGGCAAAATAGCAGGACAGACTAGTCATATAGATTTGGGTGGCAACCAGTTTAAGAAAAGGAAACTTTGAATTCTAACTGAAAAAAATAAAAGTGAATATACATGCGGTTTGGGATACCACTTATGAATCCAAATTCCCATTGAAACATCTATTGTGGATTTTTTTTTCTTATAATTGTCTCACTCCAAGCAATGCAGAACTGCCACTGGTGCACAGGGGGTTACTTTTATGGTGAAACACACCTATTCCTCAGATAATGAACTCTGCCTCCTATATTAATAAGAGTTAACAGGAAGTTAATGCGAGAAGTTCTTGAGAAGTTCTTGGAAAGTTCATAGGAGTTCTTAGAAGTTCTATTGAAGTTCTTTAGAGTTCTATTGGAGTTCAGTAAAACTACTAGACAGTTGATATTAGTCAGCAGTTAGCCGAATACTATGGAGTCAGCTTTCAGTGGAAGATTACCAAGTTCCTAACATTTTGGTGCATTAAATCGATTAACAACCGACATAGTATGATTATAACCTTCAGTGCGAAAACTACTCTACAATAGTTACATAATAGGAGAGTGAAGAGAGAGGAGAACAGGTCACAGTAGGTGTTGGCGAATGGGTAAGAGAAGGGTGGGAACACTGGTATGAAGAGAGCTGCATGAGAGGAAACTGTAAAGTCAGAAGGAGGATGGGAATCAAGGGATAAGAGATGACAGTTGCATTTAAACTCTTGGAGATTATAGCTATCAGGGAAGCAAGAATACAGAAGGGAGTTCCACAGGTGAAAAATGTGAGTAAAGAAGCTGGTAGAGTAGAAGTTGTGGTTAAACTTGATTGTTTTCACGGTAAAAGGGTGAGACCTTGTTGTTAGTCTAGAAGCTCTAGTAAATTTGCACAGAGGGGGTACCAGGGAGCTAAGCTTGTTGGAGAAGAATCTGTGAAAGTATTTGTTAAAGAGACAGAGGGAAGCCACATCTCGTTGGTGAGAAAGAGACTAGAGTTGAGCTGCCAGGTTGTGATCAACTACATTGCAAATTCTTCTTTGGATTTTGTCGAGAACCCCAAGATGAATAGCAGAGACCCTCAACCAGATATGACAGCAGTATTCAATGCACAGGTGGATGGTAGATTTGTATATGTGCATAATGGATTCAGAAGAGAAAAACTTCCTATCGCAACATAGGGACCCAATCTTCCTAGATTTAGCTATTAATTCAATGTAATCATTCCACTTAAAGTCAGCTGAGAGAGTGAGTCCGAGGAGGTGCAGTTTATTGCTTTCAGGGAGACTAGCATGATCTATGCTGATAGCGGGTAGGAAAGATTGTCTGTGGGGGTTAAAGGATAGCATGTTTGTTTTGGAAGCATTAAAATTTATGGGCCATTTCTTACCCCATTCCACCACTGACTGGAGGTCAAAAGCAGCAGCAAGGTTTGTTTTGTGAGCATTGGCAGATTTCTTAGCAAGACAGGAGTAAACGGTAGTGTTGTCAGTATAGATATCTACTTGGGATCTAATTACATCAGGGAGATTGCTGATTAAAATTAGAAAAAGCATATGACTGACCTAGGATAGAGTCCTGAGGGATACCCATGTTCATATGATAGGATCTGGAAGCATGCCCGTTCAATACTACCTGCATTACACAATTCGATTGGAATGATTTGATTAAGTCAAACAAGCATTCAGATATACAATAGCCCTGTAGCTTGCACAAAAGGCCAGAATGCCACATCCTGTCAAATACTTTGGTGATATCCAGGGCAACAGCTTGAGCTTTGCTGTTCTTATTGAGAGCCAGGTATATGCACTCAGTGATAGTCATTAGCATGTCAGCACTAGACCTGGCAAAGTAGAAGCCATACTGTCTGTCAGAGAATAGGCAGTGGGCTATGAGATGTTGAACCACTTCAGCATTGATAACGGCCTCATATATTTTGCCAAAAATCCATAGAAGCCTGATAAAGCAATAATTGGAGGGGTCTGAGTGTTCTCTTGAGTTTTTAAAAACAAGAACTACAGAAGAAGACTTCCAGCAGACAGAAAAGCAAGAAGCAGGCAAACAGTAGTTGTAGAGTTTGGAGAGGATAGAGGAGAGTTCAGGGGCACATTTCTTTAAGATGAGTTCAACAAATTTACTGATTTAAAGGGGCCAAAATAAATGCCATTTCATGTGGTTGGGAGTACAGGTAGATTCTTAACCAGCACTGTTTATCTCAGTATTTATCTCAGGTAAATTCTTAACCAAATCCCACTTGAATCTATATATTCCTCTCACCCTACTAGAGATTTTAGTGAGATGTATCTGGTCAGGCTGAGAGGAATAGATGGCCACTCCAGTAAAACAAAATCAACCAGTGCATTCTGTGAAACTTGACTTGCTGATGAATGCTCCATGAGTGAAAAAAAAAGACATACACATTCCTCTGAGAAGATGGTATTAGGATCCATGGAGTAGAGTTGGGAGTACTTAGTAATGTACCTGTGATTCCAGATAAATAAACACTTATGTATCCCTGGCAGCAAGACTAAAGACACTTCACTTCTCCATAAGTGCTTATACAACTTGTCTGAAAAATTTAGACGTTTGATCAAACAATCAAGACATTTGAAACATAACTGTTACTACCCACCCAATCAAAAGATCTTTCACCCATAATGCACTAATGACCAGCATATATATATATATATATATATAATTGACTCCAACTGACACCAAATCGGTCAAGTTACAATCCCAGCCAGAAGCAAGTGGATGTGTCTAGCCACACTGATGAGCTGTGATAGAGCAAAACAAGCTTGTATGTGAATGACTAATATATATATATATATATATATATATTGTAATTTTGTTATAGTTTATAAAAGTATTATATCACTACACAAAAATTTTCATGTTTCAGTACAATACTATTCTTCTTCTGATGATATTTTAAAATGAATGGCGAAAATGATTTATTTAGAAAATGTAGGATGAATTTGTGGTTATTTAGAAAATTAGGGTATATGCTTGTAGGTGTGTCAGTATTGTTCAATCAAAAATGAGAATTAGGATGAACTATGAAGTTGAAGATTTGGGTTGTGAAAGGCAACAGAGTAGCCTGATGTCAAGGCATGGTTGATGAGTATCATTTACTAAGTCCAGTGTCAAATCAAGGAAGTTTACTAATTTTAAATTAATGTTCATTATTATTTTTAGGTTTAGACTTTTGAATTCTCTATGGATTAGTTTTCTAATTCTATTAGTTTTAAAATGTGTGGAATTTTGTCCTACCATAAGTCCATTGTCTTTATATAACCCTGTCATGTGTGTTAATGTCATAGTGTGTGGTGAGAGCAAATAAACCAATGAGATTGGAAGACTCCACAGAATTTAACACACCCAATGTAATGTCAAATTGGTCACCTGAATTATTTTTTATCCATTGTTCTTGGTTGTGGATAAGAATGGAAGTCTTAGTGGCCATTATAATACTATATTTATCCTTAGTTAAGTCCAAATAATGTGTGGTGAATTCTAGTGCCAAGGTGAAAAGATATATATATATATATATATATATAAAAGGGCATATAAAACCCTGTACATTTAAAGAACATGAGTTAAAAATATTTCTCAGGTCCCAGTTTTTGTGCATGAAGTTGTAGTAGGCTAATGTTTATCTAGATACTGTACTTGTAACTTGCCTGACTCACAAATATTATAATATTTCCAATTGTGAGCATTTTGTCTGTTATATATATATATATATATATATATATATCACACACAGGGAATTTGTAGTAATAAACCTATTGAAAGTAAACCAAAATAATAAAAAGTGCTCAATGGTATTGAACACATTTTTATTTCATAGTTTATTACTACAAGTTTCCTGTGTATAATATTTAAGCTCTGTTGAGTTAGGGTGTTGGGTGTCTTGGTAAGATTAAACATTTTTTTAGACATTCTGTCTATTCTTGCCTACATGGCATTCTTTCCCAACAGATGCTTCAATTACCATGACTTTTCATTGAACACTTTTTACACAAAAATTAAATTTCTTTCCCATTAAAGGGTTTTCTCCCTCTTCTTTATGGCTTTTTAACATCTTTACCAAGTTTGGTAATAGCTCCCTATTTGATTGTTTGATTGCAATACCCTTTGTTTTTAACAACTTACATTAGTCTGGGTTATAAATGCTCCATGTAATTTTAGCCTCATATTTTGGTGGCCTGGAGATTGCACTTACATGCATAAAACCTAGGTTGTGGCCAGTTTCAAGTTTTGGAACAACCAAGATGTTAATTGTATATATATATATATATATATATATATATATATATATATATATATCCGAGTGAATACAGAACGAAGAAAGAAAGACACTGCTTGATGAAACATTGAAGTTTCAATGTCGAAACAAACATATCTTTGGCGTGGATATATATAGAAAAATTATGTACATGTTATAAAATATAATTTATGATATATATATATATACAAAATGAATCAATGAATCTTTGCTCTGATTAGTTAAAAGAAACACACATGTAAGTTTTATATCTTCCCACATACATGAACAGCAAACCAAAGGCTTTTGTATTTAAATGTAAATCATTTGTACAACTAACATCAAAAATTGCCTGATGAAGAGAATCTATTTTGAAACAGAAATTTCCATGTCGCAATGTACAATTAATTCATAACTATATATATATATATATCAATGTGTGCATATATATATATATCTATATATCTATATATATATATATGCACACATTGGCATAAAATGTAAAAAGAGAAACCTGATATGAGCTGAATCCTTGCAAGATTCTACATTTGGACGTCTCAGTCGCGTATCAAGTCGTGTTTGCGCCACTTGCAGGGGAGCTTGTTTATCTTGGATAGACTTTTTGATGAATTCAATATTCTTGTTCATATCAAAAATCTCCTGCAACACCTAAAATCAAACACAAAATAAAATCTAATCAGAATTTTTTAGGCATAAATAAATTTTTCAAATAAATGCTGAAATGTTACCAAATAAATTGAAGAAAAAAGGCATAGAATTAATTGTCCTTTAAATACAAAGTTAAGATAAATTAATTTCCATTGATTTTTGGTTGGAATATTTATTCTATCATTAACAAATATTAATCAGTTATCTGTAGCAACTATTTTCCTTTTTAGTTTTTGAACCATAGAAATTCAACGAGAGGAATTCCCATCATGCACTGTTAATGTTACTAGAAGTAAGATTGACTCCTTAGCTATTTGTTGTCTTACCATGAAGTTGTACCTGCAAGTATATATTTATAGACAAAACAGAAATCAAAAAATGGATAGCCATTATCAATCTTATTGCTTGCCCTTCAAATATCACAGTTGGTTTCTTTCTGACTTACACTGAAAAGATGACAGTTAAGCTTATTTGTTGTTTTTTTGTAAGCAGTGGTGACTCTTCCTTGTTTTGAGTAATTCATTCCCATGTTACACTGACTTTTTCTCACTTCCCATGTTTATGCCTTCGGCAATTGTCAACATGGAACATTTAATAGGATACTCATCTGCATAGGTTAAATTTGATTGTGGTTAGATATCGTCGCATTAAATTTGATTGTAGTAAGATATCATCGCATTAAATTTGATTGTGGTTAGATATCATCGCATTAAATTTGATTGTAGTTAGATATCATCGCATTAAATTTGATTGTGGTGAGATATCATTGCATTAAATTTGATTGTAGTTAGATATCATCGCATTAAATTTGATTGTGGTGAGATATCATCGCATTAAATTTGATTGTAGTTAGATATCATCGCATTAAATTTGATTGTGGTTAGATATCATCGCATTAAATTTGATTGTAGTTAGATATCATCGCATTAAATTTGATTGTGGTGAGATATCATCGCATTAAATTTTATTGTGGTTAGATATCGTCGCATTAAATTTGATTGTAGTTAGATATCATCGCATTAAATTTGATTGTGGTTAGATATCATTGCATTAGATTAAGTGTGTAATATTTGACACTGTATGTTCATCTTATTTGTTTTCTACAATTCTATAAACCTAAAAACATTTTCAAATGAAAAAAAAGAATGAGAATGTGTTATTTTTATAATAGATAAAAGCATTAATCTTATCTTCTAGAAGCCATGAGTCTAACCAAAGTCAAGTATGGATTGATGTGTATCTACTTTGTAGAGAAATCCAGTGTTGGTAATGAAAGAACAAGTAAAAAGTCTGATAGCTTTAAGAATGTGGAATATGGCAAAAGCATGAAAACAGAATAAGACCAATAGAGAAAGTAAAGAGATCCATTCAATATTCCTTTAAAGCAACCAGATATAATGCACTTTGGAGGAAGGTTTGATGATACAGATAAAATATTGTAAACTGTATTTAAGATGATACAGAGAAAAAAGGAACATTGCATAATGAAACTAAGGTTTTATTTTCTGGATTTAGGGCTTATGCTATGATCATATTCTTATATATATATATATATATATATATATATATATATATATATATATATATGAAATGATTTGTTTGAACATTATTTTTGATTGATACTCATATTTAAGTAGATATAAACAGTATTATATATTTATATCTACTGGCCTGATTATTTACGATAAATTTTTATCACGAAAATGTGCGCCATTTGGCAGGATTCGAACCTGCGACCCCTATCTACATAGGGGAATTACATTTTCATAATAAAATTTATCATAAATAATCAGGCCAGTAGATATAAATATATAATACTGTTTAATTAAAAACAGAATATCTGCCTAAAAATGAGTATCGATCAAAAATAATGTTCAAACAAATCATTTCATATATATATATATATATATATATATAAACAGAATATCAACTTAAATATGAGTATTGATCAAAAATAATGTTCAAACAATATATATATATCTGTGTGTGTATGTATATATATATGATACAAATATAGTTTTAAGATCTGGTATATTTATGGGTTAAATTGCTTAATATCAGGGAAACAACATTTGTCAATATAACTGAGGAAACTGTGGAAGTTGACCTCAACATACACTCATATACATATATAGTTATCATCATTATTATAATAAGAGCATAATACAACTCAAAAGCTATTAAGTTGATTTTACTGCCTGATGATGGTATACTGAACACCAAAACTTAATAGCTTTTAAGTTGCAGCATGCTAGAATATTAATAATAATGATAATAATAACTATATATATATATATATATATGCTCTACTTCTGTATTGAGCATTTTTTAAAAGTAAATATCAAATGGTGGAATTTATATTCATTAGTTTAAACCACTCATATATATATATATATATATATATATATATATATATATATAGGAAAAACTACTAAAAAGTTGTAAGTTTAAAAATGTATTTTTTTTGACAGTATTTATTTATTTCTATTATTATATTTGATATTTCAGACCATCCTCAGCCTTTCATCAGAAACAAATGATTTTAAAATTTAAACTAGAAGTGTCCGTCACGAGAGCGTTCATTGAGAGATTGTTTACATCACGTGATGTAGAAAGCGGCAGATTTTTTTCATATTTGTAAACGTAAACCTATCATAATAATAATACTTATAAATGCTGTTTTAAAGAAAATTTTGTAAGTGTATCTAAAAAATGTTTAACTATTGAAATATTTATAAAGATTCAAAACACCTAAGTCCCTATTTAACCCTAGCCTGTATGTATTTAATTTTAAAATACAGTATTTTTCTTTCTTTCTGCATAAGTATGTAGAACTAAAATCAGAATCTATTAGTAAACATTTGCAGTTTTCTAATGTGTGTCCTGGTTGATTGAATTGTTCTGCTATGGGTGAATATGGGTTGTTTTGGCGTATGCTTAGTTTATGATTATTGAAATGGAATCTAAAAATCATTAAAATCATTTGTTTCTGATGAAAACCGAGGACGCTCTGAAATATCAAATATAATAATAGAAATAAATACTGTCAAAAAAAAAACATTTTTAAACTTACAACTTTTTAGTAGTTTTTCCTATACATAAGACAGTATACGTGGATCATCACTATGTTATATATATATATATATATATATATATATATATATATATATATATATATACACACAATACTGTGCAAAAGTATTAGGACAAGACCTATGTTATCTTTTTTGAGGCATCAAAATAAAGTTTAAAATCACCCCTGTCCTAACACTTTTGCACACTACCGGTGGTATGCAAAAGTATTAGGATAAGGGTGATTTTCCTAAAACCTCACCAAAATTCAAATACAGGGTAAAACACCAAACCTTTGTAAGAATTATTTAACTAAAAAGGAAGAGGAAGAAAGGCTTCAGAATTTGAATTGGCCTCTACAAAACCCTGACCTCAATCCTATTGAACATCTATGGGATATTTTGGATAAAAAAATTGATAAATCTAATGTTACTTTGCAAGACACATTTTGGGAACAAATACAAGCTGCTTAGCAGAAGATGCCATTAGCTACATTAAAGAAGCTCGTGATGTCAATGCCTGACAGAATTAAGGATGTGATCAAAGTAAAAGGCTATTGTACTAAATATTAAATTTATTTTGTAACAAGTATTTTTTCTTGTTAAAGCATTTGTTGAGTAAATCAAATAAAACTACTCGAATTAAATTATTTTCTGTCAATATGCCTCATAAAAGATAAAATAGTTCTTGTCTTAATACTTTTTCACAGTACTGTGTATATATATATATATATATATATATATATATATATATATAAGGTGCGATTGGTAAATTGTCGCATATATATATATATATATATATATATGAGGTGGGATTGGTAAATTGTCGCAATTATTTTATTATTTCAAAGCAAAAGGCTATTATACTAAATGTTAAATTTATTTTCTAACAAGAATTTCTTTCTAGTGAAAGCATTTGTTGAGTAAATCAAATAAAATTACTTTAATTAAACTGTTTATTTTCTGTCAATATGCCTCATAAAAGATAAAATAGTTCTTGTCCTAATACTTTTTCACGGTACTATATATATATATATATATATATATATATATATATATATATATATCTTTCATTAAATATGACAGGATGACAGGCAAGGAAAATTTAATTGATTTTTTATTTAGTTTTTTCAGTGTTTTTATGTTTTTTTCTTTGGTGAGAGTAAGAGAGTACAAACATTTTACATAATGTCCATTGTGACTAACACCACCTAAAACAAAACCCCTTGAAAATGACTAAAGAAATGGCTGAAACCACTTGGGACAATGGACATTACAGAAAATTTTTGTCAGGATTCATCACTGGCAGCCACAATTTGAACAACATAAGATATGCCGATGACGCAGTGCTGATTGCAGATATGGAAAAGAAACTAGAAGGCCTCCTACAGAATGTAGCAAAGGAAATTCAGAAGAAAGGACGAAACATAAACTACAAGAAAAATGAATGCATGGTCATCAGCAAAAAAACCAAAAAAAAACCAAAATGCTAAATGCAGATCAGGCATACTAAAATCAAGCAGGTACAGAAATTTAAATACTTGGGAAGTGCAACACAGATCCAAAGGCATATTGGGATAGCCAAAGATGCCTTCCAAAAGCTAAGCAGATTATTAAGAGACAGAAAAATTTTATTAAAAACAAAGAAAAGAGTACTGAATTGTTTTATGATATTTGTCCTCCTATATTGCAGTGAATGCTGGACAATCTCCTCAAAGATGAAGGAGAGACTCAAAGCAACAGAAATGTAGTTCTACTGCTGACGATACCATGTGCTGAACATGTGAGCCATGAAAACATTTTGGAGAGAATAGAAACAAAAAGGAATATCAGGAAAAGACAGCTGAATTTTCTGGGACATGTAATGAGGAAGAAGGGCTTGGAGAATTTGATATTCACAGGGTAGATAGAGAGAAAGAAGGACAAAGGAAATCAGCACATGACATACTTAATTGGCTTAAGCAAATGGACGACAGAACTGGGTTTGGAAGAAATAACAGAAAGAAAAACATTTTAAGAACTACAAGGATCAGGAATATGTGGAGGTCCTTAAACACATGGTACATAAAAGAAGAGAATACAGAAAGCATGTGAAAAATAACAATAACAAAAATTGTTACATGAGTAAAAAAATGTTTCCTAAGACATTAGGTTTATAAGTTCCAAAAATTCATCCAAAGATTTCCTCAAGGACACATGGATAAAAAGTAGATAAAAGTGTTGGTTGAAGTAACCCTGTGACTTAACCCAAATAGATGTGAGTTCAATACCTGGCCATGGCAGAGGTGAGGAAAAATCTTGAAGAGTTGCATTTCTCAAGGTATGGTATGTTCAGTTTGAAATTCCAATGTGAAGAAGGTTGGGTCATTGAATATGGCAATAAAGATGAGGGTAACAGCCTGGACAGTGTAACTAGTGTAAAAGTTATAATATTTCAGAAATATAGACAGATATAAAAATAAGTTCTTCTTCACTTCCAAGCCTCTGTCAAATTAACATCAGCCAAATCAAGTGGAATCTTTCTTTAAAAGGTTTGTAAAGATATGAAGGATTCTATCACCCCCACCTTGTTTGTTGGGTGTTTATATAACTTCTTGTTTTTGTGTGTATAACTGGGTTCAGTTCTTTGTTTATGTTGATGCAGACCAATTTTACACTTGGCTTTGAGGTAACCCTCTAGATAAACCCTTGGGCTTCCTATATCTTTTGATATTCTAAAGTGACAAAGACTATGAAACTTATTTTGGAATCTCTTTGGGTGGATTCTGCATATTTTGGTGTCACCACAGATCAACTCTTTTTAGATAAAAGTTTCTGATAGAGATTAAATTTGATTCCAACCTGTAGCATTTCCAGGTATGAATCAAATACTATAAATGTCTATGCCCACATAAAAAGTTAGGTACTATATGAATGGTTGCCATGGAATATCAAGGTCATACAACTAATTTTCAAGATATTCAAAAGGCTGGATACATTGTAGACAGACATCATAAATAACAGAAAACTGCTAATCATCAATTGAAATTAAGATAAATAAATAACAAAAAGAAAAATCTAGAAATCAGGATTAATGTGAAGCCATTTCTTGCCAATCTAGACTTGGTTGTAATAAAATTCATTTTTCGGTTGATGCTTTTATCAGTGAAATTTTTTTTTTTTTTAATTGTATCACCCTGAGCAAGGTGGTAATGCCACTGATGTGCAGAGGGCAACATAAGAGTAAAAAGATTAAGTAGAAGAGAGTGAAGAGGAAGACGAACCAGTTGGAAAAGAGCAAGAGAAGGATGGGAATACAGGTGTGATGACAGTTTCAAAGGTGGAGAGAAAGGAAAGGATATACAGAGTGGTGAAAGAACTAGAGTCAAGTGGTTAATAGATGAGTACTGACATTGCATTTAAATTCCTGGAGGTTGTAGTCGTCAGGAAAGCAAGAATATGGAGGCGATTTCCACAGGCAGGAAGTGCAAGAGAGAGAGGGGGAGAGAGAGAGAGAGAGATACCAAATATGCCAAATTAAGAAAATTCTAAATTGTTTTATTATTTACCATCAATTTCAATTGAAATAAGTGATAGCAACTGATGTTTTGCAATTAAAAAAAGGATAAAAGAAAAAAAACAAACAAACAAACCTTTGACAAATGTGTTTGCAGTTTGTTCCGAGCATCTATGGTTTCTTTGATGCGATCAGTCAGAGATTGATTGGTAGAATTCCATTGGTGCCACATCTCATTGCAGCATGTGTTAAGAACCGTGTCCATTTCATTACGGAGATGTTTTGAAGTTGCACGCTCAGCTTGGGAACGTTTGATATTATTATTAGTGAACATACACCAAGTTTCAGGAACAGATAGCCTGGAAAATTTCAAGACTGATTCTTTAAAACGAAAATTAAAATATAAATAATGCAATCATACAGATGTAAAAGTAAATATTTGTAATAACAAAAACTTATCAGTAGTTTCCCAGAGTCTAATATCAGTATCTTATTGGAGTAATGGCGGAATATACTAAATTAATTTAAATATATAAGATGGTGGTAGGATACTGGAAATAGTAGTAGAAGGATTTAAAGTCTCGGTGTCAGCCTCAGGGTTGACATTTTTTTTTTCTTTTTAGTTTCTTTTCTATTTTCAACTTTGTCTCCTGCAAGATGTGCATTGTGGTGCAGTGGATATCGACACGGAACGACAAATCAGGGAGCTGAGTTCGAATTCCAGCTGAATTCCTTGCATTCACTTACGCACAAATACCCTTGGGAAAGGTATTAATCCATCTCTTCCCTCCAGTTATGGGTTAAATAACAGGACAGATTGGGCTCTATAGCCTTGGCTGGCAACCAATCTACTGCAGAAAGCAATGGCAATCTACTGTGGGATAATCTTCTTTCGAGACATGATCGCCTAATGCGTGGATCACATATGGCACTTAACTGACTAACCCCTGTAGGAGCAGGAGGGATATTGACATCCAACTTCAACTAACACACTAGTCACCAAAAATATCAAAAACCAGATCTCTGCCAAATTTGTTAATGCACATATTGGGCATGAAACAATTAAGAGGTCAAGCCATGTCAGATCTAATGACAGTTTTCCTTAGGGGATGCATGTTTGAGTCCTGCCAGATGGTGTATACATTTGTAAGAAGATCTCTCAAATATTCAGGCCCATAGATGGAAATAAATAAATATACTGTTTAATAAATAAATAAAAACAGAGCATCTATTCAATTATGAGTATACATTAAAAATAATGTTTAAATAAATAAATTAAAAATATTTCAGATTTAATCCATTCAAAAAACAAAACAAAACAATATATATATATATATATATATATATATGTAAATTGGCAATATATCTTCATTGAAACATATTTAATTGAATAATCATCTCTATTATTATAAAGACTGCTGTGTGCTTATATATATGTGTGTGTGTGTGTGTGTGTGTGTGTGTGTGTGTGTGTGTGTGTGTGTGTGTGCATTTCTCTCCTATTATGCTCATGGAGAAAGAGACAATAATGAGGCAGCAATGGCTAATTTCATTAGAAAGACAATAGCTAGGCAGCACTACCTCAGTTCATTCTCTTTACTACCAGTTATTAAACTTTACTACCAGTTATGGAAGCTCTTTCCACATGTTCACCCTCTAACATTGCCTTATTATTTTATTTTTTACTATAATTACGTTAAGTAGTGAAAAAAAAAATATATATATATATATATATATTCCCTCTATTTTAATAAAGGCTATTGTGCACACACACACACACACACACACACACACACACACACATATGTATATTTCCCTCCTGTCATGCTCAGGGGACTGGATTATTTTGATTTTTTTTCTTATGTCTTAATGTAAAATACTCAATAGTAGGTACATCAATATATACATTGCTGTCATTTTAGACGGCATAGCAATTTAAATATTTTGCCATCATTTTTGACAGCACAGGCCCACTCATATAGACATATTATAATTATTGTTGTATTGCTGAGGTGGATACGATACACAGAGAAAGTGTGCTACACTATTATTCAGCACAATATCCAATGCTAAATGCCTATACACAGAGCCGTACAATAGTTACAATGACAGACAAGACAGAACTTACAACACAGAGACGAGGGGTTTAGATTGCAACAGTCACTGAAGTAATCAGTCTGAATATTACTCGAATGATGCTCAAATATTACGCCTTGATTGCTGCTTTACTTAAATGGACCATTTCAGACTATGGGCTATGTCATCATTGAGAGTACTGCAGGGGTGTCAGCCACTCTACAATATCCTTTCTTGTTCTCTTATCATTTTGTTGGAGTTAAAATAAAATTCATTAAGAAAAATGCTGTAGTTTTTTCTTAGTTCTCTGACAAGCTACCTTCCTTAGTTCCACCAGTTCTGACATTTGCTGCTAAGATCCATTCATGCCACATCCATAGAGTTGAATCATCCTCATTCCCTTTGTATCCCATTAGTAAGGAGGAAGTTCCACTCAAACAGCTTCTTCCTAAGAACTGTTACTTTGTGGAACAGACTTTCGAGATGTTGCCTACAATCTTAGCCTCTTCAAGTCTAGATGTTCAATATTACAAAGTTTATTGTTTTATTTCCTCGAGTTTACTCCCTTATAAATTACTGGAACCGGCAGATTAAAATAAGTGACAAGTTTAAGTTCTTACTTTTTCTATTCTTTTAATTCTATCCTCAAATAATAACCTCCCTTGTTTTACTCTTTTTTTGCTTTCATAAACTTACTGAGGAACAGAACTTTGTTTTCAGAGTATGTGA
This sequence comes from Ascarosepion bandense, assembly GCA_037127315.1. Taxonomy (NCBI): domain Eukaryota; kingdom Metazoa; phylum Mollusca; class Cephalopoda; order Sepiida; family Sepiidae; genus Ascarosepion; species Ascarosepion bandense. Next base: position 5,378,085 of record JBBBDQ010000266.1, read on the forward strand.
GATAGATGCATATCAAGAGGTTGTATACTAGAATTAAGCGATATCTCTCCTGGATAACCTTGAAAATTGTATTTCTTACTTCCTTCTCTTATGCTCATACAAGAAGATCTTTCAGTAACCCCCTCTAACTTGGATGAGTCTTGGGCCTTGATTTGGGTAAACATAAGTAAAACGTGTTCACGGAATTTGGAAAGTTGATGAAAATGAAAACAATTTCTGGTTTAAGTATTTTAAGAGTAATGAGCCCTGAAAAAAAGCCTGAAAGTAGAAGGCCATCAATAGTTGGTGATGATATTTAAAGTGGAACATTGACAAGAACCTGATCATCAACATCTAAAAACTTTTAGAAGAGCCAGGAGCATCAGAAGTACCAGATGTATTACGAAGAGAATTACACAAATTTCATGAAATATAATTGATTAAAAAAAGAAAGAACTTTTGATACACCCAATATTTAGTATGAAAACACATGTTTATTAAATTGGTTTAAGTTAACACAATGACTATGATAAAAATCTATCATAATTAAATTAACACTGCACCAGATTGCATTTCCAGTAGTGTGAGCTCCACGAACAATTGATCCGAATGGAGAGCAGGGTGGATGACTTATTCAATGGGTATGGGCCTAAACCTGAATTTCGATGCATAAGTCTTGCAGTCCACATGTGCAAAACAATTTATAAGATTTCTTAGCTGCCAAAAGAATAATTTGAAGTTTTGTGAAAATTAGAAGAGTCATTTATCATTGGCAGATAAAGCCATAATGAAAAGTGATTCAGAAATACAAGAGGTAATTTGATCATCCCTTTGAATGGAGGTGGTTGAGTAGTGAGGACGAGTAAGAAGTTACTTAACTTACGGGTCACATCTTATTAAATGAGAAAGCAATAAGATATGAGTCAAACCATAAGTCCCAAAAACTGAACATTTATACTAAATAATCTAGCTTCTTTTAATATTCAGACCTCAAGTGGAATGACTATATAGAATCCATAGCTAAATCCGCTGCTAAGAAAGTCGGTTCTCTGTGTAGGGCCAGGAAGTTTTTCCTGTCTGAAACAATCCTGCACATATACAAATCTACCATCTGCCTGTGCATTGAATACTGCTGCCATATCTGGTTGGGTGCTCCTGCTATCCACCTAGGTATCCTTGACAAAATCCAACAAAGAATCTGTAATGTGATCAATCCCAACTTGGCAGCTCAGATACAGTCACTTTCTCACTAGTGCAATGTAGCTTCTCTATGTCTCTTCTACAAATAGTTTCATGGCTTCTGCTCCAATGAACTTAGCTCCCTGGTGCCCTCTATATATGAATTTACTCGAGCCACAAGATTAGCAACTAGGTCTCACCCTTTTACTGTGAAACCAATAAAATGTAAATGCAAATTTTACTCCAGCAACTTCTTTTCTCACACTCCCTGCCTGTGGAATTCCCTTCCATTTACTTGCTTCTCCGACAATCTCTAAGAATTTAAATGCGAAGTCAATAGTCATCTCCTATCTCACTAACCTTCATCCTCTCTCTCATGCTCTTTTCTTTGTTGACTCCACTCTCATCAGTATTCTCACCCTTCTTTTAACCACTTCCTGACACCCCCTATAACCTGTCACTCTTTCTCATAATTTTCCTCCTATGTAAACCCCTGCAAAACAGTGGCAGCAAAATGCCTTTCTTGGGGCAATATGATTATAGAAAAAAAAATTCACCAAACCAGAATTAGCATGTGATGTTAAAATAAATCCAAAGTTGAATAAGAATGTTACGAGGGAAAGACATCCTACCTTGAAAATTAGCATGTAAACATTGGGCTTGTCACTGGTGAAGAAGATACAATTATTTAATCATTTAAACACATTCATAGCTATTTACCTAATATTAGTTTTAGTATGACACAAGGCCATAGATACTGCTCACCTAAGAGAAATAAACTCACTATAGTAGTAACAATCTGAAAAACTAGTTTGCTAAAAATATCTCCATATTGATGTGCTTATATAGCTTAGTTACTAAGTTTGTGACAGAGAGGGACGGTTAGCAAAATTAGAATATGGTTAATTAATGAGCGTAATGAAGTGATTAAAAAGTGAGGTTAGAAGTAATACCAATTAAAGACAATGTTAATAAAATAAGGGTTTAAATAATATGGGAGGTTATAATTAGTTAAAGAAAATGTTTGAAAACTCATTATTATGTTTTTTTTCAAGAGATTACCAAAAATTTTATTATTTCTTTTTTTGTTTTTCGTGTGTGTGTGTGTGTGTGTGTGTGTGTGTGGATGTAAACAATGACAGGCAAGACATCTTGGCAACTAATAGTTTCAGATGAGTAATTGACCATTTTCTGAGTAATTGCTGAGTCTGAATTCTAGTTGAATCCATTGTATTCACTTACGCGCAAATACCCTTGGAAAAGGTATTAATCCGTCTCTTCCTTCCAGTTATGGGTTAAATAGCAGGACAGATTGGGTTCTATAGCCTTGGCTGGCAACCAGTCTACCACAGAAAGCAATGGCAACCTACTGTGGGATAATCTTCTGCCCAGTCAGTCATGTCTCTTTTGAGACATGATCGCCCAAGCGTGTATCACGTATGGCACTTAACTGACTGAATTGACCATTGTTGGAGAATTTAATGGTGCATACAGCATTTGACAAAAAAAAACATCCAGAATCTGGTGTGTGGCCAAGATGGAGTGGGCTGGGGGTAAGAGAAGTCATAGGTGGCAGATAACAATAATTCTCAGATATCGATTGGCTGTTCTGTTTAAACCAGCTGGAAATGTTAGTGAGAGTGTCCACTGGAGAGAAGTGAAAGAGGAATTAGGGTTAGCCAGAAGATACAAGTTATGGTGGTAGGAAGCTGCCAGTGATTGGCCATAGCAATTATGCATGGGGTCCCTCGGATAACCACTTCTTAAATAAGTGATGAGTCAGGAGTCAGTCAGAGAGTGAAAAAAAAAGCAGCCGGTGAGAACCCCATTGGGATACATTTGAGAGGGAGGACTTGAATGTTCTTGAGATGAGATTGTCGTAGAAGGATGCTGACAGATTGTAAAAGGCCTGCTAAAAACTAAATGGAAGGCCCTGTTGAGAAAAAAAGAGGGAGTGAACGCTCTATTAGCGTAAGAAGTTAGGAACACCGTGAGGAAGCCAAAGTGTTTAGTGGCCCATAGCAGCTGTGATAGCTAGCCATGCACTGAGAACTGAGGAGGAAAGAACACGATGGCTACCTTGAGGGTTGATGGTGGCTGCATTAGCCTGCTACTAGTACCTAGTTAGGGTATACTGTGACAGGGAATGACCAAGAGGAGTAATTTCATGGTAGCTGACTCACTCCCTTTGTTCTCTCTCTCTCTCTCTCTCTTTCTCTCTCTCTCTGTACCTAACTATAATTCTGCTTGTAAATAAAGACATGAACCTTTTGAAGTGACTCTGGTCTCATTTCATTTATTGTTTTTTTTTTAATTTTTCCATGAATATCCCCTCGTTCCACCATCAGCTTTCTCAGCAGACCCTGTTGGTTCAGGATCAATGAAACCACTGTTCAGATCAAAATCACAATGTTGGGTGGAGAGTGGATTGTTGTCACTTGGACCTGATTAGGAATCTGCCAGGTCTAATGGCCAAACCTGTGAGAACCGAGTGTGCATAATGGGTTATAAGTTTAACTAAGTTTGGCACAAGAATAAAGAAGTTATGCAACTGTTGATGTTGAACTTATCACAAGAGAATGATTTGTGTGATTAACTTATTAACCATCACAGTATGGCAATATTTCTCAACCAGTGTGCCCAGGTGCTATAATTGCTCTGAAATGTAACCTAAATTATCAAAAGAGTAATTTATTAATTGTTTTTATATTTAAAAAAAATCTTTATTTCTAAAAACTAGAGACACCAAACACATGGCTTCTATGTATAAGTCATGTCTTTGTCATTTGATATTTTAAACTGGGGACTAAATCCTTAATCTTTAAGGAGTGGGTAATTTTTTCCTTTTTGCCTTCCTTGACAGATTTAAATCAGACATTATTACCCTCTTTAAGAAAAACAAAAACAGCAGATTCTTCATAAATCCTTTCAAATAAAAACTATACTGCTTAAATATACAATGTAATGGACATTGTGTAAGTATTAGCTATGTCAGTCAGTTAAGTGCCATACGTGATACACGCTTGGGCGATCATGTCTTGAAAGAGACATGACTGACTGGGCAGAAGATTATCCCGCAGTAGGTTGCCAGTGCTTTCTGCAGTAGATTGGTTGCCGACCAAGGCTATAGAACCCAAAAAGAAGGAAGAGATGGATTAATACCTTTCCCAAGGGTATTTGCACGTAAGTGTATACAATGGATTCAGCTGGAATTCGAACTCAGCTCCCCGGCTTCTCGTTCCGAGCCGATATCCACTGTACCACAATGCACATTTGCTATGCACATTCATCATATGTTTTTTATTCTTATTATTCTTTAAACTACCAGTGTGAAACCGGGCTAAACTGCTAGTTTTAAAAATAAATGCTTATTTAAGGAGGTTTCCCTATTATTTTTCTATTTTCAAAGTTCATGATTAATTTTTGCTTATCAAAATTTCAAGTGTAACGCAGAGCTTTAGTTACAAATGCACTTTGAAGTGAAAAAAAGTTGAGAAACACTGCACTATGATAAAACCCAACAATCTAATCTTTGTATGTACAACAAAAAAAATTGTTACTGAACTTGATATGTCATTGATAATGCCAGTCAGTCATAGTTTGACTTTGGTTAGTTGCCAATCTACAAAACAATTGTAAATTCTACCAGACAAGATTGCACTTATAGAATAAAGAAAAGTATTACTAACACTATCCTATAATAGTTGTTAAATGTTTAGGTTCTTGACAAAATACAACAGAGAATCTGTAATGTGATCGATACAGACTTGGTAGACAGGCTGCAGTCACTCTCTCACCGGCGTGACGTAGCTTCTCTGTGCCTCTACTATAAATACTTCCATGGCTTCTGCTCTGATGAACTTAGATCACTGGTGCCCCTAGGCATGAATTTGCATGAGATACTACATTAGCAACTAGGTCCAACCCTTTTACAGTGAAACAGATAAGATGTAACCGCAATTTCTACTCCAACAGCTTCTTGCCTCGCACTTCCTGCCTGTGGAATTCCCTTCCATACTTCCACTTGCGTTCCCAACAACTACAATCTCCAGGAGTTTAAATGTAAAGTCAATAGACACCTCCTAACACACTAACTTGCACCCATTCTCTCAAACACTCTTCCCATCTACCCAACCCTCATCCTCGGTATCCTCACCTATCTATCACCCTCTTTCTGACATTTCCTATATCTAACCACTCCTTCTCATCACTTTCCCTTATGTAACCCCCTAACCACTCTTTCTCATCACTTTCCCCTATGTAACCCCCTAACCACTCTTTCTCATCACTTTCTCCTATGTAACCCCCTGCTCAATAGTGGCAGTGGAATGCCTTGCTTCGGGTGAAATGATTAAAAAGAAAAAAATATGACTCATACCTGGAAATTACCAGAGATGTGATTCAGATTTAACATCTATCAGAAACTTTGACCTAAGAAATGTTGATCTGTGATGATCCCAATTTGTACTGGGTTTATCCTAAGAGATACCAAACTAAGTTTTGTATTTGGTGTCACCAAAGAACATCAAAATACTTAGGAATCCTTAGAAGGTGTTTTTAAAGTCACCAAGTGCAGAATTGAGCCTCAAATTATGTCGATGGGTGCATCAACATTAAAAAAGGAAGTGAACCTAACTGAACTTAGGATATACACACACAAGATAACCAAATAATATTTTCAGCTTACCCCGCTCCAACCTATAAAGGAAGAAACAGAATGCCTCACATCCTTGCAAGAAGATCCAATTTTAAAAGAAAGACCCGAAACCACATAATCTTAATATAGCTTACATTAATTTGACAGTATCCAAAAGTGAATGAACAATTAGGTATTTATAAAAAAATCTAGTCTCATATAATTATCAGATTTTATCAACATAACATAACATTACACATTTGATGTAAAAATCTTCTATGAAAATATAATAAATATTACAGTATGTGGGGGTGGTATAACAGTCATTAGGCTAAGGAATGGCATTGCATTACCAGGCTGTTTTTAAGTTTGAGCTAAGATTGTTGCATTCAATTTACTACAAACACTCTATTTCAAGCTATGGTTTTAATAGCAGAACAGGGCAAACTGGACTCTAAAGCCTTGATAGGTTAGATGAAAAACCATGGAGATGTCAATGAGAAATTACTACACTATCTTTCCAAAGATTAATCATGAAAATGCAATTTTCAGTTTTAAAGAAAAGTAACTTTCGGAGAGCCACGCCTGCATCCATCTTGAAGCAACATGGTGATTTTGAACAGCTATTATGAATAATTTTAACAAAAATATCAAGTCTCAATTATAAATTGACCCATGAATAGTCATAAAGCAAATTCTGTTGGTATACTTAACCAAGAATTGATAATAATTCAACTTACGTGTTATCAATTTTTTCCAAGCCATTGTGAAAGTTGATTCCACGAGAAGTGTTGCGTAACTGAAAAGCGTTTTCATCAAGATTCTGAGCTGTGAATTTGTCTCCTGTATCTTTCTCCAATTCATGCTGAGCAGCTCGATTCAAACTGAAATTTAACAATCGATAAACTTTATGAAAATTGCATATCAGTTGTTCAGCTTTACACAAATATCATTTCTCTCTCTACTGAACAAGTATCTAAAATGAATCTGTTTATGAGAAGAAGAAAATGAAAAGAATTGAACCTGATTAGTGAGTAAAGTTTTAACATGAAGTGAGGAAAAATCTCTTTAAATATTGATGATAAATAAATCAGGAACATACATATAAACATGAGTAAATGTAATAACAACAACCAACAACAGATAATAAAATAATCAGCAATAAATAATGAGTAAAATGTTAATAAACTACACAATAAAATACCCACAAGTATACATTTGGACCCACAATTATTTTCACTCAATAGCCCCTGGAATAATTCGAAACATAACTGTCACCACTCCCTTAAATTAGTGTTAGAATAATACAATTTGAGTAGATAGACTAAACTATCGCCCGGTTCACACTCCACCCACATCTATTGTACAGGTGAAGAGGCTCATCCCTTGTTTCCTGTTTAGGATGCGGTTTCCGGTTTTCTCTTTTTTAATCTTCTCACTCTTATGTAGCCCCCTGCACATCAGTGGAGTTACTGCCTTGCTTGGGGTGATATGATTAAAAAAAAACAAACCTACCCATAATGTTGTAGTGGACTGGACAAATTGGGTACCAATATGTAATAGACTGACCGTTGGGGTAGTAATTTTAACAGTGAAAAGTAGGTTGGTTGTCCAAACCACTACATTTATAAATAAAATAACTCAAGGTACAATGTAACGAATATAACAACACTGTATTAAATAAAGTTACAGGATTGATTAATTCGTGAATGCAAGATGTCGTGAAGAAAGTTCTTTCTTAGATATTAAAGAAATTGTTTCAATATTCATGCTAGAAGAGTTCCTGAAAAGGAAATATGTTTGTACTGAATAGTAGTGAATATAATTATACATGTATTGAAATGTTCTTATAGAATAGAGAGAAACATTTTTTGTAGCTAATTGCTGAATGCAATTAGCACAGTATGTTAAGTTGGAAGGAAAGAATAGCATTCGGATGATATGCTCCGAAAAACAGCCTCCAACTGGCTAAGCACGTGTGGAAATCAGTTTATATATTTCTTAATAAACGTGGGAAAAAAGAAGGTTTCACGTGTGGTCCTCACGCAAGTGTGTGTGGGTATATGTGTATGAACGTGTGTACATGGCGATATGTATGTAGGTATGTATGTGCATGTAGAAGTGATTCTACAATGTAACACTAATGTGAAAAAAGAGTTCATTCAGTAAAGAGGCTGATAATACAATAAAGAATAACAGAAAAATGAATAAAAAAACAAAAATAACAAAAGTTTACCTGAGTTGTGCATTTGCTCTGTCAATAATGTTTCTGAGTTTGTCTTGACTTTTTTTAATAACTTCGACTTCCTACAAGAAAAATAAAATAAAACAAGTTTGTTATTTAAAAAAAACGCTACTTAATGTTTTTTTCCGTACAAATTGAAGAGTATTTCTGAGATTAGGTATTTTAACAATTTCCACTCTTTACATCATTCAGACTGTTGCCCTTAACTTTATTGGCATATTCTCAATGTTTCAGTTGTTGTACGCTCTGGCCTTCTTCAGGCAATATAAGTTGAAATTTCAAACTGAACCCTTTTAGCCCACGGGGTAGTTTATTCCATCTCTGCATTTATTCCTGTCTGCATCTCTTTCACTAACATACGCGGCATCCGCACCAACTTCCCCAGCGTAGATTCTTTCCTCCATAATAACTCACCTGATATATTAGCCCTATGTGAAACTAATCTTAACCCTTTTATCCCCTCATCTGAGTTCTGCGTTCCTGGCTACCTTCCCCTCTTCAGGAAGGACTCCAATGTTCATATGCATGGGCTTGGTGTCTATGTCAGCGAACACCTTCCCTTAGCTAGGGTGTCATCTTTTGAATCCCCAGATCATTCTTTCATGTGCTTCCGCCTCTCACTTCTCAGCTCGATTAGCTATCTCTTCTTTCTGTACCGCTCTCCTTCCTCCCCTGACTGTTCTTTACTTGACATCATTTCTGACAATATTGACAAAGCCATTTCTACCCATCCCGCTGCCCATGTATTCGTGTTTGGTGACTTTAACGCCCACCACACCAAGTGGCTGAAGAACGCTGTCACTGACCCTGCTGGTGTCCACACCATGAACTTTTCAATCACCCAATCTCTTACACAAGTAGTGGACTTCCCCACGCGTTTCTCCGACAACCCTAACGGAAGGAACTCACTTCTAGACCTCTGCTTCACTTCCATCCCAGACTCTTGCACTACCAGACAACTCTGCCCACTTGGAAACTCTGACCACACTGTAGTGTCCGTCAATATTTCACTCCACTCCCGCCCGACCCATGAAACACAGACAAGTAGAATATCATACTGCTATCAAAGAGCAGACTGGGATTCGTTCCGAGACTTCCTCTGTGACATCCCTTGGAACAACGTCTTTAGTCTTCCCATCGAAGAATGTGCATCCGAGGTCTCCTCCTGTGTGAAGGCTGGCATCGATGCCTTCATCCCTGCTAGGAAATTCCAGCTTAAATCTCATTCGTCTCCATGGTTCTCACCAGCTTGTTCGGCTGCCATTGCCCACCGGAATCATTTCTTCCGACTTTATCGTAACTATGCGTCGGAACAAAACAGGCGCCTTTTCACTTCAGCTCGTAATAAGTGTAAAAGGATACTTAACGAAGCTAAGATGTTGTTTGCTGCCAGAATGAAGCAACGCATAGCATGCTCTAAATTTGGCTCTAAAGACTACTGGCGACTCTGTAAAAGAGTACTTAACAAGAGCAAGTCCACAATACCCCCGCTAATCAACAAATTTGAGGTCCTCACCTCCCCAGCAGATAAGGCTGAATGTTTTGCCCGCAGATTCTCGAACAATTCGAGTCTGGACTCGTCTGGAGTTTTTACACCCGACTTCTCACCTAGAACCGAGGCACAACTGAATGATGTCCACATTACACCTTCGCTTGTCTCTAATATTATCTTAAAACTTGACCCTCACAAAGCGAGCGGTGGTGACGGAATCCCAACCATAGTCTTAAAGAAATGTGCCCCTGAACTCTCCTCTATCCTTTCTAAGCTCTACAACCTCTGCCTATCTGCTTCCTGCTTTCCTGCCTGTTGGAAATCTTCCTCTATAGTTCCTATATTTAAAAAGACAGGTGAACCCTCTGACCCTGCAAATTACCGCCCTATCAGCCTTCTTCCGATCTTTGGCAAAGTGTTCGAAGCCATTATCAACACCGAGGTGGTTCAGCATCTCACAGCACACAGGCTCCTCTCGGACAAGCAATATGGTTTCCGCTTCACCAGGTCTACTGCTGATATGCTAACGACCATCACCGAGTACATATACCAGGCACTCGACAGGAATGGTGAAGCTCGAACCGTTGCATTGGATATATCTAAGGCGTTCGACAGAGTTTGGCATGCTGGCCTTCTATGTAAACTGCGGAGCTATGGTATAACTGGACATTTGTTTGAACTAATCCAGTCATTCCTCTCTAACCGCACAATGAAAGTGGTATTAAACGGACATGCCTCTCATAACTACCATACAAACGCAGGTGTCCTCCAAGGCTCCATCTTAGGTCCTACACTCTTCCTGATATATATTAATGATCTCCCTGATTCCATAAGAACCCAAACAGGTTTGTACGCCGATGACACCACAGTTTACTCTCGCCTCCAACAAAAATCTGGTGTAGGCGTCAAAGCTAAACTTGCAGCCGAGATTGAAAAAGACCTCCAATCCATATTGGACTGGGGTAAGAAATGGCTAGTAAATTTTAATGCTTCTAAAACGAAGCTACTGTCAATTAACCATCATCGACAATCTCACCTACCTCCCATTAGCATGGACCAGGCTTGCCTCCCAGAGAGTAAAACACTACGCCTCCTTGGTCTCACACTTTCAGCGGACCTCAAATGGAATGACTATATCGAATCCATTGCTAAATCCGCTGCTATGAAAGTCGGTTCTCTGTGTAGGGCCCGGAAGTTTTTTCCGTCTAAATCTATCCTGCACATTTACAAATCTACCATCCGCCCGTGCATTGAATACTGCTGCCATATCTGGTCAGGTGCCCCTGCTGTTCTCCTCGGGCTTCTCGATAAGGTTCAGAGGAGGGTCTGTAATGTGATAGATACCGACTTGGCAGACCGCCTGCAGTCTCTCTCTCACCGGCAAGACGTGGCTTCGCTGTGTCTCTTCTATAAATACTTTCACGGCTTCTGCTCCGATGAACTTAGATCACTGGTGCCCCCTAAATACGAATTTGCACGAGATACTAGATTAGCAACTAGATCCCACCCTTTTACAGTGAAACCTATAAAATGTAGCCGTAACTTCTACTCCAACAGTTTCTTTCCTCGCACTTCCCGACTGTGGAATTCTCTTCCAAACGATTGCTTCCCCGACGGCTACAATCTCCAGGAGTTTAAATGTAAGGTCAATAGACACCTCCTAACACACTAACCTGCTCGACACTCATCCTCGCTATCCTTACTCATCTATCACCTTTCTCCTGACATTCCCTATGTCTATCCACTCCTTCTCTTTACCTTCCCCTATGTAGCCCCATGCGCAATAGTGGCAGTGGAATGCCTTGCTTGGGGTGAGATGATTAAAAAAAAAAAAAAAATGTGTCATGCCTTTTTTTTTTGATATCTCAATATCAATTAATTTCCTTTAGTAACTCAACTCTTCATGTTTTTGTTCTCTCTGCAAGTTGAAATTTGTTAGTTACCATCAAAAGCTTGTGTCCATAATTTTAAAGTATGGAAGCATAAAAAATGAACAAAAACATAATTACATTCCATTTATCCTGCCACTGACTACAAACTCAGTTCATAGTGTTTGTATAAACTGAATTGGTCTGAACTGAGTTCGGGTCACATTTTAACAGCAATTTAATCCTGAAGTATCAAAACTTTTCAACCATTCTCCTGAATGGTCAGTTTTATATGTCTTTTTACTTCGTTTCCAGTTCAGTCAAGTTCTTAGAAGTTTGAAGCTTTATCTAAAAAAGAAACTAATGCTGTCAAACAGTTGAAATAAGAAAGAAATTAACAATATAGGGCATAGCATTCGGGGTTCATTTTTTTTTAGTTCAACTAGCACCAATAGACATGGTAATTTTGTTAGTGCTCCTCCCAACCACCACCATCAAGATTAAAGGTCAAGATTGTCATTTCCATGTTGAGGACAAATGTGAATTTTTAATCCCATCATAAAAATAAATGGAGTGATATTGTTTTATCTCCCATCCCATTTAGTCAACTTATGCAACTGCCACCTCAATTTTAGAAGGGATCTCTTTTATCTAAGAGACTGAATTTCCTCTTGTGCATGTCTATGATTGGTCATTTTTAAATGGGTTGTAGTTTTCAGGTTTATCCTTATCAGAAGGCATTGAAGATTCAAGGAAGTAAATTCAGATGTAAACCAACAGACAGTCAGTTAAGTGCCATACGTGATACACGCTTGGGTGATCATGTCTCGAAAAAGACATGACTGACTGGGCAGAAGATTATCCCGCAGTAGGTTGCTGTTGCTTTCTGCAGTAGACTGGTTGCCAACCAAGGCTATAGAACCCAATCTGTTCCTGCTATTTAACCCATAACCGGAGGGAAGAGACGGATTAATACCTTTTCCAAGGGTATTTGTGCATAAGTGAATGCAAGGAATTCAGCTGGAATTCAAACTCGGTTACCCGATTCCTCGTTCCGTGTTGATATCGACTGCACCACAACGCACATCCAACAGTACTTATTCTAAAATCTGATAAATAACCACTACTCCACTTTTACTTACCTTAATCAAGACCATTTCTGGAGTGTCATGGACCAAATCAATTCCTTGCCTTTTCTCTCGGTTGTAAAGACATTCCTGTGCAATATTGAGTGGATTTTCTGTCTCTAGTAGCGCCTTTTCAACCATTCTCTTGGATTCATTTAGTGCTGCCATTTCTTTAAGAAGCTCATCTGTTTCTTGCAGGAGTTCATTTCTCCAAAAGACAATGTCATTGATTCGTTCTCCAAGCCTCTTCCCAACATCGGTCTGTGTTCTCTTTGTCTTGTCATCAACTTCTTTACACATGCGCATGGTATCGAATCTAAGACGCTCAGCACCAGTGCGTAGATGGTCTGAAGTATAATAGTTGTTCTGGTTGGAACACTCCCATTCTTTTGGTGTGTAACGAGTGTACAATGCACTACGGGCTGACTGGTAGATCAAGGGAACCTTGAAAGGATCCAGAGCACTGATTTGTGCATCTCTGCTCAAAGGGTCAGATACACGTTTACACAGTGCCATGTTAGGATTCATATTTGATGACTGGTAATAAGTACTCGGACGCCAGGGTAGGGTTGTAAATGATCGACGTAAGGGTGGAGGTGCATGTTTTGGAAAAACAGATTGTTGCTGACCAATGGTTGGGAGGGACCGGGTCAGTCCAAACATGGGTCCTGTTTGGTAAGTTGCTGTCTGCGTATGCCCAAGATACTCCATTTAAGGTTAGTTTGCTAAAAACAAAGAAAAAATGAATGAAAGCATTTTAGTAGATTATGTCAGCTTAAGGATAATCACTTATTTACTTTTAGTTTGTTTAGAAATTCAATTAAACAAAAACATTAAACCTTAATTATTTTATCAGGTTTTTGAAAAAGTTCCCAACTCTAGAAAAATCTTATAATTTTTAAAAATCTTGTTCACCTCTTTATTGCCTGTATGGTAAGTCAAGTGTATTATTGTAATATGTTTTTTAGAAACCTGAGGAGAATTTTTCTTTCCCTTTCTTGATTTTTGGACTTTTTCACACACATATCTACCATGTAAGCCTACACAAGTCTCACATACACAAATCTCACATACACAAATCTCACATCCACAAAATCACATACACAAATCTCACATACACAAATCTCACATCCACAAAATCACATACACAAATCTCACATACACAAATCTCACATCCACAAAATCACATACACAAATCTCACATACACAAATCTCACATCCACAAAATCACATACACAAATCTCACATACACAAATCTCACATCCACAAAATCACATACACAAATCACACATACACAAATCTCGCATACACAAATCTCACATACACAAATCTCACATACACAAATCTCACATATTCTCTAGTTCAAATGTTTTCTTCTTTTATTGTAATTGTAATTCCTTTTGTGAATACATAAAATTAGTTATCGTTTGTCTTACTTTGTTTTGTGTTACTCATTTTTTACTTGGACTCGCATTGAGTCCGCCAATATCATTTGTGAGATAAATGTTCCAGGAGCCCATAAATATTTACCATCCAAAGTGTTTATTCCTGCAATATAATGGTGTCTAAATATTTATTCAATCATAACAACAATCATGCAATAATATATTTCCGTCTATTTGACACAGTAAAAGTTATTTATGGATGAGATTGTCACCAGTAATGAAAAATTAAGAAATGAAAAAAACTGTGTTTAGATCCAGAAAAGCATTCAACATTTCAATTTAAATTTAATTTACTGAGCAAAATTATTTATTTGTGAATACAAATTGATGGAACCTGGATAAGCTGTTATGAAACAATACATTCAAACAGATAATACATTTTGATATATTTTTTTTTAATCATATCACCCTGAGCAAGGCGGTAACGCCACTGATGTGCAGGGGGCTATGTAATAGTGAGAAGATTGGAAAAGAGAAAAGCCGGAAACCACATCCTAAACAGGGAACAAGGGATGAGCCTCTTAACCTGTTCAATAGACGTGGGTGAAGTGTGAACCGGGCGATAGATAGATCTATCTACTCCAATTGAAAAAAAAAAAAGAAACCAAAGTGAGAAGATTGGAAAAGAGAAAAGCCGGAAACCACATCCTAAACAGGGAACAAAGGATAAGCCTGTTCAATAGACGTGGCAATGAGTGATTTTGTGTGTACTTTTATTAACTTCCCCAGTAGTATTCGTGTAGGCAAATACCCTTAGAGAAAAGTATTAATCCATCTCTTTCCTCCAGTTATGGGTCAAATAACAAGACAGATCGGGTTCTATAGCCTTGGTTGACAACCGTTCTACCGCAGAAAGTAATGGCAACCTTCTCCGGGAAAATCTTCTACCAGTCAGTCATGTCTCTTTTGAGACATGATCACCCAAGCGTTTATCATGTATGGCACTTAGGTGAACTGATGATGAAACTTCAAAGAGTGTCATACTTGCTTTGCATACAAATCTATATATTTATATACAATAAACAAAAGGCCTGTTAATATACAATAGGCAGAAAGTCTGTTTATGTATTATAAATAAAAGCCTGTTTATATATAAGAAGCAAAAGTCCTGTTCATATATACGAAGCAGCAGGCTTGTTTATATATAATCAGCTGGAGGCCTGTTTACATATAATGATCAGAAGAGCTTTTTATCTATTATAAGAAGAAGGACTGTTTATATATATTAAGCAGAAAGCCTGTTTATATATAATAAACAGAATATTCTGTTTATGTATTATGAACAGAAGGCCTGTTTATTTAAACTTATTTAAAATGGAACTTTGTCTGTCTGTGTGTGTGTTTATGTGTGTGTGTGTGTGTTTATGTGTGTGTCTGTTACCTATAGACTCCGAAATGGCTGAATCGATTTTCTTGAAAATTCACACAGTTGTACTATAAGTGTCTGCGAGTGTTCTTAGCTAAGTTTGTGTTGAGGTATCCCTGATAAATATCGAAAATTGATAATCGAAAAAATCGAAGGAGTGGTCCGATTTTAATCAAATTTGATACACTCATAGACAAATGACATAAGAAACGATATTCAGAAGTTTCAAGGTTGCAGTTCTTAAAATAGTGCAGAAAATTGATGATATATATATAAAAGGCAAGATGTTAGTGTGTGTGTGTCTGTTTATCTGCCTGTATGTCTGTATTTTTTTCAGCCCATTTATTTTAGTTTTTGCTTCGGGTTTGGTTCTAAGTAGGTATAATTGTACTTCTTAGTCTCAGCCATGATACCATTTACTCAGAGGATTCATTTAGCCTTCAAAATTCAGTTTATGACGAAAAAACTTATTTGATGTTGATACCAGGAAATGAAAATTTGACTTACATTCATTCATTTTTCTTTCAGTCTACGGTTTCGCTTTAACTGGAAACAACTATTGCTTTTTAGTCTTTTGTACCAATGTCGAAAGAGTCTGAGCTCCAGGACCATGGATTAGTTTTAAAGCTTTCATTAGACCTGAATGATGCCGGGCTATACTGCTAGTATATAATAATAAAAAGGCCTATTTTTTATAAGTGTAAAGCCTGTTTATATATAAACGAGTCTGCAAGTTTTGCTTGCCCACTGTATTTAAACAGTTGGTTGTATTTACTTTGCCATAAAACTATATTCACAGATTCATTTGATAGGGAAACAAAGAAGATGGGGTGTAAATAAAACTCTTTTTAAAGGTATTTTTTTCATTCTTTTAAAAGAAAAACATGCTAATCCTAATAAGTAGTGACAAAAGACAGCAATAAGATGCCCCCCCCACACCAAAAAGAATTAAGAATGAAAATTTTAATATCAAAATACAAAGAGATTAGTTACATAGAACAACTGACTAATAAATAATCATTAATAATAATTGATTAATAAAATAACTTCAACAAAATCTTGATTTATCTTTACTGCCCATGAGACTCAACTTGTGTCTTAGGCTAATCAAAACAATCAAATATCTCAATAGGAAAATAATAAAAACATTGAGCCAATTAAAAAATACAGATCAAAAGAAGTTGTCAAGTGCTGTTTTTTTATGCTACAGTTTATGTGCAAGTGGATAATTATTTCAAATGAATTAAAGTTTATTACTTTTTCTTTTCTTTTTTTGAATTTAGGAATTAAAACTGATATCTACAATATTTGCAATCAACTATAACCAAAACACATGGAAGACTTCCATCTCAATTGATCAGTAATGCCAATCAATATAATGATTTGTTTACACACACTGGCTTAAATAATGTAGTGATATGTTATAGTGATTATACTGGTCAACACGATTTTTTGGTGCCAAGCAACAATACACGTTTTTTAGTAAACTTAATGGTACTGATTCCAAAAATGACCTTAGATTTTCATGGTTAGCTACTGTTTTTACTGTACTTAAATTGCTCATTTTTGGTATAAAGATTAATTTACAATCTAGGCTGATATAGAAACATTTACTTCATAAAGGTCGTAGAAACCCATCAATTTTCAGGTCAGTTAAGTGCCATACAGGATACATGCTTCGGACAATCATGTCTCGAAAGAGACATGACTGACTGGGCAGAAGAGTATCCCGCAGTAGGTTGCCATTGCTTACTGCGGTAGACTGGTTGCTGACCAAGGCTATAGAACCCAATCTGTCCTGTTATTTAACCCATAACTGGAGGGAAGACATGATTAATACCTTTCCCAAGGGTATTTGTGCATAAGTGAATGCAAGGAATTCAAGTGGAATTTGAACTCAGCACCCCTATTTGTTGTTCTGAGTCAATATCCACTACACCACCAACACACATCGCTAGGCCAAGTAATTTAAGTCAGCTGCCTGAAATAAAGTATTTTTATAAGAAAAAAAGTGTTTTTGAATAAACAATTTTCAAACAGAAGTACTGAATTTTTTCAATTTATTGCTCAAATTAAAACTAACAGATAAACATTATCAGTACTACGTCAATATGAGTATTAAAGTTTATTTTTTGCATAATCATCTAGATAGATTTCCGGATAATTGCAGCGATGTAAGTGATGAGCAAGGAAAACAATTTCATGAGGATATCAAAACAATGGAAGAGCACTACCAGGGACGGTGGGACAAACAACTGATGGCTGACTACTGCTGGAGTGTCAAAAGAGACTTAAATGACATTGAACATGAGAGACAATTAAGAAAGAGAAAATTTCTACCATAGTTCTTATGTTTATGATGGTTTTATTTCTTATTTACTAATCTATGATTGAATAATGAAAATATCTCATTTCAGAACATTATCTAATATTTAAATAAATATTTCTAACACATGATACACATTGTTGTCATTATTGGAAGAAAAAAAAATAAATGCAAAATATGACAGATGTTTTTTAATACAAAAAAATATCAGAATATTTTCTCCAAAAATATAAATTTCCAAAAATCCATGTTTAGGATTTAAAAATTTGTCATATTTTCAAGAATATGTTAAATATAGATGAAAAATGAAAAACAAATTTTACTTTTAAGTAAATCATTTCTTATTTTTCATAAGAAAAATGAAATATTTGGTCTGATACTTTGTGTTCCCTCCTGGGATTCTCCATGTTTACATGCATCATGGGTGTTCTTGAAATCAAATGTTGGTTATAATTTGGTCATTTGCTGTGCACCATTGAAACTATTTTTTTCTTAGCACATTACAAGACAGTCTTTCAACCTTCATTTTCCTTATTTAGTCCTGTCTAATCTTAGTATCATACAATCTAGTGAGAACGACATAAAATCTCTCATATTTCTCATTACTGTTTATTGAATGCCAGGCTTCATCAGTTACTAGGCTTACGGCCTATCATGTTGAATACACTGGTTCTCGCTCAATCACCGAAGTTAAGTAATGTTGAGCCTGATCAGTACTTAGATGGGTGACTGCTTGGGAATACCAGGTGCTGTAAGCATATAGTGACAGATGTGTGTTGTGGTGCAGTGGATATTGGCTCGGAAAGAGAAATCGATGAGCCAAGTTCGAATTCCAGTTGAATACCCTGCATTCACTTAAGCACTGGTACCCTTGGGAAAGGTATTAATCCATCCCTTCCCTCCAGTTATGGGTTAAATAACAAGGGTAAAACTTGGGGACCCTGCCCTTTAAAAAAAAACAAGTCCCAATGAATCTTGATACTCGAAAAGAAAAATGTATTACTAGACACAAAACTTATATAAAAACAACAATAAATTGTTGAAAGAAAAAGGTATTACCAGCAATAAATAAATAAAATTTAGTTGGCAACAAATGACCCGCCGAGGTTGATTTGCCATAAAAAAACAAAACAACCAACAATCATCAGTTACTGTCAGCAAATGGGTGTGTGGATTTTACATTTTTACCAGTATGTAAAAGATCCTCTCCCTCTTTTCTCTAGGACAGATGCTTATATATCTACTTGTATCTGGTTTGTCCCACACATGCACCCTCTAGGCACAGCTAGTTCAACTGTATTTACATGTCTGGGGCAACCAGTGAAGGCACAGATATGTACCTGGTAGTTAGGAGTTATCTTTAAGGTCAACCTGCTGATACAGCTGGCTTCTGTGATGCTCACATATAACATTGGGTGCAAGTCTATTTTGTTAACACTGAGCCGTATACAACACTTGTACCACATTAAACTTAGCTTAGTGAATGTCAACTATATCTATAACTAAATATTTTTCTCAAGCGTATTGAATTTGCAATGTTTTGTGGCCAGACAACTTCGCAACTCTGCATTTGTTATAAAAATACTGACAGAGGATGGTCATTGTATCAAAAGTTTGATTTATTGCAATTAATGAAAAGAACTTTTTGTTGGGTTATTGTTCCCTTTGTTGGGTATGAGCCACATACAGGTGTATTTTTCTGGTGTTTTTGCATCTGATTAGATTAATTAATCTAACAGGTGTAATAGAACACCTGGATATATTGTTCTCAAACACAGCAGGGTTGTATTTCGTATTAATGAAATACAGACTGAAATTTTTATTAAAAAACTAAACAAAACATAGAGCTTATTACAGACATTTACATTAGTAAGAAAATAGTTTGTAACCTAATGATGAAAAAAAAGCATTTATTTTACACAATATATATTTTTCAACATAATCTCTTTCTTTGTCACTGCACTTAATTTGGTGGTGAATATTAATCGCATGCATCACACATTATACAGTGAACATCACACATTATACAGTGAACATTTCAACTAGAAAGTCTGACAATAACTATATCAAGTGGCAGATTTATTGATTTATCGAAGTATATGATGTAAGACAACAACAATTTTTATATAAAGAGTTTTTTTTCCAATGCTGACAAGGGAACTATTTTGCCTCCACTGGATTGGGCAAGAAAACAATTAAGCTAAGAATTTTTAGATTTATTTATTATGTTTTACATTTTTCCTTGTGTGATTTTTCTCATTAAGGTTTATTGATTGATTTTATGATTTAAATCTTAAATTTGATCTTTAAATTAGTTTTATTAATTAGTTAATATTTTTTCATTCACTTTTGCACAAATACCCTTGAGAAAAGCATGAATCCATCTCTTTTCTCTCAGTTCTAGGTTAAATAACACTCAAGTTTTGGGTGGCAACCAGTTTAAGAAAAACAAAACATGTAATTCCAATCTGTGGAGAAGGGAATGGGAAACTACTCGACTTTTCCAAGAATACAGGGCAATTCCCAAATAATAATGAAAAATAATCTGCAGAGTGCCATGATCAACTACATCCTGAAGAGTTGATTTTCTAAGTCCTGCTTAGATATGGCACAAGGACGAAAGTATGGGGTACCCAGTGGGGATTTAACTCATTAATTAGTTGTAACAGGTTCTTGTGAGAAAAGCTTTCTAACATTACACCATATTAAAAAAATAGCTAGTAGAAGAAGGAAAATAAAAAAAAAAATAGAGAAAATACTCCAGTCACTTGAAAATAACTGAGACACGTTTTTAAAGCTGAAGTTATTTTACATGTTTTATATAAAGGACTAGCAAAATAAGTTTTGATTATCTGGTCTTTAATAATGCAAGTTACCTGATGCTTGATAATGAAAGTTTCAAGTTATATTGTTCTCTAAAAGGTAAATCATTAACAGCTCTTTAGACAGGAATTTGTCATAAATATCTAAATCTAAACTTATTTATAAATGGAACTTTGTCTGTGTGTGTGTGTGTGTGTGTGTGTGTGTGTGTGTGTGTGTGTGTGTGTGTGTGTCTGTTACCTATAGACTCCAAAATGGCTGCACCAATTTTTTTGAAAATTCACACAGTTGTACTATAAGCATCTGCGAGTGTTCTTAGCTAGGTTTTGTGTCAAGGTTCCCCAATAAATATGGAAAATTGATAATAAAAAAAATCAGGTTATAGAAGGAGTAGTTCGATTTTAATCAAATTTGATACACTCATAGACAAAGACATAAGAAACGATATTCAGAAATTTCAAGGTTGCAGTTCTTAAAATAGTGTAGAACATTGATAATATATATATATATATATATAAAAAGCAAGATGTTTGTGTGTGTGTGTCTGTTTATCTGCCTGTATGTCTATATTTTTTTCAGCCCATTTATTTTAGTTTTTGCTTCAGGTTTGGCTCTAAGTAGGTATAATTGTAGTCCTTAGTCTTAGCCATGATACCATTTACTCAGAGGAGTAAATTTGGCCTTCAAAATTCAGTTTACGACGAAAAAAACTTATTTGATGTTGATACCAGGAAATGAAAATTTGACTTACATTCATTCATTTTTCTTTCAGTCTACAGATTTGTTTTAACTGGAAACAACTATTACTTTTCAGTCTTTTGTGCCAATGTCCAAAGAGTCTGAGCTTCAGGACCATGGATTAGTTTTAAAGCTTTCATTACACCCGAGCAATACCAGGCTATACTGCTAGTGAAGATATATACAGAGGTGAGAAAAATTGCCTGGCCTGACACAGTGAACCAACTTTTCTTGTAGAACTCATGGCAATTGACACAGTGAACCAAAGAAGAAATTAGTAAGTTTTACAGCCCAATTGATTAAACCAACACTTGACAAAAATTACTGTAGGAAATTACTGTCATTATGCAAAAGTGCTGAGTAGGGAAAGGAACAGAATAAGGAATTCATTTGCAAGTTAAGGACTACAGTCCTATAATGAGTATGAAGAAAAATAAGACTAATGGTACACAGAAAACAACCAAATAATAATTAACACTTGGTTTCAAAAGCATCCAAGATTCCTGTGGACATGAAGAAACCCAGGAGGGAACACAAAGAACCAGATCAGATTTTACATATTTCCTTAGAAAATATGAAATGATTAATTTTAAAGCAAAATTTGTTTTTCATTAAATTTATGTCTAAGGATTTATATTTAACATTTTCTTGAAAAATATGACAAATTTTTTTAATCGTAAACAAGAAAGTTTTTGAAAATATCCTGATATTGTTCTTTTATTAACAAACTTTTATCATATATTTTGAATTTTGTTTCTTTAAATAACAACACTGTCTGTCATTTGTTAGAAATCTTTTATTTAAATATTAGATAACACACACACACACACACACACACACACACACACACACACACGCACACACGCACACACCCACACAGCTAACCCTGATGAGTCAAGACATTGTAACAGTGTCCTCATGAAACTTTGAAGTCAGCATGAACTTGATCAGTTAAAGTGATAATTTCTTTGCATTGATTGAAATCTGACAAGATGAATGAAATAATCAAATTTTAAAAAAAAATTAAAAATCATTTGTCTTTAAAAAAATCTCTGAAGAAGCTAGTTAAACGTGTTAAATTAATGTATATGCAATGTAGGTAATATCAGACAGATTTTAGTTAACAATACAATAATCCTTACTCATACACACAGTAAAATGAGGGATCAGTTTATATATTGATTTTAATGTAGAACTGATCCCCCACTTTACATCCACATTATAGTAGTATAGAAAATTTTTTAAAAATAAAAATGTCAGGAAGTGCATTACTGGTACCTAAGCATATGTAATGGAGGATTATAAGATAAAATAATAGCAGTCAATATAAAGAATATAGGGGTCCTCTGCTAACCATCCAGGGGTCCTTGCTGCCATATCTGGTCGGGTGATCCTGCTATCCACCAAGGGGTCCTTGACAAAATCCAACAGAGAATTCGTAATGTGATCGATCCCAATTTGGTAGCTCGGATACAGTCACTTTCTCACTGGCGCAACGTGACTTTCCTGTGTCTCTTCTACAAATACTTTCATGGTTTCTACTCAGATGAACTTGGCTCACTGGTACCCCCATACATGAATTTGCTCGAGCCACAAGATTCACAACTAGGTCCCACCCTTTTACTGTGAAACCAATAAATTGTAAATGCAAATTCTACTCCAGCAGCTTCTTCTCTCACACTTTCCGCCTGTGAAATTCACTTCTGTTTACTTGCTTTCTCAACAGCTACAATCTTCAAGAATTCAAATGTAAAGTCGATAGTCATTTCCCATCTCACTAACTTGCATCCTCTCTCTCTCTCTCGTGCTCCTTTCTTCATCCACTCCACTCTCATCAGTATTCTCATCCTTCTCATATCCACTTCCTGACACCCCCTGTAACCTGTCACTCTTTCTCATAACTTACCTCCTATGTAAACCCCTGCTCAACAGTGGCAGTAAAATGCTTTGCTTGGGGCGAGATTATTATAAAAACATTTTCTATACTACTATAATGTGGATATAAAGTGGGGGATCCGTTCTACATTAAAATCAATATATAAACTGATCTCTCATTTTATGGCCACAATCATCCTTCTCTTACCCACTTCCTGACACCTCCTGTAACCTGTCGCTCTTTTTCATAACTTATCTCCTTATGTAACCCCTGCTCAACAGTGGCAGTAAAATGCTTTGCTTGGGGTGATATAATTATAAAAAAAAAAGATAAATAAATAAATAAAAATAAATATAAATAAACAGAGGAAGACAGAATAAGGAACCCAACTGTAAAATATATGGTAAAGACACATGTCAGGCAAAATGGTGCCACTGGAAAGCAATACCTCAGTGATGTTAAGACATGTGAACAAAGATGAACACAAATTGGAGAAAGAAGAAAACATTGTTAATTGTTCATTTATATAAGGTACTAGCAGTATAGCCCGGAGTTGCTTGGGTGTAATGAAAGCTTTAAAACTAATCCATGACCCTGGAGCTCAGACTCTTTGGACGTTGGCACGAAAGACTAATCAATTAGGCTGTAAAACTGACTAATTTCTTCTTTGGTTCACTGTGTCAATTGCCATGAGTTCTACAAGAAAAGTTGGTTCACTGTGTCAGGCCAGGCAATTTTTCTCACCTCTGTATATATCTTCACTAGCAGTATAGCCTGGCATTGCTCGGGTGTAATGAAAGCTTTAAAACTAATCCATGGTCCTGAAGCTCAGACTCTTTGGACATTGGCACAAAAGACTGAAAAGTAATAGTTGTTTCCAGTTAAAACAAATCTGTAGACTGAAAGAAAAATGAATGAATGTAAGTCAAATTTTCATTTCCTGGTATCAACATCAAATAAGTTTTTTTCGTCGTAAACTGAATTTTGAAGGCCAAATTTACTCCTCTGAGTAAATGGTATCATGGCTGAGACTAAGGACTACAATTATACCTACTTAGAGCCAAACCTGAAGCAAAAACTAAAATAAATGGGCTGAAAAAAATATAGACATACAGGCAGATAAACACACACACACACACACACACACACACACACACACACACACACACACACAAACATCTTGCTTTTTTATACATATATATATATATATTATCAATTTTCTGCACTATTTCAAGAACTGCAACCTTGAAACTTCTGAATATCGTTTCTTATGTCTTTGTCTATGAGTGTATCAAATTTGATTAAAATTGAACCACTCCTTCGATTTTTTTGATTATCAATTTTCGATATTTATCAGGGATACCTCAACACAAAATCTAAGAACACTAACAGATGCTTATAGTACAACTGTGTAAATTTTCAAGAAAATCAGTTCAGCTGTTTCGGAGTCTATAGGTAACAGACACACAGAGACAAAGTTCCATTTATTATATAAGTTTAGATTTTTAGAGCATGGATAGTAAAGGCCATTCTGCTGTTCATATAGAAACAGAAAGAAAAAATCTAGACTATGAGAGGCAGGCTAAAAAAGCCGACTCATACTGTTTAATTTAGTCAAAGGTATGTGGATTGTGGGGATATCAGCTCAGAACGAGAAATCAGAAAGCTGAGTTCTAATTCCAGTTGAATTCTTTGCATTCACTTACGTGCAAATATCCTTGGGAAATGTATGAATCCATCACTTCTCCCTCCAGCTATGGGTTAAATAGCAAGACAGATTAGGTATATACCACAGAAAGTACTGGAAACCTAGTGTCCAGTCAGTCATGTCTCTTTTGAGATATGATAGCCCCAGTGTGTATCAGATAAGGCACTTAACTGACTGATTGACCATGAGAATGTCGGCCTACTAGGTAGGCTATGATCACTGAAAATGTATGATTTTTAACCCCTCCAGAAAAAAATTTACCTGTGTATCATACAATTTGTCACTGAAAATGCATGATTTTTAATCTCTTTAAAAGAAATCACCTATGTGCATTGTGGTGCAGTGGATATTGACTCGGAATAAGAGATCTGGGAGCCGAGTTCAAATTCCAGTTGAATTTGTTGCATTCACTTACGTGCAAATATCCTTAGGAAAGGCATTAATCCATCTCTTCCCTCAAGTTATGGGTTAAATAATAGGACAGATTGGGTTTTATAGCCTTGGCTGGCAACCAGTCTACCGCAGAAAGTAATGGCAACCTACTGCGGGATAATCTTCTGCCCAGTCAGTCATGTCTGTTTTGAGACATGATCACCCAAAGTGTGTATCATGTATAGCACTTAGCTGACTGACTGAATATAATAGTTGAAAACATGATTAAAGCTTCTACTGGGCATCAAGTGGGGGATCAGTTTTATATTGTTATGAAGTAAATAACTAATCCACCACTAATTACTACTTAATAATATAATACATCTCTTCCCCTCTAGCTATGAGTCAAATAACAGGACAAATTGGGTTCTATAGCCTTGGCCAGCAACCAGTCTATGGCAGAAAGCAATGGCAACCTACTGCAGGATAATCTTCTGCCCAGTCAGTTATGTCTCTTTCGAGACATGATCACCCAAAATGTGTATTATGTATGGCACTTAACTGACTGACTAACTGATAGTGTGACACCTTATTTTCTGCATAAAAACTGATTATAAATACTTGCGCAATACTTAAGTACAGTATATTTGCTACGCACGCAAGTCAACTCTAGGTGAACAGTTGAACAGGTGTAAAAAAGTAATCAAGAAATTGACAAAAAATAATGAAAACTTGAAATATAAATTAATGATTCGTAGTGATTGACTTATTGAGTGTCAGATTTGTTTTGTTTTGTAATGAAAGTGGAATGGAGTATCAAATATCAATTTGGGTACACTAAGTGTGAGTAAACATTAGAATTAATTATAGCACCTTTCTGCTGCTGTACTTGTGACTGGAACACAATAAAGACTGCATTAAATGTGTAACAATAATAAGTGAATAACTACAACAATGGTTTAGAAAGTGGCAAGCATATCAATAAAATATGGTTAAAAAGAAAAGTAAAGAAGAAGATAAAGAGAAAAAAGAGAAGAAGAAAGAGGAAGAAGATGATGGAAGTCAAAGAAAAGAAGAAGAGTAAAAGGAGAAAGAAAAAAGAAAAGGAGAAAGCAGAAGCAAAGGAGGAAGAAGAAAATGAGAAAGAAGAGGAAAAAGAAAGAGGAGGAAAAGGAAAAAGAAAAAGTTAGAGGAAAAGTAGAAAGAAGAGGAAAATGAAAGAAAAAAGAAGAAAAGGAGAGAGTAAAGGAAAAGAAGAAAGAAGAGAAAAAGAAAAAGACAAAGGAAGAAGATAGATGAAAAAAGAAGAAAGAAGAGGAAAAGGAGAAAGAAGAAAGGAGAGTAAAAGAAGAAATGAGAAAGGAGAAAGCAGAAGAAAAGGAGCAAGAATAAAAAAGAGGAAAGAAGAAGAAAATGAGAAAGAAAAGAAAAAAGAGAAAGAAGAAGTAAAATAGAAAGAATACTAGAAGAAAGTAGAGGAGGAAAAAGGGATAGAAGAAAAGGAATGGTAGTCAGAAGAAAAAGAAAAATATGAAGAAGAAAAGGAAAAAAATTGAAGGAAAAAATGAATAAAAAAATAACACAAGAAGTAAATAGAGCCATGAAGGTGCAAGGAGGTTAGGGTTAGTGTAAGAGAATATCAGAAAAAACATTAAGTAGGGAGTAGAAGAAAAGAACAGGAATTAAGAAGGCAGAAAATAACAACTGACATTGCATTTAAATCATTGAATATCAAAGTTGACTAGAAAGGAAGAAGCTGGAAGAGAGTTCTGCAAGCGTGAGAAAAGATGCACTTTGTATAGAACTTACAATTACATCGAGCTATTTCAACTATAAAATGACTAGCAGTATAGCTTGGCATTGCTCGGGTGTAATGAAAGCGTTAAAACTAATCCATGATCCTGGAGCTCAGACTCTTTGGACGTTGGCACGAAAGACTGAAAAGCAATAATTGATAATAAAGCAAAACTGTAGACTGAAAGAAAAATGAATGGATGTAAGTCAAATTTTCATTTCGTTGTATTGATTTAAAATTTTCTGCACTATTGTAAGAACTGCAACCTTGAAACTTCTGAATATCGTTTCTTATGTCATTTGTCTATGAGTGTATCAAATTTGATTAAAATTGGACCACTCCTTCTATAACCCGATTTTTTCGATTATCGATTTCCGATATTTATCGGGGGTACCTCGACACAAAACTTAGCTAAGAACACTCGCAGGCGCTTATAGTACAACTGTGTAAATTTTCAAGAACATCAGTTCAGCCCTTTCGGAGTCTATAGGTAACGGACACACACACACACACACAGACACACACATGCACACACAGACAAAGTTTCATTTATAAATGACACCAATCTGGTACTTCACTTAAATTCATAGTCTATATAGCAAAGGAGAAAGTTTGTCACTACAATTACTATGAAAATATTTATGGAAAAGACACAGGGAAGCTATATTACAGTCATGGAATAGTGATGTCAAGCTGAGATGCCAGTTCAGGATCAATAACATTGCAGATTCTTCTTTGTATTTTATCAATACTTTCTAAATACTTAGTAAACATACTAGACCAGGTATGGCAGCAATATTCAATACGTAGTTGAATGGTAGACTTATAAATGTGTAAAATAAATTCTGGTGAGAAAAATTGTCTAGGATGACACAGTGAACCAACTTTTTTGCAGCAGACCTAGCAATTGATTCAAAATAGTCTTTCCACTTTGTGTCAGAAGAAAATTTTAGACTGATACGTCACATGGCATCACTCTTCTGGAGGTTAGCATCAGCCATACCAAGGCAAGGCAAAAAAAGACTCTTTCAAACAATTAAAAGAGAGCTGTCTTGTTTTGTAGGCATTAAAATTAACAAGCCTTTTCTTGCCTCAGTTAACATCTGACAGCAGTTCATTTTTGAGATTAGTTGTCAATTTGACTTTATCTAATCAATTAGACTTATGATTATTGAAAGTTCTGTCATCATTGCTGCTTTATAATGCATGTTGTTATTTGAGATTTGGAACAAAAAGGATGAGAAGTTTCAAAGAAAGAAATTCAGTATTTTTAAAAGAAATGAATTTCAATACGTGGAGGAATTTTATATATATTATATATAAAGAACAACATAGATCACAAGAGATGAGAAAGAGAAAATTATATTTATGTGTGTGTGTGTGTGTGTGTGTGTGTGCATGTGAAGGAGATGATCATGTGGTTTGTTTGAAATTAACTAATTGGTGTGCAGGCCAACCAACTCTACTCCAGAAAGAAAGACTGGATAAATTTGTAGTTTATTGCTTTCTGTTTCTGAGTGTACAAAAAGAGAAAGAGAGGAGTTTTTTTTTGTTTTTTTTTAATTGTATCACCCCGAGCAAGGCGGTAACGCCACTGATGTGCAGGGGGCTACGTAATAGTGAAAAGATTGAAAAATATAAAGCAGGAAACCACATCCTAAACAGGGAACAAGGGATGAGCCTCTTAACCTGTTCAATAGACATGGGTGGAGTGTGAACTGGGCGATAGATAGATTTATATACTCCAATTGAAAAAAAAAAAAAAAAAAAAAAACATGGTGGTGGATTATTAAGTTTTAACAAGTCCAGTCAAGAGATATCTGCTAAAATCAAGAATTAAATTAAAGAAAACCAATTAAACATGAAAAGCTTAAAATTTAAAATTAGGCAGAAAAAAAAAAAAAAAAGGCTTACTTTAAGAATATTTCAAGCAAAACAGAATTCCAACACGACACGAGGGTCTTTGAATTTTAGTCACACCAAGATGGCCAATGAGAGTATGACATAAACTCCTCTCCTTCTCATCCTTTTTGTCCTGAAAGAGCGCCACATCTACTATAGTCATACATTCCATGAATTTCACCAGATTTCATTCATTTAATTATGTTAGGTGTAAAATAATTGCTTTTAACAGTGATTGTGATTAGGTTCAAAATAATTAAATAAAAGAATGAAATCAATAAATTGGTAAGCTCCTTAATCATCAGGTTTCTATGCCCAAAATGGTTATGGGATATTCATTAAAGATGAAACCCTGATGTATGTAACAAGTGTTCGAGCCTTATAAGAAACTCTGTGCATACTTTGCATGTTTTTGCTGTTTATATTATTGGCAAAACAGCGTATCAATCCAGAGTGTTGCAATAAAAAGCAACAATAAGATGGAGTAAGATGATTATTAAAGTAATATTAATAACGAAGAGTATGCCACTCTAGAGAATTATGATAAAAAGCAACAATAATAAGATGAAGCCGTGAGAGAATGAAAATAAAATAATAAATAAAATAATAATAATAAATAAAGAATTTAATTTTCCTATAAAGCAAAAGCAAACAAAAAAGTGTTTCTGGTCCTGTGTGAATTTCATGACCCCCACTTATGGAAAGGAGATGACCATTCTCGACTCAATTCCCTTCTATTGAGTTTGGACGTTTCGTAGTCGTCCTAATAAAAAGGAAATTCTCACTCAATGTCAGGCTGACGTGGGGTCAACCATTCTCTATACCTTCATATCTTTGTACTCACGTGCATCAACAAAACTTGGCAATTAATTTTCTACAAAGTTCTTTGTTTTGTTTTGTTTATTGCTATCCGACATTCAAAATCTGTTCGCTGCACAAAGTGAAATACATCTGTTGTAGACTGGACGACGTGGTAGTAATTTGAAAGTGGAGTCACCATTATAATGTAGACTGGTTGTCCAATCCACCACATTAATAATAAAAATAACTCAGAGAACAATATAACAAGAATAATAACAATGTATTAAGCATAGTTACAGGATTGATTACTTTGTGCATGCAAGATTTAGTGTAGAAAGTTCTCTCTTGGATGTTGAAGAAAATGTATATCAATGTTCATATATAATGTTCGTACTAATCAGTAGTTGAATATAACTATATATGTAGTGACGTATGCTTGTAAGAGAGAGAGAGAGAGAGAGAGAGAGAAATATTTTTGGTGTAACTAATTGTGTTTAGCAATTAGTTATACCAAAAATATTTCTCTCTTTAAACGCAATTAGCGCAGTATGTGAGTTGAAAAGGAACTAACAGCATTCGGACTGTTAGCTCCAAAAGACAGATTCCAACTGGTCTAGACACATGTGAACATCAGCTTATATATTTCTGAATGAAGCACGGGAAAAAGAGGTTTCATGTGTGGTACTAATGTATAAGTATGTGCATATATATGTGTACATATGTGCATACATAGCGATATATGTATAAGTATGTACATGCATATAGAAGTGGTTCTACACATCCATCTACAATTGATGACCCTGATGTAATATGAACACGCAGAATTAAAACTCAACTAGAGACATTTTTTTAAAATCAAGAGCCAGTAAAAAAATAAGTCAAATTTATTGTATCACATACATGGAAAAAAATTTTCGACAAAAATAATAATTTATTCTGATAAATTTGTGATTAAATCTGATATAAAGAGCAAAATTGCAAATTTCAACACTCTATGCGTCATACAAGATTGTCTCCAAGTCAGCAAAATCTTTTCAGAACATGCGAAAAAAAATTCCCTAATCATCAATATAATGAGTACTACAGTCAGCAAGTGAGCAATACTCTTTTTATCTCTACTGTTACTTAACACTTCGTCACTGCAACTAACAGATTATGCTGGAAATACATCATTCCAATAAACCAATATTTTACCTCTTGAAAAAGAGGATTTAAATACTCCCATCATTTCCACATTAGAGTCACTTTAATTCAACAATGGAAAACATAATGAGCAACCACATGGAAATTTTCAGCAAATAACATTGAAAACACAAAGTGGTAACGCGACATGAACTTACATAGAGTCAGTCAGTTAAGTGCCAGATGTGATACACGCTTGGGTGATCATGCCTCTTTTGATCCATGGCTGACTAGGCAGAAGATTTTCCCACAGTAGGTTGCCATTACTTTCTGCAGTAGACTGGTTGCCAACCAAGGATGTAGAACCAAATCTGTCCTGCTATTTAACCCATAGCTGGGGGAAGAAGCAATGGATTCATACCTTTCCAAAGGGTATTTGCATGTAACTGAATGCAACAAATTCAATGAGCTTACACACACACACACACACACACACACACACACAAATCTACAAATAACAAACTCTTAGCCAATAGGAAAAAAAGCAAGAATTGGGAAACCCAACCAAAATCAGATTTTTTATATATATTTGTATCCTCATCATCATTATCATTTAGTATCAATGGGTTGGACAGGGTCTTTTTGATGGCTCTGTAAGTGAACCATCCTGAAATATTGAAGGGGAAGACTTGGGTTTTGTGTCTCATCGTCATCCTGTGGCCTTGGCTGAGATAGAACTCACTACACCCCTCCAGTATTTCCTGTGCATTTGGAACCCTGGCACAGTTTATAGCAAAATTCATAATCTTGCCAAATAGCTGAATACTTGATGCTTTGCCAGGGCTACCAAGGGTGTTTTTATTGTGGCACCAGCACTGGATAGGTTGCCTCCAGGCCCCATCCTGTTATTTAACCCATAACTGAAGGGAAGTAACGGATTAATACCTTTCCCAAGGGTACCAGTGCTTAAGTGAATGCAGGGTACTCAACTGGAATTCAAACTTGGCTCACTGATTTCTCTTTCCAAGACGACATCCACTGCACCACAATGCACATCCGTCACTGAACGCTTACAGTGCCTGCACTTCCCCAAGCGGTCACCCATTTAAGTACTGACCAGGTTCACGTTGCTTAACTTCGGTGATTGAACAAGAACTGGTATATTCAACGTGATATGCCGTAAGCTTTTGTGTCTCACAATAACAGCAGTTATAGAAGCTGGTAGGAACTTGATGCTAAATGAACTCAGTATGTTAGCTGATGAACCTTCGTCATTTATGAAGACAAGTATAGTTCAAAACACCACATCTGAGCATTACAAACCAGGACAAAAAACCCTAACACTAAAACACATACTAGAGTACTTCCATTTTATAAAAGTTAGAGACCTCAAGTATGCCATGGACACCTCTATTTTTAAAAAAATCCAAAATATGCGTAATATATTTCTATGACCTGACAGAAGTACGACTGACATTGAAAGAAATAACCGACAAAAATATGATCAACATTAAAGGCAGAAAATATAAACAGTGGCTGACAAAAGTGTGATTGATATCAAAGGCAGCTGGTTTGAAAGGCAACAGCCAGCAAAGATAACTTACAGATATGCCTGGCTATAGATGACACAATTAAGGGAATACCCGAGAAGGCAAAAATGCGTAGAAATTTTTGGTTATATGAGTTCAGGTTTTTCTGGCTGAAATCAGAACAGAGAGAGAGAGAGAGAGAGAGAGAGAGAGAGAGAGAGAGAGAGAGAAAAGAAAAGAAGTCAATGACTCGCAACAACTTCCTCGAATATGCATGATTCTCACTGGCTACATTCTCCTCCACACAACCGTCACTGACAAAGAATGAAAATATAAGTTTATATTTTTATATATACTTATTTGTGTTCCTTGTTTGTTGGCCAAGATGATTGTTTGTTTCTAGGCATAATATAACGTTTATTGATTTGGTGTGCAGTGACTTGCTGTGTTTTTTTAAAAACATGCATTGATTGATAACAAACCTGGTTGCCATCTGCAAAGACACTGGACAATTGTGGTAGCAAATGACATCAAGGAAAGGTAAGTGACTTTTCATTTTACATTGTGTGTACTCTGCTTTTATGTTTATTATAAAAATGTTGGTAGTTTAGAAAAACATTTAAGATGGAATAGCATACTTTTCCAAATTTTGCGTAGAGTCTGATTGTAGAGTTAAGGTTGGTATCTTGTTTGAATGCATTACATAGAGTAGTACGCCTGGTAGAGAGAGGGAGTATGTGTGGGAGTTGGTGGGGGAAAACAAATTGGTAAAGGAAATAGTGCTGATGAAGGAAATGAAGTTGATGGGGGAAAATGAAGTCATTGCAAAGTGACAAAATATTTTCGACCTCTTTTAGTTACTGAATGATATGTTAATAATTTTTAATATGGTAGAAGACCATGTAATGCACATAGGCACAATCTTGGGTAGCTTGTGTAAGCTCAAGTTGAAAGCAGCTATGTGCAAGACCTTTACCTGGACTTAAAAATTGGTACTTTGCATTGCTATAAGAACCACCGTAAGAAAGGGAAGTTAGGCATGTGCTGGTGCATATTCTGTAAAAGATGTAAGAGAAAAAAATCTGTGGGGGAGGGGATAAAGAGTTAGATTAGCTTCCTTCTAACAAGGCATCTGGTAGTTGCAGTCCATGTAAAAAAACATGAAGTTAAATAGTATTCAGACTGTGACAGATACATTTTTTAAACTAAGTTAGTTGGGAGTTTAGAACTGTAGGTAATATAACTATTCCTCCAAGCAAAATGTATGCCCATCATCAACAGATACAATCTGGTCTTAGGTAAATTTTTTGCATTTTATTTTTGTTGTTGTTTTCTCAGTCAGACTTTGAATGACATGAAGTGCAGATAATGGCAGATTTCTGTGTTCAAATATAATATGGTTGAAGCTAAGGAAATTACATGTGTGACATTGAACTGAAGCAGAGGCACACATGATGTATTCAAAGGTCATTTACCGAATGTCAATTTGTAAATTTAGGTGCAGTTACCACCTATGATTGTATGGTCATACATTGAGATATCGACTGATATGATACAGCACACAGAAAAGCAAACTTTTGAAACATTACAGAACTTTCTTCTGATATGTGTATTCTTAAAGTACAGAAATAAAATAAAATAAAATGATATTAATAATAACAGGGAAAGGTAGATGCTCTGTCACTTTTCTAGTGCATTGTGCGTTAATATTTTTTTAAAGATTTTCTTCGGGGTATCACAGAAGAATTGGTTAATGCCACAAAGTTGATAACAGATTCATTAAAAAAAAGCAAAAGATAACATCCACTACATGGTTTTGTTGTCATTTTGCGCTATCACGAGGTGTGACATTATAGAACCGCATTGCAAATTTGAGTACTGCGTTTGTTATTTTTGGTAATTATTGCCGTTGCCTAGCAAAGTTTTATGTCAACACAAAATAAAATTGTCGGTGATGGTGGATGTTATTGTATTACCGTTTAAATAACCTCTCTGAAGATGGCTCATGTGAGCTGAAAGCTTAGAAGCAAATTAATAAAAAATTATCCAAATGTTGGAGAATTTTTGTCTTTTTTTCAACTGAAATTAAAGCCAAAATATGACGTTTAGAACGGCTCATGATTAAACATAATAGACATTCATTGTCTCTTATATTTAACAGTATATGTTTAGAAAATTTATATATATATATATATATATATATATATATATATATATATGTATTTGTGTTTCTCATTTGTCGGTCAAGACAATTGTTTGATTTCCAGGTGTAATATACTTCACATGCAAACCATGGTGCCAGTGACCAAATAACACAGCCTGTAAAATACAGCCAACTTCCAGATCAACATCACTAGCCAGAGGACCTATACTAAATGAAGAACCTGGTTCAGAAAACTTTTTGTGCCATTGCAACTAGTCGTTCACTGTCTTTTGAGGTTGCAACTCAGATTGGAAAAACAACACTGAATATCCTCATTGATACTAATGCTTCAGTGACAATACTAACTAGCAAATATTCTAACAGACTCTGCCTAAACTTAACATTAGTTCACCAATAGACAAGATATCCAACGATATGAAGAAGCATATAATGAAATAGACTTTCCAGTGAGCAGACTCAAAAATTATCTTTGGGGTTATTAATATTAATATTTGATTAAATTGAGATCAGCATTATTAATTGACTAATGCCTCCAAAAATTATTTTTGACTCTGCTCACATATTCTTCAAATTAGAAGTTACTTTATTCTGATTGGTCAACACTGTCTATGCAACAATGCCTTCCTGATTAAAGGGGTTTTGCATGTTTTTAATCTTTTAAAACCCTTCAACTTGAAATAAACCTCCTCACTTGATAAGACACAAGAAGTGTTGAAACAAAATAGCTACTTTTGTAGGGATATTATAACATATTCATGCTATAATTTCTGAATAAATATTATTAGCTCTACTTTGTATTGAGCACTTTTTTAAGAATAGTGTTTCTTTGGATATGGAATATCATTCCATCCATATATATATATATATATATATATATATATAGCTACAATGGCCTTTATTACATTGAATGTAGTAGAACTATAGAACATTATAACAATTAATTTGCATAGTAAATGAACATTTCAATAATATTAAAAATAATATTAAACAAAATGTTTCATGGTAAAATGCACTGCTGATAAACTAAATGTACTCCAACCGATTGAGCGAATCCAACTTAAGGATTTCCTTCGAGCCAAATAATAAAACAAAGACAAATTGTGCCGTCAAGTTAATTAGGAATTAATTTCCACCTGCAGCTCAATGACTGTGATTAACACGAGATTTACAAGGTAAAGAAAAACAAAAGCAAAATGATAAGATGGATTGGGGGAGGAGGCTGAGGCAGATACAATTGTTTTTTGAATGGCTGAAGTAATTTGTTGACGGAAGTCTGACCAACTGACCATACAAACACTCAAATAATCATCATTCTTTTTGATGATTTTAACCCATTCAGTTGCTCATGAAAGTAAACTTTGTTTGGTGATGTCATTTTGGTTATTCCGGATTTTAAAAGGACACAATAAAAATTTTACTCCAACCTTTTATCATTCTTTGGATTTGTTTTTAAACAACTTTTATTCTTAAATGGTTAAACAGAACCTCTTTCCACATTCCTTGGTCTTCTAGAACCAAATTGTGAGCTTGATGGAACTACATGTTATCCATTGCATTTTTTTGGGCTTTTAACTTTGTGTCCAAGAGACAGGAATATGTATGTTATTTTCCCCAGTTATCTAATAAAGCACTAATACGTGTATTTATTACTAAGTGTGTGTATTAATAAGTGTATATGTTAATAGGTGTATATATTAATAAGTGTGTATATTAATAAGTGTATTAATTAATAAGTGTATTTATTAATAAGTGTATATATTAATAAGTGTATTTATAAGTGTATTTATTAATAAGTGTATATATTAATAAGTGTATATGTTAATAGGTGTATATTAATAAGTGTATATATTAATAAGTGTGTATATTAATAAGTGTATTAATTAATAAGTGTATTTATTAATAAGTGTATATATTAATAAGTGTATATATTAATAAGTGTAAACGTTAATAGGTGTATATATTAATAAGTGTGTATATTAATAAGTGTATATATTAATAAGTGTATTAATTAATAAGTGTATTTATTAATAAGTGCATATTAATAAGTGTATTTATTAATAAGTGTATATATTAATAAATGTATTTATTAATAAGTGTATATATTAATAAGTGTATATATTAATAAATGTATTTATTAATAAGTTTATATATTAATAACTGTATACAAAGTATACAGAATTATTTTTTGAAAACTATAGATTTAAAAACACAGCTGAAAACTTACCTTTTCACTGAATATTTTTGTATACACAACATAATATGAATAAAAAAGTTTAATGTATATTAAGAAAAATATTCATGGTATAGTTTGTGAAAATATAGAAAAAGAATTGCCAATTAGATTCTCAATCATAATTGTAACTAGTTATAAAGTCCTTGGTAATGGGTAAATCCCTGAAGGTAATTGTTAATGGTGAGTCTTCCAAATCCCAGGCAATCAACATGGACATCTCCCAAGAATCGCTTCTTGGTTCAACTCTCTACATAAATAATCTGCTTAAGGGTATATGCCGATCATTTGTGAATGTCTTTGCTGATGATACAATAATGAAGATCCCAAACCCTTAATGACCAGAGCTTGGCAGCTGATCTCTCCTCTGACCTAGCTCTAACAGCTCAATGGGGAAAAAAACTGGCTGGTCAATGCCTCTAAGATGAAACTAGTGACCTCTATCACTGATCAGAACCTGAGCTTTCACCAATCATGATGAATGGATGTTCCCTCAGGAAAGCCATGTGCCTATTGGGACATAAACTCAACCCAGATGTCAAGTAGAACTCATACGTTGCTAATAATACTGGAAAATGCTCAGTTCCCTGTGCCACTCCAGCAAGTACCTGACTCCACCTGCTATCCTCCAGCTTTAAAAGAGCCAGATCAAGCCGAAAATAAAGTACCACTACCATATATGGGCAGGAGCTGTACAGTCTTCATTTTCTACTCTCAATAGAGTTCCGAAGCATCTCCATGTCCTTGGATGTTACAAATTATTTTCCACCATTGTGGATTCCGGGTGAGAAACCATACAAAATAATAAACAACAAAACAGATATGGAGATAGAAAAGTAGGTTATATTGAACATAATATACAAATTTGAATGCAGGTTAATAAATCCAGGAATACTATTAGTAAGAAATAAATATATACAAATCTTGAAGTGAAGTCGTTGGAAATAGTATATCCATGTATATTATTCTAGCTGAGTGGAGCTCAGAGCTAGTCTGACTTCTGATGTAGTAGTTTCTGGGTAAGTTCGGTATCTCTCGGTAACTTACGTATCAGTTCTGGTACTCTCTGATAACTGTAACGGATCTCTACAAATACTCTCTCTACCCTCAACTCTCTTTGGCAGGAGTATATGTATACTCATTCAAGTCCATTATCATTTACAAAAAGGGGAGATCCCACAACATCCACCTAACAAGCTCTTTCTCACAGACAAGATGTCACAAGCCTTTTGTTGCCCTATGATTATTTCCATGGGAGCATTCAGATGAACTACACTTCTTAGATCCACCAGTTCTAACCTCCATGGCTAAGAGCCACCATGCAAACAACCCTCATTTGCTTCATATCCCCCCCCCCCCCCGGGGGAGACGTAAGTTCCACTCAAGAAGCTTCTTCCCACAAACCATTACCTTACGAAACCAATTTCCAAGAGCCATCTTCTCCGATCATTACAATCTTAACCAGTTCCATTCTAGTGTTAATTGTTATCTTCTTTACATATCCGCATAAGCTGTAACTCTGTAACCCTCTACCTTGAGTGACTCAAGGGCCTGGTACAGGATGGACAGTAATAAAAAAAAATGAAGTTAGTTAAAAAGATATGAGATCATCATCATCATCATCATTGTTTAATGTCTGTTTTCATGCTAGCATGGGTTGGACGGGGGTTTATATGGCTCCGTTATTGAGCTATCTTGAAACATGAGAGTGAGTTTTACAGCTGTATGCTTTTACTAATACCACCCAGTTCAAGAGACTGGAAACTCAGTGCTTTTATAAAGACACCATCTCTAGAAAGATTACCTATGAAGGTTAAAAAATTCAGCTTCCCTATTTTACACAGAGTAGATGTAGCGGTTTTTATTTCAGAGATTTCATTCTCTGAGCTAAGTTGCTATCCAAAGCTAAAGACTCTTACCCAGCCTAAGTTTTTCTTTTCTCTTAACTGACTACAGTTTGGGAGCTAACTATTTGCCCATAGTTTGGACCCTGACAGGTATTACACCCTGAGTCACGGAGGACCTGGTAACAAAAGCAATGAAGAAGTGGCTCCATACTCATCTAAACGTCCCAATCAGAAATTTTGCTGCAAGATGTAGTTCATCGTCATACCCAGAAGAGCTATCCAACAAAATGTTTCAGATATGTTACAGTGAAAGACGAGTGCATTTAAAATGTTGCGAGACAACACATCTCTGCAATTCTCATGAAGTATTCTTTGCAATTTTTGAATGTTTCTCCAAATATACCATTGGAGCATTTTGTACAACCTATTCTGTATATACCTGCTTCTGCCCTGTTGTTGTTGTTGTTGTTGTTGTCATCCCACTTGGTGCTAACTCTGTCTCTTATTGTTTTAGAGATGGTGTTAATGAATTTTAAATTAAGGATAAATAAGTTATATTCAATAATCCCAGATAATCTCAATAATAATAATGCCAATAATCACATTTGGTGCTAACTCCATCTCTTATTGTTTTAGAGGTGGTGTAAATAAATTTTAATTTAAGTTTGCATAAGTTATTTTCAATAATCCCTGACAATCACAATAATAATAATTCCAATAATCTCATTTGGTGTTAACTCTATGACTTATTGTTTAAGAGATGGTGTTAATGAATTTTAAATTAAGGTTGGATAAGTTATTTTCAATAATCCCACATAATCCCAATAATAATAATTCCAATAATTTCATTTGTTGCTAACTCCACCTCTTATTGTTTTAGTGTTGGTGTTAATGAATTTTAAATTAAGGTTAAATAAGTTATATTCAATAATCCCAAATAATCTCAATAATAATAATGCCAATAATCACATTTGGTGCTAACTCTATCTCTTATTGTTTAAGAGATGTTGTAAATGAATTTCAATTTAAGGTTGGATGCACTATTTTCAATAATCCCAGATAATCTCAATGAGAATAATCCCAATAATCACATTTGGTACTAACTTCATCTCTTATTGTTTTTTGAGATGGTGTTAATGAATTCTAAATTAGTTTGTATAAGGTATTTTTAATAATCTCAGATAATCTCAATAATAATAATCCCAATATTCTCATTTGGTGCTAACTGTATCTCTTATTGTTTTAAAGAGGGTGTTAATGAATTTTAAATTAAGGTTGGATAAGTTATTTTAAATAATCCCAAATAATCTCAATGATAATATTCCCAATAATCATATTTGGTGCTAGCTGTATCTCTTATTGTTTTAGCGATTGTGTTAATGAATTTTAAATTAAGCTTGGATGAGTTATTTTCAATAATCCCAGATAATCTCCATAATAATAATCCCAATAATCACATTTGGTGCTAACTCTATCTCTTATTCTTTTAAAAGCTGTGTTAATGAATCTTAGGTTAAAGTTGTATAAGTTATTTTCATTAATACCAACTACTGTAACATAAACACCATAGACAATCGCTCCTACCCCCCCATTAGCATGGATCAGGCTAGTCTCCCTGAAAGTAAAACAATGCACCTTCTCACATTAACTCTCACAACAGATCTCAAGTGGAATGTCTACATAGAATCCATAGCTAAATTTGCTGCTATAAAGTTGGTTTTCTGTGTAGGGCCAGGAGGTTTTTTCCATCTGAAACAATCCTGTATATATACAAATCTACCATCTGCCCGTGCACTGAATACTGCTGCCATATCAGGTCGGGTGCTCCTGCTATCCACCAAGGGGTCCTTGAGAAAATTCAATGGAGAATCTGCAATGGAATCTATCCTTACTTGGTAGCTCGGATACAATCACTTTCTCACCAGTGCAGTTAGGCTTCCCTGTGTCTCTTGTGTCAAGTACTTTCATGGCTTCTGATCTGATGAACTTAGCTCACTGGTACCCCCTATATACGAATTTACTCGAGCCACAAAATTAGCAACTAGGTCCCAATCTTTTACTGTGAAACGAATAAGATGTAAACGCAAATTCTACTCCAGCAGCTTCTTTTCTCGCACTTCCCGCCTGTGGAATTCCCTTCCGTTTACTTGCTTTCCCGACAGCTACAATCTCCAAGAATTTAAATGTAAAGTCAATAGTCATCTCCTATCTCACTAACTAGGATCCTCTCTCTCATGCTCTCATCTCATTTCTTCAGTATTCTCATCCCTCTCTTACTTGCTTTCTGACACCCTCTGTATTCTGTCACTCCTTCTCATACCTTTCC
The DNA here is from genome assembly GCA_037127315.1 of Ascarosepion bandense. Classification (NCBI taxonomy): domain Eukaryota; kingdom Metazoa; phylum Mollusca; class Cephalopoda; order Sepiida; family Sepiidae; genus Ascarosepion; species Ascarosepion bandense. Next base: position 5,418,981 of record JBBBDQ010000266.1, read on the forward strand.
TCCTATGTAACCTCCTGCACAACAGTGGCAGTATAACGCCTTGCTTGGGGTGATACAATTATAAAAAAAAAGAAAATTAGGCCCATAATCATATCTACAAACAACTACCATCAGAAATAACTTATCTAACAGTAAACTAAGTTTTATCAAAACAACTTCTAAAATAATGAGCGACAAAACATAAAATGGCAAAAACAACAGGACAGATGCAAGAATATACATAAAAGATTTTGTACAAAATGTCTCATGATGTATATCAGCAAAACCTCAAAAAAGATTATATGAGCATCACAGAGAGATTCTGCATAAAATCATTTTATATACACTAATCTTTCACTGAAGCAAAATGTCTATAAAAAATTCTATTTTTCTTCTATTTATCAAAATTTCTCAATACCTATTTATGTTTTTGTTGATAATTTCAAATTATTAACAATTTGATGTTATAAACAATTTTTAAAGCTAAAGCGTAAGAAAGTCTATCAAAATGTTGATTTAATTTTAGTCTTGTTGATTCATGCAAATAGAAAAATGGCTCATTAAAGTTTTAATCAAAGCTGGGATCATTTTAGAAAAAGAGAACATTTTATAAGTTAACAAATCTACAATTTACAGTTGATAAATCTGTTTTGTAACATAGAGTATTGATTATTTATGATCATCAATAGTTTATTGTTTTAAACTCATAAATATGCCACAGCTGTTTTAAATAAATCTGACAAACTGATAAATATATCTTGAGTTCAACTCTCACTACCAATACAATGTAAAGAAAAGGATCATCCACTTGCAACATCAAGCAAAAGTCATAAGCAGCAATCCAGAGACATATGAACAAGAAATGATCAGTACAAGCAGTACTCTACGATATAATGACTATCCAGGATACATGAAAACAGCTCTAATGAACATGGCAGGGAGGGTGCATGAGGATAACGACCTCAGAAAACAGCTTCAATCTACACACTCTATGTATGTAAGGGGGTCATCAGAGAAAATACAAAAGATCTGTTGTCCGCATAACATCAGGACTAAAAAGGTGTTTCTACATTTCACAGATATCTCTTCCGATAGAGGAGAACATGACTAAGGACTCTGTGTATGCCATTCCATATATCTGTGAAAAAAAAATATAACGAGAAACAGCCCCCCCCTTAAGATAAGGCTGTAAGAAATTGTAACACGAGGGAAGAAAATCAGATATAGCTGACCATATATGGAGGGAGAAAGAAGATCACCCCTCCCACCATGAGATGAAGTTGAAATAATTGATTAAGAACACCACTGGGAACTATGTAAACTTAATGAATCAGCACATAGGCTAGGCCACAAAAATCTCATAAGCCAGTCAAACACAGAAATGAATGCAATATGGGAACCAGTAATACACAATGCTAGAGAAAATCATTAGCGTCATAGATTGCAATATGAGCTGTGGTAAAAAATTTTACTGAGACATTAGGTTTATTAGCCCCAGAAATTCATACACTGATGTCCTCAAGAACATATTGCCTAGTGGATATAGGCATCGTTTAGTTCCAGTGACTTGACCCAAAGAGTTGTGAGCTCAATACAAATAAACTTAAGTTAAAGAGAGATACTATATGGTAACCAGAAGTGGCTTTATACATGGAATGAGAATGATATACCCCAGTGATCAAAATAAAGGGTTCAGTTCGAAATTCCTGAAGAAGGTAGGAGCATACAATGGCCAAAACATCATAAACATGGTAGTAAAGATGAGGACAACAGTTCAAACAATTTGAATAATGATAAATATATCAAAACTGTTCTAGACAAATTTGATAACTAATAAATATATCACAACTGTTCTAGTCAAATTTGATAACTAATAAATATATCACAACTGTTCTAGTCAAATTTGATAACTAATAAATATATCACAACTGTTCTAGTCAAATTTGATAACTAATAAATATATCACAACTGTTCTAAGTAACACTAACAACTCAAACAAAAGAGGAATAGCTTAAATAATTTGTTGGTTGTTGATAATTTGTTGGAATGAATGAATTGCCAACGTCATTCCAAAATAAGGACATGAAAGAAAAAGCCAAATAAAATATTAAAATTATTTCCTGTAATAAAGGTAATACACTTAGCTCGTTTTAGCTTGTTTGATATTCAAAAATTTGTCAAATAAATGCGACAAAGGAAAGAATACTTTTATTGTACTGAGATGCTAAAATAATTCAAAAAGATTTTTGGAGATAAAGAGAAAATACATATCAATCACCTCACACAAATCTGTATGTACATAAACACACGCACATACACATGCAGGTATGTTTTTAGATATTTCTAACATTAGTATTATCTATTATGAGACCAAGTGTTGACCACCCAGTGAGGATCAAACTCATTTAACCAGTTCTGGTACTTGTTAGCTCCTTCACTGTCCTAGAGATATAGAGATATTACCTGATCTAAGCTTAGTGAGGCAAAAATAAATGTGTGGCACTCAATGAGTTACTTCATAGGAGTAAAGTCTTTCTCTGTTAGACTAATTTACTTACTTAATTATTACCAGATAGATAAGTATGATGTATGTACCGACAGTAGTATCTCAAGTAATATCAAAATGTGACACCCCTAATGCGAGCGATGGGGATGGAATTTCGGTGATTGTCTTTAAGAAATGTGTCCCTGAACTCTCTGTCCTCTCTAAACTGTATAACTACTGCCTTTCTGCTTCCTGTTTTCCTGCATGCTGGAAGTCCTCTTCTGTCGTTCCTGTATTTAAGAACTGTGGTGAACCCTCGGACCCATCCAACTATCACCCTATCAGCCTTCTACCAATTTACGGGAAAGTGTTCGAGGCCATAATTAATGCTGAAATAGTTCAACATCTTACTGCCCATAAACTCGTCTCTGACAGGCAGTATGGCTTCCGCTTTGCCAGGTCCACGGCCGACATGCTAACAACCATTACGGAGTACATGTTCCAGATCCTTGAGGAGTCCGGCGAGGCTCATGCTGTTGCTCTGGACATCTCCAAGGCTTTTGACAGGGTTTGGCAAGCAGGCCTACAGGGTTATGGTATTACCGGACACTTGATTGATCTGATCCAATCTTTTTTAAATAACCACATAATAAAGGTCATCTTGAATTGACATGTCTCCACATCCTACTGTACAAATGCTGGTGTCCCTCAGGGCTCTATCCTAGGCCCGACACTCTTCCTTATTTTCATAAATGATCTCCTAGATGAGATTAAGTGCCAAATAGGCATCTACGCAGATGACACCACAATTTACTCCTGCATCAGTAAGAAACCCAGCGTGGCGGACAAACATAATCTCGCTGCTGATCTTGAGAGGGATCTACATTCTGTGGTGAATTGGGGTAAGAAGTGGCTTGTAAATTTCATTGTGTCTAAGACCAAGCTGCTGTCTGTCAATCATCACAGGCAACCTCTCCTGCCTCTCATAAGCATGGACCAAGCGAGACTTCCTGAGAGCAATACACTGCGCCTCCTCGGCCTTACCCTCTCTTCTGATCTCAAGTGGAACCACTATATTGAGTCAATAGCTAAATCCACTGCTAGGAAGGTTGGGTCACTGTGTCGGGCCAGGATGTTGTATCTGCTTGAATCCCTCCTGCATTTATATAAATCAACCATTTGTCCATGCATGGAGTATTGCTGCCATATATGGTCAGGTGCCCCTGCTGTTCATCTCAGTGTTCTTGACAGGCTCCAAAGGAGAATCAGTAATGTGATAGGTACCGACTTGGCAGCTTGACTCCAGCCACTTCCCTACCGACGGGATGTAGCTTCCCTTTGTTTCTTCTATAAATACTTTCATGGCTTCTGCTCCAACGAACTTAAGTCACTGGTGCTTCTACAACAGGTGTTTACTCATGCAACCAGACTGGCAACTGGGTCCCACCCATTCACAGTTAAATCAACCAAATGCAGATGACAATTCTACTCCTGCAGCTTCTTTTCTCGCACTTTCTGCCTGTGGAACTGGGTTCCTTATTCTTGCTTTCCTGATGGCTACAACCTCCAGGAATTTAAACACAATGTCAATACACATCTCTTAACCACTTGACTCTAGTTCTTTCTTCACCACCCTGTATATCCTTTCCTTTCTCTCCACCTTTGCAACTGTCATCACACCTGTATTCCCATCCTTCTCTTGCTCCTTTCTAACTGGTTTGTCCTTCTCTTCATTTTTACTCTTATGTAGCACCAGTGGCATTACCACCTTGCTCAGGGAGATACGATTAAAATAAAAAAAATAAAATATGTACAGTTGTGGCATCCTACCAGTTCATAATGGTTTTTAAAATTATAAAATCTTAGTCAACCAGTTGTTGGATTATCCAAAAACAATCTTATATATTAAAAGCTGATATATAATAACTTGTAGGGAGACAATAGTTATCTTCCCTTAAGGAGAACAACAATTGTCTTCCCTTGTGAGGAACTCTTTTTCATCTGGGTTCAGTTCCCTTCCCGGCTGGAGTGGGATAACCATGAAGAGCAATTGCTGGCACAATGGTATGTCATTTCTTATCTAGTCTTGCTAAAAATATTCTCATCCATTTGGAAAAATTGAGTATTCTTCTTGTTTGGGACTTACTTAAACATTCGTAATGTATTGTTACTTGTTTGTGTTTTATTAAATGCCTATTTGTTATTGTCATGTAACTTAACCCTTTTTACTACACGTGCTATGGCAGCGTGTTAATATTTGTTGTTTAAAAGTTTATATTAGTATTGCGTAACTGGAAATATCGCCAGTTTCGCAACTCAATACTAATAAACTAAAATATAATTAATACTATTGGTGCAAATTCTGTGGTTGCTGAAAGTGGGTTTTCTGTGATAAACATAATTTATTCTGACAAAAGAAATTGTCTTGAAGTTAAAAATATGGCAAATCTTCTGCTCATAAATTTGATAGGTCTTCTATCGAATCTTTCGAACTGCAGTGATTCAGTTCAAATGTGGCTAAGAAACCATAACAAAGCTGATGAAACTAGAGTCAAAAATATCCTACATCTGAACAGAAATATAATATCAGAATTTTAATCCAGAAGTATATTAATTAGTAGATGTTTTCTAATAAATTATCAAAATGGTTTAATTAATTTTGGTACGATAAAGTGATTTGTTTCTTTTCTCAGATTGAACAGAAAATAAGTAGTATCACTTTCTAAAGATTCAGTCAGTCAGTCAGTTAAGGGCCATATGTGATACACGCTTGGGTAATCATGTATCAAACGAGACATGACTGACTGAGCAGAAGATTTCCTGCAGAAGATTTGCCCGCAGAAGGTTGAAATTTCTTTTAGCAGTAGATTAATTGTCAACCAAGTTTATAGACTGCAATTTGTCCCGTTATTTAATCCATAGCTGGAGGGAGAAGAGATGGATCAATACCTTTCCCAAGGGTATTTGAATGTAAGTGAATGCAACAAATTCAACTGGAATTTGAACTCAGTTCTCTAATTTTTCATTCTGAGCCGATATCTACTGCCCCACAACGCACATCCCAGATTACTTGCCTTTAAAGAACTGGTTCGTGGAAATTTTGGAAGCCATTATTGTGTGTATATATATATATATATATATATATATTAAAAAAGGATTAATTCAAAGATGTTGAATGGCGATTTCAATATGAAGATCCCCACGGGGGACAACACATCACCTCAGCAACAGCTGTTGCTGAGGTGATGTGTTGTCCCCCGTGGGGATCTTCATATCGAAATGGCCATTCAACATCTTTGAATTAATCCTTTTCTAATATATATTTGCTCTGTAATATTTTATTACATGGAGCTCTCTTCCTGTATCATTTTTTAATATTAAAATAAAATTTTTAATATTAATTAGGATCGGGTTTTTTAGAATTTACCTTCCTGCTTTTTCCCTTGGATTGAAGTATCTGAATTAAAATATATATATATATATATATATATATATATATATATATATATATATATATATATAAAATATTTCCTTCTACTGGCATTAAGTAAGCCATGTTTTGTGAGAGAAGATAAGTAAGTAACTTCTTTTCTAGAGATGTTATGATATATAGCAATTTGGTAATCTTCTAGATTCAATCTCCCAACCACCCAAACTTTATTTCATCTCAATTGTACAAGAAAATGCTAAAAAGTTCTCAATCCAACCAAGAATATCTAAAAATAATGATTTTTTGTTATTTTGTCAGATCTTAAGAAAGGATTGAGCTAAGAACTTTTCCAAACTGCTTGTATAAAAAGATAAATTTGCTATCAAGTAGAAAATTCTGTGAGATAAGATCACATGACATTTGTATTTCATTTGAGACTGAGTGGTAGTCAGTGATTTTCCCATCTTCCATAAATGCTTTGCCTATTTGTTGGCACAGATGAATCTATAATTCCCACAAGTCAAAGAGATCAGAATTTATTTATACCATGGACAAAATCCAGATCATTGAAAACTGATTTTCAAAGCAGCCTCTCACTACAGTGAGTTTACCCTTCAGTGTATGCCCACTATTGTATTTTTATATATTTTTTAATTGATTTTATCTAAACTTAGGCAGTAAAGCTACTGAGACACAAAGGGTTACTGGGAAGAGCTATAAAGAGAAACATTGCTAAGGAGCAAGAACAAAAGAAGAGTAATCAGGAGGACAGTAGATAGTAGAGATTACATTTAAAATTTTTGCAGATTAAAGTTGGCTGGAAACCATGGAGATGGAAGGGAGTCCCACAAGCAAGAAACTGTTAGCATAGAACTTGCAGTTACATCTAGCCAACTCAACTGTAAATTCATTAGACCTCATCACCAGTCTCGTACTGCACTGAAATTCAAAGACTCTAGGCACCATAGCAAAGAGCTCATCCGCACAATAACTATGAAAGCATTTATAGAAAAGGCATAAGGAGGCAACCTGAAGCTGAGACACCAGAAAAGAGCCAATAACATTGCTGATTATAAAACTTCTTTTATGTATCTAAACCATATTTTATCTCTATTTGTTGTTTTGTCATTTCTACTTCTTTTCTTTTTTTTTTTTGTTGTTAACAGTAAGGCCACATTACAATGTACATGCATGAAATTAAAAATATATAATAGCAACAATTTATCCATCGCACCCTGTATGATACCCTGGAATGAGTAAAAGATCAGAATTTGCAAATCTTGGATAAATAAATATTCTTTTACTTTTCTCAATGATGTCTTATCATTTTGCTGTTTTGTCACTTTCACTTTTTTCTCATAAAAAAAAATATATAATGGCGACAATTTACCCATTGGACCTTGGAATGAGCAAAAGATCAAACCTTGTAAATGTTGTAAAAACAAAAACTCTTTCACTTTTCTCAACCATGTCTTATCTCCATTTGTTGCTTTGTCACTTCCACTTTATTTTTTCTTGTTAACAGTGCTGGACAAAACACAAAGCTTCAATTGTTGTGTTGTGTGCCATGACACAACCTTAGAATCAGCATGAAGCAAACCTTAAGTCACAACACAGCACTCAACTGTAGCAAATTGCACTGCCATGTGCAAGTACACAAACTTAGAACAAGCACAAATTGTACTGTTACCAATCCATTCACAAATAAGTGACTGTACTCTAGAATGTCTGCAAGTGAACCGAGGAATTTTGTCTTCTGCTTGACTTAAGTATAGCATGGCCAACAGAAGTATCTTGTTGAATACCTGTCAGCTAAATTCCACCATCTTTGGTAGTAAATGCATACTAATCTATACATGTTTTTCTTTAATGTAATCTGGTAGAAAATAAAGTAACTTATCAGGTTTGATTTATGTGACAGGAAACTTCCTAAAATATTAAGTCACTTAACTTTTCCCTGATACCTCTGCTGCATACAAAAAAAATTTTTTTTTTCAATTGGAGTAGATAGACTAAACTATCGCCCGGTTCACACTCCACCCACGTCTATTGAACAGATGAAGAGGCTCATCCCTTGTTCCCTGTTTAGGATGTGGTTTCCAGCTTTCTCTTTACCAATCTTTTCACTCTTATTTAGCCCCCTGCACATCAGTGGCATTGCCACCTTGCTTGGGGTGATATGATTAAAAAAAAACAAAAAAAAAAACTGATTTTGAAAATTTAACAGTTAGAAAAAGTTGTTATGAGTGGTTGCTGTAAAGTTCTCAGCTTGATCTGTTTCCCAAAACCTCACCAAAACCAAATATCTTATTCTTTTTTTAAAGGCTTTTCCATTGTGATGTGCACTTTTCAGCACCCTCTATAAGTAAAACTTTGAAAGTCATCATTTGTTGATTCTACCCTCTGCATTGTTTTCTTTGCAAAAGAATACATGCGGACAGGGTAGAAATATTAATAAATTTCATCAAGGTAAATCATATTGATTTTCATGTGGTCTGCTGGAGGTAAAATAAATTATTAACTGTTTTTCATGGAAAGATCTTGGCACCTTTTTAAATTAAACAGAAAAGAAAGTGGAACAATTCTGAAAGGTAATGATCTCTATGGGGACTAACCCATGGAGATCATAACAACAGTCCAACAATGCCTGACAAAAAGAGCAGTCTACATATATATGTATATAATCAACAGTATAATTTTGTTTGCTTCTTTCTCTGTCTGCCTGGCCATAACTTCTGTCATGCTAAAAGCAAAGAGATATGTAAAATTAACAAGTGAATCTGGAATATTTGAGCTTGTCTGTAAGCAGGCAAGAGATATCTTCATTATGACAATATTCTGTTGATCAGAATGGTAGAATTAATTTACATATATAAAGTTATGATGTGTTCACAGATACTACATTTATCTCAGGCAGAAGGATCTTTAGTGACATTTGGATCCTAGGAAGATGACATAGGTATTACTTTGATCCGTGGTAAAATGCACAGGCCCTTGGCAGAACACTAGAGATTAACAGTTTGATTCTAGTCAAAGTACACAGATATTGCATTGATTCTATGCAAAGTTCCAGGGAATGGAACTTTAATCACAGCAAGAGTACACAGATACTACATTGATTCATTTTTTTTTTTTACCTCAGTCAAGGTAAAAATTAAGTTAATTGTAAACTTTTCAATGGTTGTATAGTATGCACCTCACTACAGTTAAATACCTAATAGCCCAAGGTGAGATTTCGAGATCAGAGTTGTCTTTCTCCAAGGTTGGTTGCCAACCATGTCAAAGAGTACAGTCTGTTCTATTATTTAACCCATATCCAGAAGAAGAAGAGATGGATTTATAGTTTTCCCAATTGTATTTGTGAGAAAGTGAATGTGATGAATGGAGCTCACCAATTTATCTTTCCAAGCCACTAAACCCAACACGTGTAGAACAAGTAGAATTATAATAATAACATATATTTCTGTGTGTGTGTGTGTGTGTGTGTGCGTGTGTGCAAACATTTCTGTGGAGTATAGGGCCACAGTGTGGCAGGGGCAATATCACCTCTAAAATGATAATAATGTTGGAACTATTAATAAAGGTGAATATGCCATAAAACAGAAAACATATATTTCTGTGTGTGTGTGTGTGTGTGTGTGTGTGTGTGTGTGTGTGTGTGTGACCTTTTCTGTGGAGTATAGGGCCACAGTGTGGCAGGGGCAATATCACCTCTAAAATGATAATAATGTTGGAACTATTAATAAAGGTGAATATGCCATAAAACAGAAAACATATATTTCTGTGTGTGTGTGTGTGTGTGTGTGTGTGTGTGTGTGTGTGTGTGTGTGTGTGTGTGTGTGTGTGACCTTTTCTGTGGAGTATAGGGCCACAGTGTGGCAGGGGCAATATCACCTCTAAAATGATAATAATGTTGGAACTATTAATAAAGGTGAATATGCCATAAAACAGAAAACACCAAGTGAAAGAGAGCCCTCTTTGAATAACCAAGAGGTTGAAATATTAATGTTACAGAAAGAAAAATTAGAACATGCACTACAATCTTTCTTTTAAGTGTACAAAAGGTAGCAGGTTATGAATTGAAATGTTAATTTATCTATAAACAGAAAACACAATCTTTTTTGAAGTTGACAAACTGTGTCAGAACTATTAATAGGAAAGAATCTAGAATAATGATATGTGAAGCCTAAGATGGCTGATGGATAAAGAGTGAAGTGTCCTCTTTGAGATTCTTATTTTCAAATTGGGTTGGTGAAGATTTGTTTATAAACAATGCATAGGGCAAGATGGATAAATAATAAAAATGCCTGTCATGAGTCTTGTGAGTGTCAGGAGATGAGTCACAGCTGGATCACATGTGATGCCGTTTTTTGTTTTTTTTCAGTAAAAAGGCAGACATTAAGTTGTTAGATAGAGTTGGTAGCAGGCTGTCGAGGAGGCACTTGGGTCTGAAAGTGAGTTGATAGTGGTCTACCAGAAGAGGAGTTAGGGTTTTGATTATCTTTGAATGCAGTCGAACTGAGTTGAGTGAGGTCAGAAATTGAAAGAAAACATCAGCTGTGTGTGTTGCTGATATGAAGACCAAACCAAATTACTTCAGGTAACATCTAAATACCGTTACTGCTACTACTACTACTACTACTACTACTGCCGCTGAAAACAGGAACGTCGACGGTTGGAATAGTTGCACTAAGAATGAACCAAAACAGGTTAAATGAAAGCCACATCTCTCCTTTACAGAAATTATTTGAAGTATTTTGTTTTGTTTGGACATAGTTTATATACAAGAGACATTCAACTTTTTGCAACAAGGTATTTTTTTGTTTCTATTTATATATAAAAACTTTTATCTGCCCAAAATCAAAATAACTTGGTTATATTTATTTTTTGTTAACCCGATTCTCACCTGACGAAATTGCAGGTGGACCAATGGGGAACTTCGAATTTCTACGATCTGACAACTGCTCTCTAGGATCAAAAATTACAACATGGCTGGAGGTTGGCAAGAAATTGACATTTGGAACTGCAGGCTCAGGCCTAATCTGTAATACTGGACCATACAAGAAGCAACTGGTCTTGTGGAGTACATCGGTCTAGTGGGGTCAGGATATGGTGTTAAAACAGCTTCATCATAATAGATATTGATGTTTGGATTTCTAATACAAGTAGGTTCCAACAAGGTAGAGTTGATAGCCCCTAACCAAACTGTTCAAAGCTGTATTTCTTCTAGACTGGTTGCCAGCCAATGCTAGAAAGCCCATTCTGTTCTACTGAATAGAAAAAACAGATGAGTTCATAACTTTTCAAGGGTATTTGTGCAAAAGGGAATATGATGGCCTAGGTTAGAATTTGAACCTGATATACCAATTCAATTTTAAGCCAATAAGCACTATGCTGTGCACACATCCATGTATAAAAAGATTATATACATCCATATATCTATCTATCTATCTATCTATCTATATATATATATATATATATATATATATAATAAAGATATAGTTTTAAATATGATTTTTTTATAAGGTAATAATGTTCAATATCAGATAGAGTATCTGAATGGACACTGAGGTTAAGAACAAATGATGACAGTTTCAGTCTGTTTCATACTTTAACATAATTTTTAGACCATAAAGTTGTATTCAAGAATGAAGCCAACTGTCGCCATGTGCAGTTGACCTCTGTGTCCATATATATATATATATATATATATATATATATATATATATAATCTAAACTTATTTATAAATGGAACTTTGTCTTTGTGTGTGTGTGTATGTGTGTGTGTGTGTGTGTGTCTCTGTGTGTGTGTGTGTCTGTGTGTGTCTGTGTGTGTCTGTCCATTACCTATAGACTCCAAAACAGCTGAACTGATTTTCTTGAAAATTTACACAGTTGCACTATAAGCATCTGCGAGTGTTCTTAGCTAGGTTTTGTTTTTCGAGGTACCCCCGATAAATATCGAAAATCGATAATCGAAAAAATCGGGTTATAGAAGGAGTGGTCCAATTGTAATCAAATTTCATACACTCATAGACAAAGACATAAGAACTGATACTCAGAAGTTTCAAGGTTGCAATTCTTACAGTAATGCAGAAAATCGATAATATATATATAAAAGGCAAGATATTTGTGTGTTTGTTTATCTGCCTGTATGTCTGTATTTTTTTTCAGCCCTTTTATTTTAGTTTTTGCTTCGGGTTTGGCTCTAAGTAGGTATAATTATAGTTCTTAGTCTCAGCCATGATACCATTTACTCAGAGGACTTATTTAGCCTTCAAAATTCAGTTTATGATGAAAAAAAACTTCATTGATATCGATACCAGGAAATCAAAATTTGACTTATATCCATTCATGTTTCTTTCAGTCTACGGTTTCACTTTGGAAACAACTATTGCTTTTTAGTCTTTCATGCCAATGTCCAAAGAGTCTGAGCTCCAGGTTCATGGATTAGTTTTAAAGCTTTCGTTATACCTGAGCAATGCCGGGCTATACTGCTAGTATATATAGATTAGGAAAAACTGATATACTTTTGTAATGTAATAGGCTGACTAGTTCATGTTCAAATGATCTTAGATTTTAAAAGCATTTGTAGAAACATCTCAAAACTCTGTTAAATGTTTTATGTTTCTTTCTTTTCAGGTATAGAAATGCCATTAACTTGAAAAGAGAAAGATGTTTTTTGTGTTAAGGTTCTGCTTGAATACAGTCGGACAAAACTGTGCAGCATGCATTTGTAAGAGAATTCACTAAAAATGTACAAACTGCAATGTAAAAATTGCACATTTGGACATGTTACAAAAAATACAGAAAGGAAGGCTGTCGGTGAAAAGATAAAAAATTTAGATAACTACCAGTATTGGAAAAGGAAACTCAAAAAATTGTTCATGGAATCCACAAATGTTTAAAGGTCTCATTCAGATTTTGGTGAATAAAGTACTTTGTTAAAAAATAAGCCTGTTTAGATTCATTTGGTTAGACTATACAGTTACTCAGATATTTACATCTCAAATGATATGAAATCTGCTGAAACACTATATATATATTGAAAGAAAAACTCAGCACATAGTTAAATGGTCATAAATCAAGATTTATTTTGACAATGTAATATTGCATTGTTAAAATAAATCTTGGTTTATAACCTTTAATTTGTGTTGAGTTTTTCTCTCAATATTTTATAACGCTTTGGATAATATCCATCAAGCACTCTATTTTTAGCTAATTAATAACTTATATTAATTGGATAAAATCTTTCGGATTATCCGTTCCATCTTTATGGATCTGCCATTCTCTCATCTCTCACACCCTGATTGAACACTCTGGAAGAATGGTAGACTTTGAAAAACAGCAGCTACTCTGACATCTATGCATCGTTCATTCAGCAATGAATTAGAAAACTCTCAGCTATTGGGCGTGTATAATGATAATATACATGCTAAAAAGTCTGCCTCCTTCTACTGAGCGCCTGTAGCTCAGAGGTAGAATCGCCGACTGACACCAATTCAGTTGGGTTTCAATCCTGGGTAAAAAGCAATCGGCTGTTTAACCGTACTAATGAGCTGTGATACAGCGAAACAGATCTGTCTGTGGATGACTTTTACGCTCTCACACCATGATTGAGCAGTCTGGAAGAATGGGAGACTTTGAAAAACAGTAGCTACTCTGGCATCTACACATCATTCATTCAGCAATGAATTAGAACACTCTCAGCTATTGGGCTTGTATGATAATAATATAAACGCTAAAAAGTCTGCCTCCTTGGACTGAGTGCCCGTAGCTCAGAGGTAAAATTGCCGACTGATGCCAATTCGGTTGGGTTTCAATCCTGGGTAAAAAGCAATTGTCTGTCTAACTGTAGTGATGAGCTGTGATACAGCAAAACAGATCTATCTGTGGATATATATATATCCTTATACAAAATCCTAACAAGAATCAGACTGATGATTGGTATCAGTAAAGGAAGAGTAATTCCCGAAATTACAGAAGCAACTTAAATTACAGCAAGATGGTTGTGGAAAAAGATGCAGTGTTCAACGACAATTCCTTGCAGAACAATGAAATATACCAAGTCACTGTAAAATCACCAGATAACAAAGAAAACGTATAAATAGGAGTAACTGAAGGACTCTCAAAACAAAGAAACTGTGTACATAAAATATCCTTTACAAATAGTAAATATGTGCAGAGCACAATGCTTTCTAAACATATCTGGGAAATTAAAAACAAAAACCAAATCATAAGGAAAGCATAATCAGCATAAAGCAATAAATCTCAAAACTGTAAAATCTGTCTGCAGAAGAAAATAGCTCGAACTACATTCCCAGAACAACAAAACTTATCAAAATGCAGTCAGAACTCATCTCAAAATGCAGACACAAAAATAAACTTTTACTATGTTACTTAAAAAAACCTAAAAATCAGAGGAAAAAATAAATCTATAAAAATAAAATAAACAAATTAAGCAGATAAATAACAAATCAACAAACTACAAATGCAAATATACACACAAGTAAATATAATAATAATAACAATCAACAACAAATAATAGAGTAATAAATAATGAGCAAAATAGTTAACAAACACTATAAAATAGCCACAAAACTGCATTCAAATCAATAATTTCAAGCACAGTCATTGCCATTCATCCAATAACTTTTAAAATATTACACTATTTACATTATTTGGACTATTGTCTTTCTCAAAGACACTTAGACAAGTGGATATAGACACTGGTTAGCTGCAGTGATTTATGAGTTCAATACCAGGCTACAGCAGTGGTGAAAAAATAACTTAGAGAATCAACTTAGAGATAACTCATGGCTACTGGAAGTGGCTTTGCACATGGAATGAGAATGATATACCGCAGTGATCGTAATGAAAGATTTGGTTTGAAATTCCTAAAACCTGAAAAAGGCCAGAGCATACAATGGTCAAATCATTGTAAACATGGCAGCAAAGATGAGAACAATAGTCCGAATAATGTAAATAGTGTAAATACTACTTCATCTCAGAAGTATAGACAAACAGAATAATACAATAGACCTACCCATAAGGTAACCATTGACCCTCATACATAATAGTCTAGCTAAAACACAATGCACATATCTTGAAGATTGCATTTAAGCATGAAACAGACTTCCAACACTGGGTGTTGACCTCAATGTCCACTTTTTGTACATATGCACTATCCCTGATACTGCGCACTTCAACTTGTAAATATAGCATCTGTTAAAACACAAACACCCAACCATGACCCAGAAAAATAAACCATCATGCAGGAAAATATACCAACATGTTAAAAAAAGGTCAAACCAATAAAAGAAGTCAATACCAGAAAAAGGACCCAACCCAAACTAAAAAACAATATAAAGCAATTGAACAAACTCCCATTCACACCTACTCTAAACAAAAGACAATGAAAGCAAAAATAAATCAAAAACCTGCACAATAAAAATAAAAAGGAAAAATAAACAAAAAGGAAAAATAAACAAAAAGGAAAAGAAAGTCAACCAATCACAAACAAGACCATTCCTGCAAAAATCGCACCATGCTCTATATAAACAAGAAAAAACTGAGACCTAATGGCCTGATGAGTGAGAATATCATAGTGGTGTCCTCACAAATCTTCGAAGTCAGCATGAACCTGCTTAGTTAAAGTGACAAACATTATGTGTTTATGTTAAAACTATATTTTATCACACACATACACATATATATATATATATGCTTCATTGAATAATAAAGATTTCTTGTGTATATTTATTTTTTTACTGATTCTTTCCAGTTCTCTAATCATTTTCTTGATAATAAAAGAAAATTCATCAAAGAACATATATATATATATTGAACAGGAGTAGAGGCTCATCCCTTGTTCCCTGTTTAGGATGTGGTTTCCGGCTTTCTCTTTTCCAATCTTTTCGCTTTTCTCTTTTTTCTTATTTTTTTTCAATTGGAGTAGATAGACTAAACTATCGCTCGGTTCACACTCCACCCACATCTATTGAACAGGTGTAGAGGCTCATCCCTTGTTCCCTGTTTAGGATGTGGTTTCCGGCTTTCTCTTTTCCAATCTTTTCGCTTTTCTCTTTTTTTCTTATTTTTTTTCAATTGGAGTAGATAGACTAAACTATCGCTCGGTTCACACTCCACCCACATCTATTGAACAGGTGTAGAGGCTCATCCCTTGTTCCCTGTTTAGGATGTGGTTTCCGGCTTTCTCTTTTCCAGTCTTTTCACTCTTACGTAGCCCCCTGCACATCAGTGGTGTTACCGCCTTGCTTGGGGTGATATGCTTAAAATATATATATATATATAAAGAGAGAGAGAAAGAGAGAGAGAGAGATTTTGTCATTATTTGTCACTTGAGTAAAGTGTAGTTGTTGATGTTTCATAGTCAACTGGAATCCTCATCAGGGTATCAATAATAGAAGAAATTTTCTTTGCATAGTAAAAGAATAAATAAATATACAAAATATAAGGAAATAAAAGAATAAATTCTTGTTGAAGGCTTGTTTTTTTTTTCTTTTTATAATCATTTCACCCTAAGCAAAGTAGGAAAAAACAACATAATGGAGATGTAGAAAAAATGATAAGAGATGAATGGGAATCATGTAGATAGAAGATGGCAATTGTTGTTGCATTTAAACTTTTGAAGATTGTAGCTTTCAGGGAAGCAAGCAAATGGAAAGGAGTTCCACAGATGAGAAGTGCAAGAAAAGAAACTGTTAGAGTAGAAGAAGTGGTTACATTTAACTACTTTGATGGTAAAAGGGTGGGACCTAAATGCCAATCTAGTAGCATATGGTAGGGGTACCAGGGAAAAAAGCTTGTCAAAGAAGTTGCCATGAAAATACTTGTAGAAAAGACAGAGGGAAGCCACATCACAACAGTGAGAAAATGACAGAATGCAAGCTGTTAAGTCAGGATCAATTATATTACAGATCCTCCTTTGGATTTTGTTGAGAACCTCAAGATAAATAGCAGGAGCACACAACCAGATATGGCAACATTATTCAATGCACGGATGAATGGCAGATTTATCATCACCTGTTACACCCAATGGTGTGTAGAGGCAGCATTTTTGCTGTTTCTGTATATGGGGCAGGGTTGCTAGCCTTGCACCCAACCCCCAAACCTGAAGGAAGGTGATTTTCTAAGCGTAGCTTAGACATGACATATGGCCAAAAGTAAGGGACACCTAGTGAGGATTGAACTCAATACTCAATTGTAATGATTCAAGCTAGACAAGCTTCCTAACCATGACACCACCGCTAGGTGCCTGGCAGATTTATAATGTGTAAAATTGATTCTAACGAGCAAAACTTGCTGACTCAATGGAGTGATCCAAACTTCTTAGTATCAGATACAGCTATGGATTCAATGTAGTCATTCCATTTGAGATCATTTGAGAGAGTAAGGCCAAGGGGGCGAAGCGTATTGCTCTTTAGGAGATTAGCGTCATCCATTCTGATGGTAGGAAAGAAAGTTTCTCTATGGTAGTTAAAGGAAAGCAGTTTCGTTTTGGAAGCATTTAAATTTACTAGCTGTTCTTTTGTTATTTATTGTTGAAACCTTTATCCATATTTTTCTTTATTGTGTAGTCATTGGTAAAGTCAAAGAATTTCGTTTAGATGAGATTCATTCGCCACCCATCATAATGGCCAAAATGTGACACATTATTCATTTTTTAAAGACTTTTTTCATATTTCTCAGGTGAGTTTCAATTATTTTACAAGTAATTACCTTCTTTTTTTCTGTTTCAGATCTTCCTGGGAATCTTAAACCTGACCAGATATGACAACAGTATTCAATGCACAGATAAATGGTAGATTTATAAATGTGTAAAATTGATTCTAACAAGAAAAACTTCCTGACTCAATGAATTGATCCAAATTTCTTAGCATTAGATACAGCTATGGATTTGATGTAGTCATTCCATTTGAGATCGTTTGAGAAAGTAAGGCCATCTTGTGTTTAAAAATGAGAGTATTTCTTTGGTTCCTGGGACTGCAAGAGTTCATTGATTGAATCAATTTGCCAATAGTGGCGTATAAATCTGAGTAATCTTCTTAGGCAATAAAGAAGTGTGAGTCTTTATGTAAAAAAGAAGGGTGTAGAATATAGTCCAATGTTTTTCAATCAATCTTACCAGGCTATCATCAATCAAGGGCTGTGTAAACACATCTTCATAATGCTATTTATCTCAAATGGACACTATGTTGGCCACTCAACATTAACCTAGCAACAACTAATGAAAAGACATTTATACACTTCTTTCTTCATTTTCTTCTTTTTTCTTCTTTCTCATCTTGTCTCTCTCTCTCTCTCTCTCTCCTTCTCTCTCTCTCTCTGTTGTTTTACCTTTTTCTTTATTATCTTTCTCTGCTTCTTTTTCTTCCTTCTCGCCTAGTCTCTGTCTCTGTTCTCTCACTTTTTTCTTTATTTCTTTCTTTTTTCTGTCTCCTTTTATTTTTTTTTCTTTTCCTGCCACTTTTTCATCTTTCTTTCTAACCTTCTCTCTCTCTCTCTGTCTGTCTATCTATCTATCTCTGTTGTCTCATTTTTTCTTTATCTTTTTTCTTTTTTTCTACCGCTTTCCTTCTTCTTTTCTGTCTGTTTTTCTCTTTCTTTCTAACATTCTCTCTCTCTCTTGTCTCACCATTTTCTTTATCTTCTTTCTTTTTTCTCTTTCCTTTCTAACATACTCTCTCTTTCTCTTTCTCTATCTCTGTTGTCTCTAACTCTCTCTTTCTATCTCTGTTGTCTCTTACCTTCTCTCTCTCTATCTCTGTTGTCTCATCTTTTTCTTTATCTTTTTCTTTTTTTCTGCATCTTTCCTTCTTCTTTTCTGTCTGTTCTTTCTCTTTCTTTCTAACATTCTCTCTCTCTCTTGTCTCACCATTTTCTTTATCTTCTTTCTTTTTCTCTTTCTTTCTAACATACTCTCTCTCTCTCTTTCTCTGTTGTCTCATCATTTTCTTTATTTTATTTTTCTTCTTTCTTTTTATGTTTAATATTTTGTTTACTATTAACACTTTTTTCTTTCTCTTTCTCTTTTTTCCTTTTCTTTCATTTTCTAATTTCCTTTTTCCTTTCAAACTTTTTTCTTCCTTTGTTGCTTCAGCTTCCTTCACCTTCCATTATATTGTTGAAATATAGTTGTGACTTTTCAAAAACATAGAATGAATTATATGAGGTCTGTCCAAATATTTCAAGAATCAGTTGTGCTGCCTATAACTAATCAGAGAAAACTGCATATGCAAACAGACATTCTCCTATGGAGTTACTCAATTTGCCTCAACACATTACTGAGTGATCATCCTGGGTATGATGATAAAGTATATCCTGCAGCAAGGTTCCTGATTGGGAGGCTTTGAGGAACATTGAACTCCCTCTTAATTGCTGTTGTTCCCAGGTCCACCCTGACCTGAGATGGTAGCACCTGTTAGCTATGAGTAAATAGTTAACCTCCCAACTGGAGTCAAAACAAATATTAATATTAAATATTTTAATAATAAAATATTACCATTAATACATTTGACTCTTGACAAAACCCTCTTTACAAAAATATGTCAATAAAACCTGATCTACAAACACATTTCTTAAAAAGCTTGCTGGCATTGAGATCAATATGGCATAAAACCAAATGAAATTATATATATTTAATTCAAGTAAAAGGCTTGTCACTCAACCTCCCAACTTCAGAGTTTCATGGATGGATTCTCAGGGAATCACTCCATCTTCTCATTAGAGGTATCACCAATATATATAAAGGGAATTTCAACACATCATCTAAAGCGGGTATAAATTATAATCCATTTTGATCTAAACTTATTTATAAATGGAACTGTGTGTGTGTGTGTGTGTGTGTGTGTGTGTGTGTGTGTGTGTGTGTGTGTGTGTGTGTGTGTGTGTGTGTGTGTGTGTGTGTGTGTGTGTGTGTGTGTCCGTTACCTATAGACTCCAAGATGGCTGAACCAATTTTCCTGAAAATTTACACAGTTGTACTATAAGCAACTGTGAGTGTTCTTATCTAGGTTTTGTGTCGAGGTACCCCCAATAAATATCGAAAATCGATAATCGAAAAAATCGGGTTATAGAATGAGTGGTCCGATTTTAATCAAATTTCATACACTCATAGACAAAGACATAAGAACTGATATTCAGAAGTTTCAAGGTTGCAGTTCTTACAATAGTGCAGAAAATCGATAATATATATATATATATATATATATATATATATATATATATATATAAAAGGCAAAATGTTTGTGTGTGTGTTTGTTTATCTGCCTGCATGTCTGTATTTTTTCAGCCCTTTTATTTTAGTTTTTGCTTTGGGTTTGGCTCTAAGTAGGTATAATTGTACTTCTTAGTCTCAGCCATGATACCATTTACTCAGAGGACTTATTTAGCCTTCAAAATTCAGTTTACGACGAAAAAAATTTATTTGATATTGATACCAGGAAATCAAAATTTGACTTATATCCATTCATTTTTTTTTGAGTCTACGGTTTAGCTTTAACTGGAAACAACCATTGCTTTTTAGTCTTTTGTGCCAACAACCAAAGAGTCTGAGCTCCAGGACCATGGATTAGTTTGAAAGCTTTTATTACAGCTGAGCAATGCCGGGCTATACTGCTAGCAAGTTAATAAGTTCATCTAGTCAGACAATGTTTTTTTTGGCATAAAGATTTTCTCAGAATATCCAAAAAGATTTTTAGTGAAATAGAAATCAAATAACATGACCCAGAATAGAAATCAAGGTTAGGGCAGAAAAATTCACCTACTCACAAGCACATAAATACATATAAACCTATATACATACACATGAACATCTATATGCATACATACACACATATACACACTTACACACACACATATATATATATATATATATATATATATATATATATACATACACATCTGTAGATATATATCCATTGAGCTCTCTAT
This sequence comes from Ascarosepion bandense, assembly GCA_037127315.1. Lineage (NCBI taxonomy): Eukaryota > Metazoa > Mollusca > Cephalopoda > Sepiida > Sepiidae > Ascarosepion > Ascarosepion bandense. Next base: position 5,439,830 of record JBBBDQ010000266.1, read on the forward strand.
ACAGATCTATCGCTTAATATTCTATATTAAATAGACCTTTTTGGATTATCTTCTCCATTCATGGACTTGGCTTCACTATCTATCTATCTATCTATCTATCTATCTATCTATCTATATATCTATCTATCTATCTCAGTATGTTCTATCTATCTATCTATCTATCTATCTATCTATCTATCTATCTATCACAGTCGCTTCATATCTATCTATCTATCTATCTATCTATCTATCTATCTATCTATCTATCACAGTCGCTTCATATCTATCTATCTATCTATCTATCTATCTATCTATCACAGTCGTTCTATCTATCTATCTATCTATCTATCTATCTATCTATCTATCTATCACAGTCGCTTCATATCTATCTATCTATCTATCTATCTATCTATCACAGTCGCTTCATATCTATCTATCTATCTATCTATCTATCTATCACAGTCGCTTCATATCTATCTATCTATCTATCTATCTATCTATCTATCTATCTATCTATCTATCTATCACAGTCGCTTCATATCTATCTATCTATCTATCTATCTATCTAAACATTTATTGCCATCATTATTAACTACCTGATGAGACATTGTTCTTTCAATGTCAAAACAAAATGTACACTATAGTAGTAGTTTGTAGTTTCTACATGTTCTAAAGTATAATTAATAATAAATATCTATCTGTTTATGTATATATATCTTTTGTTCAATTGATAACCTAAACTAATTTTAGTAAGTATAAGTACATTTATCTTGCAGAATTTGTCAAACTTGAATTATACAAAGCCTTACCCTAAGCTTGTTTATCATATATTTGATGTGTGTGTGTGTGTGTGTGTGTGTGTGTGTGTGTGTGTGTGTGTGTGTGCTCACACATATTCTCTTTATTCAATAAGGTCTTAAAATCAATAGCAAAGGAACCAATACAATAGCCTTTACCTACTTGAAGTTGGTGAACTCTTGCTTGTATGAAGTCAATAAAGTAATCAATATTGACAAATATACACTTTCTTCAATATATAATCTCCAACTCTCATGAATTCAACAAGAAAAGAAGTCAGATTAATAACCTTACAATCCTTTAATCCTCAATCTCCAAATTTAAGACATGGGGAGTAAATAAAACATCAAAAGAGACGATAACCATTTCTAATGAGTTAGTGGATTTTATTTTAAGAATATTATTTTTTTAAATAATATAAAAAAAAATAGAAAATCGAAAAAGTAAATAAATAAAAGTTTTTTAAAAATGATATAAAAAGTAATATAAAAATATGATTAATTTTATTTTCAAGATTTTATTTTTAATCAGATATTATTCATGATTACTCCAATTGTTATTTTAGGTGGCTACCATACTGAGTTTCTTTTTTCTTTATTTTTTTAAACAGTATGAAACGGAGGGTACATTTTATTTGTCAAGTCTCTCAAATGATTAAGCTAGTAAATGTATTTTGCACTGTTTTAAAGACAATAAAAAAAAAACAGGGCTTCTCCTCAAACCTGTGTATCCACTAAAATACCTGTAGAAATTCCTCTATTGCATCATATATTTGAGCTTAACAATTTTAACCAATTATGCAATAAACTACTCTATAAATCACCTGAGAAAATGCTTACTGCTTTCCATGACTAATGCTAACCTCCAGGAGAATAACCACTTGGACTAACATTTTCTCTGACATGAAGTGGAATGTTTATATTAAACCGATTACTAGGTCTTTTGCTAAGAAAGGTGCTTCTCTGTGTCATGCTAAACAATTTTTATCTCCAGAATATATCTTATATATTTATAAATCTACTACTCATCCATGCTTTGAATATTGCTGCTACATATGATCTTGTGCACCTGCTATATATTTAGAGATCCTTGATAAAAGCCAAAGAAGAATCTGCTATGTTACTGGTCTTGACCTCTGGCATTGGCATCTTGGCTTCAGTCATTTTTCCCCATTACTGTAATGTAGTTTCCTTGTGCCTTTTCTATAAATAATTTCATTGTAATTGTTGTGATGGACTTTATTCATTTATTTTATAATATCTAAACTACGAATTTAAGTGCACTACTAGACTAGTTTCAAGATTTCATAGTTTTAAAGTTGAAATGACTAAAAATGTAACTGCAAGTTCTAAGCTAATAGTTTCTTTTTTCATATTTCTTGCTTGTGAAATTCTCTTCTGGCTTCTTGCTAATAATAATAAATAATAATGTTGAAGTAAAAATAAAATCTATTAATTCCGTAGAAACTATTTTGTTTGTTTTTCGGATATGAAATAAAATGTCCACAAATATGGACTTTTGAGTAGATCTGAACAAGAGGACATACCTTCTTTGATGAGGTAATTGAGCCTTGATGGGCTGTGACACTCTCTGTGGTCAAGTGATCTAAATCACACTGGAACAGTTGGTGGTTCCCTCTACAAAGAGGGACACAGGTTCAAATCCTATGTAAGAGAATGTTTATTTTATTAAGTCTCTTGAATTTGCAAGCTGGTTGACATACAGTACTGGGCAAAAGTATTAGGACAAGAATTATTTTATCTTTTATGAGGCATATTGACAGAAAATAAACAATTTAATTAAAGTAATTTTATTTGATTTACTCAAAAATGCTTTAACAAGAAAAAAATACTTGTTACAAAATAAATTTAATATTTAGTATAATAACCTTTTGCTTTGATCACAGCCTTCATGCTGTCAGGCATTGACATCAAAAGCTTCTTCAATGTATCTAATGGTATCTCCTGCCAAGCAGCTTGTATTTGTTTCCAAAGTATGTCTTGCAAAGTAAGATTTATCAATTTTTATTTATCCAAAATATCCCATAGATGTTCAATAGGATTGAAATAAGGGATTTGTAGGGGTCAATTCAAATTCCGAAGCCTTCCTTCCTCTTCCTTTTTATTTAAATAATTCTTACAAAGGTTTGGCTTTTCATCCTGTATTTGAATTTTGGTGAGGTTTTTGGGAAAATCGCTCTTGTCCTAATACTTTTGCACACTACCAGTAGTGTGCAAAAGTGTTAGAACAGGGGTGACTTTAAACTTTATTTTGATGCCTCATAAAAGATAAAATAGTTCTTGTCCTAATACTTTTGCACAGTACTGTATATCACACCTGTTTAAAAAAATAAATTAACAGAACATCTACTCAAACAAGGGCATCTATTAAAATTATATTTAGAGTAAAAAATAAATTAACAGGACATTTACTCAAACAAGGGCATTTATTAAAATAATATTTAGAGTAAAAAATAAATTAACTGGACATCTACTCAAACAAGGGCATCTATTAAAATTATATTTAGAGTAAAAAATAAATTAACAGGATATTTACTCAAACAAGGGCATCAATTAAAATAATATTTAGAGTAATAGAAAAATAATAATATTACTTTGGAGAAAAAACTACTAAATTAATTAATTAATTAATATGCTATGTGAAGATTGCAGAGAAAAAAAAACTCAGTTGCAATCTTGTTTATACATAAAAAAAAATAGCGTAATAATTCAAGACAAAAATATATGGATCATTGTTTAATACAGCAACTTTTTCTATGTGCTGTGTCTCTTAGGGACGTAGGTGATAATGGTCCTCCACATCTCCCAATCCCTAGTGGCTCTTAACACGCTTTCTCCTGTTAACCCACCCAAACCTCGCTCTGCCATCTATTTGCTTAAGCCCATCAAATATGTTATGCATTGCTTTCCTCTGTTTCTCTTTCCCTCTATCTGACCTATGAGTATCAGATTCTCCAAGCCCTCCTTCCTCATTACATGTCTCAGAAACTCCAGTTGTCTTCTCCTGATGTTAAGTATTAGTTTCCTTTTCGTTTTCATCCTTCAAAACCTTATTGTTGTTCACATGTTCGGTCCATGGTATCCTCAGTATCCTTCTGTAGAACAACATTTTGATTGTTTCAACTCTTTCCTTCATCTTTGAGGAGATTGTCCAGCATTCATTGCCATGTTGAAGGACAGACATCACATAACAATCCAGTACTCTTTTCTTTGTTTCCAGCAAAATTTTCCTGTCTTTCAATACTCTACACAGCTTCTGGAATGCATCCTTGGCCATGCCAATTCGCCTTTGGATCTCAGTGTCATTCTTTCTGTCTTCTGTTAGAACACTTCCCAGTTACTTAAATTTCTAGACCTGCTTGATTTTAGTATCCCCGACCTGTAGTTGGCATTTTGAGCTCCTCTTTTTACTGATGACCATGCATTTAGTCTTCTTGTAATTCATATGTAGTCCTTTTTTCTGCTTTCTTTAACTATATTCTGTAGGAGGTCTTGTAGTTTCCTCTCAGTGTCTACTATCAGCATTGTATCATCTGTGTAGCCAAATTTGGTAGTAACTTATCGCTGATGATACCAGACATTATGTAAAAATGATTTCTGGGCTGATACAGAGTTTTCCAGCATTATTTTGATAAAATCTGTTATTTATATAAATTCATATCATTATTAGTAAGTCATTTAATTATATCAGCTCCAGCTGTAGATTAAATGACAGATTAGATTGAGTTTTTCAACTTTGAGTGGCAGCCAGTCTAAGAGAAGAACTACTCTAAATTCTAAACCCTGAAAAGCTAATGGGATATATGTTTTTCTATGAGGATGCATTTATGTATAAAAAATAATATTAATAATGTCTAAAATGTTGTAGTAAAGAACTCTATTGAGTCCTACTTGTTGTTACAAAAAATTTTTAATTCAGAAGGTAGTCATAAAAATAAGGAAATTAGAAATAGAACGTTTTGAAGATTGTAGAATGTTCCAGAGAGTTCGAAAGGTTCTAGAAGTATGCAAATTAGGTGTTAGCCTCTATAAAAATAGGTTTTGGGCACGGAGCAGTCAGTTGATAGCAGGATGGATTGACCTCTACAGCTCTGGTTAAGATTTAGGATGTATATCCAGCCTAAAGAATCCCTAGGTCGACAACACAAACTAAAACTTGAAACAGTTGATAAAAGGATGTGCTGACCTCACCAGTACCGGTATCGATTCAAGGAATTATATTCAGCCGAAAGAATCTCTCTAGTCGATGACAAATAAAAACTTGAAAGAGTTTTAAAAAGGATTTGCTGTCATATCAACTCTGGTAAAGATTCTAGGATCCATATCCAGCCGAAAGAATCTCACAGAAAAGTCCAAACAACTAAAACCTGAAAGAGAACCTCATGGAACTATCTGGGTAAATACATCTTTTTGCCTCATTCATTGACCAAGCCAATAATTAGTCTTTATATACGCATTTAAGGATTTCCAAAAAGGTCTAGCGTGGAACTTTCCCTCCAACTTCTCTTACATTGTATTTGACAACTTACCTTTCCTTTCTCTCCTTGTAACATTTCGCCTGCCAGTAGTAAACTCTATGTTTCTAATTGAATGCCAAACTGTATATTTGTAAATATTTTTGTCTAATGTTTTGTGAATTAGATATTTGTCTGTATTTTAACTCTGAGTTTTGATCAATCATTTTTATTTTTCTCTTATGTTACAATTAACACGTAACCTAAATGGGGGCTCGTCCGGGATTAAAATGTAACAGTTTTCTATGAATTTATGGCAGATCTCAGATAATAAAAAGAGGAAACTGTAGAGAGTCATGATTATACAAAAGCATTTAAAACATCTCATACCAAAGAAGAACTTTTTTTCCAGTCGATTGATTTTAACTTAACATGGTGGATGCTGTCTTGGATTCAACACGTTTTCTTCGCTTTGAATTTTTATGATCGTTTCATTATCAGCAATGAGTTTCTTTTTTAAATATGTTTTTTCTGTTTCAAGCAAAAAGAGAAAGTAATGGTAAGAAGCGCCACACCCCTTCAGGTTGTTTAGGATCATAGCTCTCCACGACTTCCTTCAATATGCATAAATTGTCATGGCCTCTTAGAAAAGATATTGCAGTGGTTGTCCTATTGCCTTCTTCAGAGTTTGGAATTAAAATTTTTCTTTCTCTTGGCCTGGTTGCTACCCAAAGCTTGGTCTACTCTGCTATTTAATCTACTTCTGGGGAGGGGAAAGGTATTTCTGCCTTGATTAATGCTACTTCCACATTCAGAAGAGAAAGAATTTTTTTTGTTTAAATGCTGATTGATGTTCCTCTTAGTCAGTTCTTCAGTTTTCAAGTTTTGAAATCATGTCAGTCCATTAAGTACCATACATGATACATGCTTGAGTGATCATGTCTCAGAGCAGACATAGTAGGTTGCCATTACTTTCTGCGGTTACCAATCAAGTCTATAGAACCTAATCTGTTCTGTTATTTCACTCATAACCAGAGGAGACAGATTATATTATATGATTATATTCAGTCAGTCAGTTAAGTGCCATACATGATGCACGCTTGGGTGATCATGTCTTGAAAGAGACATCACTGACTGGGCAAAAGATTATCCTGCAGTAGGTTGCCATTGCTTTCTGCAGTAGACTGGTTGCCAGGCAAGGCTATAGAGCCCAGTCTGTCCTATTATTTAACCCATAACTGAAGGGAAGAGACAGATTAATACCTTTCCCAAGAGTATTTGTGTGTAAGTGAATGCAATGAATTCAACCGGAATTTGAACTTGGTTCTCCGATTTGTTGTTCTGAGTCGATATCCACTGCACCACAACGTACATCCTAATAAGTAGTAATTAGTGGAGGATCAGTTTATTACTTCATAACAACAGAAAAACTGATCCTTCACTTTATGCTCAGTAGAAGCTTTAATTATGTTTCCAACTACTATACTCTGTCAGTCTGTTAAGTGCCATACATGATACATGCTTGGGTGATCATGTCTCTTTTGAGACATGACTGACTGGGCAGAAGATTTTCTAGCAGTAGGTTGTAATTACTTTCTGCAGTAGACTGGTTGCTAACAAAGACTATAGAACCCAATCTGTCCTACTATTTAACCCACAGCTGGAGGGAAAAGCAACAGATTAATACCTTTCCTAAGGATGTGGTTTCCGGCTTTCTCTTTTCCAATCTTTTCACTCTTACATAGCCCCCTGCACATCAGTGGCGTTACTGCCTTGCTCAGTGTGATACGATTAAAAAAAAAAAAAAATTTGCACTTAAACGAAGGGCAATGAATTTAAAAAATTCAAACTCAGAGCTCGAAATTTCCCTTTTTTGAAATTGTGTTTGTATCTAATGCCTCATTTACCTTGTTTAAGTGACCCTAACCTCTGCAGAATTTTTTTTCTCTTCTGAATATATTTTTCCTATATTATGCATAAAGAATAATTATTGATTATTGATAAATATGTAATTCATATTCAGCCATTGCTTTTGCTAGAATCAAATGACTATTTCTCTGTAAAGGATGTTTAAACAGTATATAATCCCAAGCAATAAAAAGAAACAAATAACTTTGTATAAACCTATGATTTGCTTTCGTCTTAATCTAAACTTATTTATAAACAGAACTTTGTCTTTGTGTGTGTGTGTACGTGGGTTTGTGTGTGTGTCTGTGTGTATCCGTTACCTATAGACTCCGAAACAGCTGAACCGATTTCTTGAAAATTTACACAGTTGTACTATAAGTGTCTGTGAGTGTTCTTAGCTAGGTTTTGTGTCGAGGTACCCCCGATAAATATCGAAAATCGATAATCGAAAAAATCGGGTTATAGTAGGAGTGGTCCGATTTTAATCAAATTTGATACACTCATAGACAAATGACATAAGAAACGATATTCAGAAGTTTCAAGGTTGCAGTTCTTACAATGGTTACAGAAAATCAATAATATATATATATAAAAGGCAAGATATTTGTGTGTGTGTGTCTGTTTATCTGCCTGTACGTTTGTATTTTTTCAGCCCTTTTATTTTAGTTTTTGCTTAGGGTTTGGCTCTAAGTAGGTATAATTGTAGTTCTTAGTCTCAGCCATGATACTATTTACTCAGAGGACTTATTTAGCCTTCAAAATTCAGGTTACGACGAAAAAGACTTATTTGATACTGATACCGATACCAGAAAATCAAAATTTGACTTACATTCATTCATTTTTCTTCGAGTCTACGGTTTCACTTTAACTGGAAACAACTATTGCTTTTTAGTCTTTCGTGCCAACGTCCAAAGAATCTGAGCTCCAGGACCATGGATTAGTTTTAAAACTTTCATTACACCCGAGCAACGCCGGGTTATACTGCTAGTATTATGATAAATTAAATTTATAGTGTCATTTTTAGATAAAGAATTATCATTATTACAGGTATACCTCGGGTTACATTGTTTCGAGTTAAATCATTCTTGGTTATATGGCATTTATCCAAAAACTATATGGAAAAATAAAAATGTAGTTTAAATCATTTTATTCCACTTTACGTCTGTCTGCTACAAATATTGAAGTCATAATATCAGTAGAAAAACGTTAAAAGCACATAAAATCATTAATAATATAAGAATAAATGTATATAAAATCATATTAAAATTTACATTTATAACAAATGTTAATATAATCATCGTAAATCTTAGAGAATCAAATATGAAAACATCTGTAATCCTTGAAGAAAAGAAGAACATAGTTCAAGGAACTAATACTTTCACGGCTTCTACTCCGATGAACTTAGATCACTGGTGCCCCCTAAATACGAATTTGCACGAGATACTAGATTAGCAACTAGATCCCACCCTTTTATAGTGAAACCGATAAAATGCAACCGCAATTTCTACTCCAACAGTTTCTTTCCTCGCACTTCCTGACTGTGGAATTCTCTTCCACACGATTGCTTCCCCAACGGCTACAATCTCCAGGAGTTTAAATGTAAGGTCAATAAACACCTCCTAACAAATTAACTCGCTTCCATTCTTTCAAACACTCTTCCCACCCACCCATCTATCTATCACTCACCTTCTGACATTTCCTATATCTAACCACTCTTTCTATTTACCTTCCCCTATGTAGCCCCATAGTGGCAGTGGAATGCCTTGCTTGGGGTGAAATGATTAAAAAAAAAGTTTCTTATTAAAAAGCGTATCAAACAGCAACAACACCCAGAAACAGCTGTTAATTCTGACGATTCGCAGCCATTTATATCCATGATGTTAATAAAGAAATTGAATGTAAATATTGGTAAATTCAACATAAATTAGTTTATTATCTACTCTCACAAAATAATCTTAATAACTATATTTGTCATTTAAGCTTACAAAATCATTTTATTTTATGATGTCTTTGAGCAAACCACATTCACTAATAAAGAGTCTGCAATGTACTGTAAAGATCGCCAAATTGTAAATATCTACATTTACAACTATATACGTACATGTATTCAAAAATTTAGATTACTTTTTTATCTGTACTATATTAAAAACTAAAATTTATTTGTTTGTAAGCTTAAAATAGATTCTTACTGACCATATATTATTAAAAATAGGTTTATAAATATAACACAGAACTGGGAATGGGTATTTGTGGTTTGGCCTAGTGACAAGTAAAATCAGAGACAATTAACTTTGACGTAAGTCATTTTTGGACTTAAGTCGTCTCTCCTGGAACAAATTACCTACGTAAGATGAGGTACACCCGTACCTGATTGTGCTGTTTCAACCAGTAATCACTAGCCTTTTTCAGATGCTTGTTCTACTTAGTAAGCTCCTGGGACTTTTAACCAAGCCGTTTATTCAATCAGTATGAATAGATTATTATCATTTTTCTTTCAATTCTCTCTACTCTGTTAATCTTTGTGTCATTTGCTATCATTCAACAAAAATATATAACATTTGCTGCACAATTAATGAAGGGATTAAACTCATGACTTTTATAGAAAAGAAAGGATTCATTTCAAAGTTCTGAGAATGTTACTAAATATGACAGACACCTGAAGTAGGCTGGAAGGTACTACTGCTGAAATGCCGTGAGCGTAATAACCAAGACGAGTATGCTGGTTCAAATGTGGCTTCCCTGTGTCTCTTCTACAAATACTTTCATGGCTGCTGCTCAGATGAACTTAGCTCACTGGTACCCCTCATACATGAATTTGCTCGAGCCACAAGATTAGCAACGAGGTCCCCCACTTTTAATGTGAAACCAATAAATTGTAAACACAAATTCTATTTCAGCAGCTTCTTCTTTCACACTTCCCACCTGTGGAATTCACTTCCGTTTACATGCTTTCCCAACAGCTACAATCTTCAAGAATTCAAATGTAAAGTCAATAGTCATCTCCTATCTCACTAACTTGCATCCTCTCTCTTTCTCATCAGTATTCTCATCCTTCTCCTACCCTCTTCCTGACACCCCCTGTAACCTGTCACTTTTTCTCATAACTTACCTCCTATGTAACCCCCTGCTCAATAGTGGCAGTTAAATGCCTTGCTTAGGGTAACATGATTATAAAAAAAATAGGTATATAAATATAATAAATAGGTATAATAAATAAATAAAATTTATCAGAAACCCACAAGCGCCATACATTAAAAATTGGTTAGTCTGTTCCACTTATAAAAGGTCAGTCAATTAAGATACATGGTTTGGGCGATCATGTCTCAAAAGAGACATGGCTGACTGGGTAGAGGATTATCTGGCAGTAGGTTGCCATTGCTTTCTGTGGTAGACTGGTTGCCAGAACCCAGTCTAAAGAACCCAGTCTGTCCTGTTATTTAACCCATAACTGGAGGGAAGAGACAGATTAATACCTTTCCCAAGGGTATTTGTGTGTAAGTGAATGCAAGAAATTCAACTGGAATTTGAATTCGGCTTTCTGATTTGTCGTTCCAAGTCGATATTCACTGCACCACAACACACATCCATGCAGTGGATATTGACTTGGAACAACAAATCAGGGAGCCAAGTTCAAATTCCAGTTGAATTTCTTGCATTCACTTACGCACAAATACCCTTGGGAAAGGTATTAATCCATCTCTTCAATCTAGTTATGGGTTAAATAATAGGACAGATTGGGTTCTATAGCCTTGGCTGGCAACCAGTCTAATGCAGAAAACAATGGTAACCTACTGCAGGATAATCTTCTGCCCAGTCAGTGATGTCGCTTTTGAGACATTATCACCCAAAGCATGTATCTCGTATGGCACTTAACTGACTATAAAAGGTAAATATCTCAAAACCAACTCTGAAATGGTCTCAGAAAGAAGATTCCTCGATTCCGTTCAAGCATTAACCAACTCTTTGTGTGTGACCTCACGCTGACATTTTAGCTGAAAGGACCTCTCCAGAAATGTTCAACATAAGAAGCACAATGACTGTTCTTAAAACTACAAAGAGTTTATTCATCCAAATTGTTTATTTATCTTTTGTATTAAAAAAAGTTTTGGTATTTCAACAGACAATTCTTTGGTCATCCACTAGTGATTTGTCAAAATGGAATAGGTTTCTCAAAGCAAGATGAAATGCATAAGAGGATTAAACATTTTCTTCTTCTTCGATGTGCTGCGTCCTGTCAGAATATAGGTGATCATTGCTCGCCACAACTTCCTACCTCTTGTAGCTCTTAGCTCTTTCTTATTCTGCTAGCTATATAAAATTGTTAGGTAAGTTACTCACTGTTTTCCTTTGTTCTTCTTGCTTTCAATATTTCCTGTGAGTGTTGAATTCTCCAAGGCTTTTCTCCTCATTCAGTCAGTTAAGTGCCATACGTGATACACGCTTGGGCGATCATGTCTCGAAAGAGACATGACTGACTGGGCAGAAGATTATCCCGCAGTAGGTTGCCATTGCTTTCTGCGGTAGACTGGTTGCCGACCAAGGCTATAGAACCCAATCTGTCCTGCTATTTAACCCATAACTGGAAAGAAGAGATGGATTAATACCTTTCCCAAGGGTATTTGTGCGTAAGTGAATACAATGGATTCAACTGGAATTCGAACTCTGTTCCCCGGTTTCTCGTTCCGAGCCAATATCCACTGTACCACAACGCACATCCTAAAATCCTATTTGTCCTAAAAATTTCAACTATCTCTTTTTGATTCTCCCGCCTGAATCCATCCTGCATATATACAAATCAACCATTCATCCATGCATGGAATACTGCTATATATGGGCAGGCGCTCCTGCCGTTCATCTCAGTGTTCTCGACAGGCTCCAAAGGAGAATCAGTAATGTGATAGGTACCGACCTGGCGGCTCGACTACAGCCACTTCCCCACCGACGAAATGTGACCTCCCTTTGTCTGTTCTATAAATACTTTCATGGCTTCTGCTCCAACGAACTTGAGTCACTGGTGCCTCCTCAACAAGTGTTTACTTGTGCAACCAGATTGGCAACTGGGTCCCACACATTCACAGTTAGATTAACCAAATGCAGACAACAATTCCACTCCTGCAGCGTCTTCTCTCGCACTTCCCGCCTGTGGAACTCGCTCCCTTATTTTTGCTTTCCTGATGGCTACAACCTCCAGGAATTCAAATGCAATGTCAATACTCATCTATTAACCATCTGACTCTAGTTCTTTCCCCACCTTATATCCTTTCCTTTCTCTCCACCTTTTGAAACTGTCATCACACCTGTATTCCCATCCTTCTATTGCTCCTTTCTAACTGGTTCAGCTTCCTCTTCACTCTCTTCTAATTCATCTTTTTACACTTATGTAGCCCACTGCACATCAGTGACATTACCACCTTGCTCGGGGTGATACAATTAAAAAAAAAAAAAGTATGAATGTTACCGAATGTTAAACACTGAAATATTAGATCTAATCAGAGTGTAAAAATTAACTATAAATATTGGGTTTGAATGGCTAATGTTTTTATTTCAAGTAAAAATGATTGTTTAAAATTGAAAGAATTAAAAATATTTACTAAATAGAGAATTTGATGTTTTTAAAGTTAAAAAGTAAGAATTTTGTCAAGGCTTATTTCTGAAGATTCCTTATAACTAGGACTATAATCACACCAAATAATTTTTTGGTTTCAGTAACAAATGAAATCTTTAAAGGTTTGGGTTGCTTGCCTCATCTCCAAGATGAGCCACACGTGAAATTAGAATGCATTTAAAAGAAAACTTTATCAGCATTTTCATTTTGTGTTTGTTAATTCTAACATTAACTTAACACAAACTTCCATTGGTGGAACTCCTTTCTATTTGCTTGTTCCCTGAAAGCTACAATCTCTAAAAGTTTAAATGCAACATCAATTGCCATCTCTTATCACCTTGATTTCCATCTTTCTCTTATCCTTTCTTCAATATCTCCTGTACCTATTTTTTGCTTTCACTGTAACCCCCTGCACACCAGTGCCAGTCCTCTCTTGCTTTAGGTGATATAATTATTTTTTAAAAAAGTGTTAAACGTAGAAGGTAATAAGCAACATTTTTGGAATATTGTGAATTTTTTTAATTTTAAGAAGAGTAAAAATGCCAAACAAAAAGTGGAACAATCTTTTTGGCCAATTTGCTATTCCATATGTCAGTGAAAGGGAAACCCTATTGAAATACCAGAAATAAAATTTGATTTAAATAACTATTTACTAGGTGGAGCTTAGATGTGTCACATGTCTGAAAGTAAGGAGAAACCAGTGAGGATTGAACTCACTACTCAAAATTTGTCTTAAATAAACAGTTTAAGAAGTGTACTCCATCATAAATACATCATCTGATTAACACTGACCAATCATGATTAAGATTGTGAAAGAGGCTGCATTCAATTGATTTATTTATTGACCACCATTCCTTGTATTGATCACCTGTATTCTTAATGCAAAACTTGTGCAAACACATTCTGCTATTTATTGTTACTTTTTTACATCTTTTATGATCAAAGGGCCCCTTACTATGATGAAAAGATTTAACGAATGAATGCATATAAAGGGATGCTGAAAATATGTGTATAATAAAAATAAAACTCTTTTGTTAATATTTTTCACTACAAGCAATATATGCTGAAAAATTCTTGGCCCAACCAATTTCCCAAAATCTGACCAATTAACTAAACATCAAAATTCTTTTTGGAAGGGTGGGTCTAGAATTTTCAGTGTCCATTTTCATTTTCATTTAAGTGGAAAGATGATATCAAATCCATAGCTAAATCTGCTGCCAAGAAGGTTGATTCACTGTGCAGGGCCAGGAAGTTTTTCCCGTCTGAATCCATCCATGGCAATTTTATTGAATAAATTTACTTTTTAGTATTTCAAGATATTTTCATGTAATTTTGGTAAATATATTTGTTAAAACAAGATGTGAGTGTTATTTTCATTTTTGCATAATTTAGATGACAATTTATCCATCGCACCATGTATGTGGGATTCAAATACAATTGGCACAACCATGATTATTGTCTCATTTTTGTTCCAGAACGAGAAACCTATATTCAGTATGAAATAATTATAGCAAATAAATTTTTTATGGCTTTTGTTTAGTAAATGCAACTCATGATATCACAGGTTTAATAAACAGCTCATATTGCATAAAAGTAGAAGTGTTTGACTTTAACCAGATTTGTAAATATCAAAAATGAATACAATTACTGGAGTTCATGGTACTTTGTACTAATTAGTTTAAAAATTTTATAACCCTTCAACTGCTTCAAACCTCATCAGCAGTGGCCAAATATATTACTCCTATATTGGTCCTAGGCAATGGTAACCAATAATGTAACCCTATGACCCATGTTGGTCGGTTCACTGTGCAGAGCCAGGAAGTTTTCCCTGTCTGAATCCATCCTGCACATAAATAAATATACCATCCACCTGTGTATTGAATATTGCTGCCACATCTGGTTGGGTGCCCCTGCTATTCACCTTGGGGTTCTTGACAAAATCCAGCTGAAAATCTGTAATGTGATCAATCCAGACTTGACAGCTCAGATGCAGTCACTTTCTCACCACCGTAATGTGGCTTCCGTATGTCTCTTCTACAAATACTTTCATGGCTTCTGCTTTGATGAACTTAGTTCACAGGTGCCCTATATGTATGAATTTACTCAAGTTACCTAGCAACTAGGTCCTACACTTTTACAATGAAACCAATAAAATGTAACCACAACTTCTACTCTAATAGCTTCTTTTCTTGCACTTCCCATCTGTGGAATTCCCTTCTGTATACTTGCTTCCCCAACAGCTACAATCTCCAAGAATTTAAATGTAAGGTCAATAATTATCTCCTATCTCACTGACTCGCATCCTTTCCCTCATGCTCTTTTCTCCGTCCTCTCTACTCTCATTGCACCAGTATTCTCATCCTTCTCTTACTCACTTCCTGACACTCCCTATAACCAGTCACTCTTTTTCATCACTTTCCTTCTCTGTAACCCCCTGTGCATCAGAGGCGGTGAGACTGCCTTGCTTGGGGTAAAATGATTATAAAAAAAATAACCTCCCCAACCTGTCATAGTCCAAGCATGGTGAGTATGAACATAGTCAGTCAGGGATGGGTTCCTCTAATGAGAGTGAGAAGGCCCTCGATTTGGATTTGATACTATACAGTTAATATATACATATATATTGTTAAAAAACAATTAATATTTTAATATTTAATAATCTTATATTTTAAAGTAAGAACATCTTTTAACAATTGTGTGTAGATAAATTAGGCAAAATTCATGTTGTGTAGTCTTGTTAGTGAATGCAACAAATTCAACTGAAATTTGAACTCGGCTCTCCAATTACTCATTCTGAGCCAATATCCACTGCACCACAAAACACATTGTAGCTAATCTAGTACTGTGTTTAAAATTATGGAGTTTAGATATTATAGTGAAATGCTGATTCAAACAATTATCATAGAAAAGCACAAGAAAGTTACATTATGGTGATGAGAAAGATACTGAAGCCAAGATACCAGGTTAGGACCAATAATATTGCTGATTCTTCTTTGGATTATATCAAGGGTATTTAGATATACATTAAGAGCACTGAACCATATATGGCAACAATATTCCATGCATGGATGAATGGTAGATCTATAAATATGTAAGATATATTCAGGAAAGAAAAATTATCTAGCATAACACAGTGAGCAAACTTTTTTAGCAGCAGACTGAGCAATGGACTCTATATAATCTTTCCACTGAAAAAATTTAAATTCCATATAATCTTTCCAACCAAAAATTTAAACCTAAGAAGGCACAATGGGTCACTTTCATAGAGTTTAGTATCAGCCATGCTTATGGGAGGCAGAAAGGGGTCTTTCAAGTGGTTGATAGAGAAAAGTTTCATTTTGAGGGATTAAAGCTAACAAGTCATTTCTAATATAAATAATCATTGAAGCAGGGAAAAAATAAATGTGTTTTAATAAGAATATTGTATTATTGTTTTTGTTTTTTTTAATTAAATCAAATACAACAAGTCATGTGACTTCAACATGTAATAATGTCTTTGAAATAATAATTTATATTTCTTTTATATATTCATTCTAGAATTCAGGTTTTCAAATATTGCTGTTCAAATATAGTTAATACGTACATATATTAATATTCATATATTGCAAATAGATACATGCTGACTCCTTTTGAAGCATAGGGTTACAGCCACACTACACTATAGCAAGAACATTTTTATAGGATGGAGTTATCAGCGTAACGTTCAACTGGTTTTGAATCTGGTTGTTATAAACATGCTTATAGTAGCATGTGCGAACAAATGAAACAAGTACTGCCTGTTAAGTAAAAGGAAAAGAAAACAAAAATTGTTAATATTAAATTTTTTGTCATGTCAATACAGAGGATGTGAGTGGAATGTCTGTTTGTGGGCAAAGAGAAGTGACTTAGAGGAAAAGTAGAGTTGGTAGAGCCTGGAGTTGATGTAAGGGTCACAGGTGGTGGGTATTGACGACTTGTTATTATGCTCTGATTTTATTACAGGATTATGAGCAGCATTCTTAAAAGCAAATGTGGTTTTTCTTCTTTTATATTGCATTTTATATTTTTTTTATATTTTTTATATTGCATTTTATATATATTTTTTTTTCTGAGATTTGTTTTGTTAGTTGGATGTGATACTCCTGCACAGAGATCAATTTTTTAATTTTAATTTTTGCTTTCTTAGTATTCATATCCAGTCAATATTTAGAGGGGATCAGAAAGCGATCTAATTTGAAGCCAAGTATAATAGCTCATAGAGGCACAGTGGCATAATGGATAGAGGCTTAAATTAAGGAATCGAAAAGCCGAGTTCAAATTCTAGTTGAATTGATTATATTCATTTACATGCTAATACTCTTGAGAAAGATATGAACCCATCTCTTTTTCCCCCAATTATGAGAAAATAGTAGAACAGACCGGGTTCTATAACTTTAGCAACCAGTCTAAGAGAAAGAAACCCTGAATTCCAAACCATTTCAGTTAATAGCAGGACAGACTGGGTTATATAACTTTGGTTGGTGATCTCTCTACCACAGAAAGAATTGGCAATCTACTGAGAGAAATCTCCAAGCACTCTCTTCCAATATGCCTTGAGCCGCCAGCATGGAAAGGTAAGCTCATAAAATTAACACGAGAATAGATATCTCATGTTGATGTGCAGCCTGCAACAACATAGAGTAAGTGACTGATGATGATAACAGTTCCCTCATATTTTAATTTGGTTCATAGGTAGTGATATATCCCGGGAAGGAATATCCGGGAAAAGAATAGTGTAAGAATAATACTTAACACTGAAGATAGATTAGAAGAGATTTATTATACAACAGTACAATAAACCAATAGATGTACAAGAACAATCAACGAATAGTAACAGGAATAACAATCAAGTAGAAAATGCCTCCACCTATGACGTATGCGTCCGTCTAGTGACCTATACTGACGTATGCCTCCAGTTCGCTCTAGTCACAGTCTTTTTTCGACTAGACCATATCCATTACGGAGTAGGATAGGATGTGCCTCTACAACAGGTAGTAAGTGGATGTAAGCAGAAAGGAGGTATGTATTTATGTCAATTAACTGTGTTCATACAGTTGATATTAGTGCATGATCAAGTCTTTAAAGTGGGTTGGAATTTATCCATGTGTTTGTCTCTTTGGAATTTGTTTTGCAGTAGTTTTGGATAGTATTTTAGTGGTTTTATAGTGGGTTGCTTATCTATTCTTTTCCGTTAGTAGTGGAGAGTCCGTTCTAGTGAAGGGTAGTTGTATATTGTTGCAGGTTAACAGAATTAGGCCTTGTTGTAGATAGCCCACTATAAGTCATAAAGAAAGGTTATAAACCAAGAAAAGCAAATTGAGTTGAAAGATAACATTTTATATATAACACATATCAATTAATGTTTTTACAATTGAAGTAATACATGAAGTATAGATCCAACAGAGGTTAAAATGTTCATGGCAATAAAATGTTGAAAGAGAATTAATGCTTAGGAATCTTTTCTCCTTGAGTCGGTCTGCCTGGCAATGCTTTCTATATCCACTTTTATATCTTCTTTTTGGATCACAGTAGTTCATTTGGGATTTCACACTTGTATTGGTTCTGGGCTTCCCATTGGCTGATAAATAAAATTCGCGTAGGCTCACGAACTGGAAATTTAACATTTAATTAATTTTTAGTTTTCAACCAAAACATCTGCATGGAGCCGGCGGCACAGCGACAACTTTTGGTCATTTGCTTTTTGGTCGTGAAAGCGCAAACATCCGGTCCATTGCTTTTGCTCAGTATCACCACAGTTTCATTAACATGCTGTTGTCTTTCTCATAGACTAGTTGCCAACAAAGAACACAGCCTACTCTGCTATTAACCCCTAGCCAGTTGGTGTAGAGCTGGATTCATACCTTTTCAAGGATATTTGTGTGGAAAGCAAATGTAATGGTTTTGGCTGAAATTTGAACTCAACATAACAATCCTACTTTTCACACCAGTTACTGCTACGCTACGTGCATATTCACAGAGACAATTATTTTAAAACATACCTAAAAATGAAATATATTATTCTGAATCTAAAGGAGACATAAATATATAAGCAAGTCAATATAGGAATTCTTTGATCTATTATTCTTTCAAGATTGGTCATGCTAGCTGGTAAGTGATCATTCATGCATGAGCAAGTCAGAGAAAGATAGATGTTACCATGATGGACTTAGTTTCTGGACCATGGCAAAGTGTTGTTCATTTTTATACTTCACTGCTTAAAAATTGATGAAGTCCAGTCAAGGCATGTCATCTAAATGAACAGAAGTATATATATATATATATACACAGAAGAGACATCACTAATAATAATTTAATGAATGCATTAGTGATTCACAGTAATAAATTCGACCACAATTTTGATTTTAAAAATTGCCATATATATACTAGCAGTATAGCACGGCGTTGCTCGGGTGTAATGAAAGCTTTAAAACTAATCCATGGTCCTGGAGCTCAGACTCTTTGAACGTTGGCACGAAACACTAAAAAGCAATAGTTGTTTCCAGTTAAAACGAAACTGTAGACTGAAAGAAAAATGAAGGGATGTAAATCAAATTTTGGTTTCCTAGTATCAATATCAATTTTTCTGCACTATTGTTAGAACTGCAACCTTGAAACTTCTGAATATTGTTTCTTATGTCTTTGTCTATGAGTGTATCAAATTTGATTAAAATCGGACCACTCTTTCTATAACCCGATTTTTTTGATTATCAATTTTCGATATTTATCGGGGGTACCTCAACACAAAACCTAGCTAAGAACACTTGCAGACACTTATAGTACAACTGTGTAAATTTTCAAGAAAATTGGTTCAGCTGTTTCGGAGTCTATAGGTAACGGATACACACACACACACAGAGACACACACAGACAAAGTTCCATTTTTAAATAAGTTTAGATATATGTGGCATTTTTTTTCACCAATTCGGTCGGGTTTCAATCCTGGGTTAAAAAGCAATCGGAGTTTAACCATACTGATGAACTATGATACAGCAAAACAGATCTGTCTGTGAATGACTATTTATGCTGATTGAACACTCTGGAAGAATGGTAGACTTTGAAAAACAGTAGCTACGCTAGCATCTACGCATCATTCATTCAGCAATGAATTAGAACACTCTCAGCTATTGGGTGTGTATAATGATAATATACATGCTAAAAAGTCTGCCTCTTCTCTACCGAGCACCCATAGCTCAGAGGTAGAATCGCCGTCTAACATCAATCCGGTCGGGTTTCAATCCTGGGTTAAAAAGCAATCGGAGTCTAACTGTACTGATGAGCTGTGATACAGCAAAACAGATCTGTCTGTGGATGACTATATATATATATATATATATATATATATATATATGTAGGATAATATGAATGCATATATATATATATATATATATATATATATGTATGTATGTATTCATATTATCCTACATTTTAAGTACAACTCAGAGTTTCATGCATTATGCAGTCACTAGGTGCATATTATGAACTGCTTACTTATTTATATCCATACCTATATATATATATATAATACGATGGGTAAAATTGTTGCCATTCTATATATATTTAGGCATGTGCATTATTTATTTTTTATTTTGACAACTGAACAGTATAGTAGGGACAGCTGAGCCCTGCCTGTGAGAAAATGAGTGCCATGACAATTCACTCTGCCAGAAATTTGCATGCTGTCCTGCTTGGCATTCCTATAAGAAGCTCCAATATGAACATTGCTTAGAAAGAGTGCTTGGGTGTCAGTCTGAGGACAGTGCAGAGGATTTGGAAAGAATTGGATGATATATCCAGTCAACATCATGGTGTTTGGAGTTATCACTACTGATGACAATGTTATCCTATTATTCATCTTCTCACAGGGTCTCAAACTCAACATGAAGTCCTAAATCAAATGTTTTGAGGATGTAGTGTTGCACTGAGACACGAGTGTGGCTGCTGGAAGACCCTATATCTGGTAACAGGACTCTGCACCATGCCACACAAGCAAGAGAGCCAAATGCACCCATTATATCTGGCCATCTAACTCCCTAGACTGCAACCTCTTTGATTATTATGTGTGGGCACAGTTGAGTGAACCAACAAAATTCCTTGTAATACCAAAGATGAACTGAAGGCAAGGATTATGGCAGCATTCTACCATCCGCCCATGCATTGAATACTGCTGCCATATCTGGTTGGGTGCCCCTGCTATTCTCCTCGGGCTTCTCGATAAGGTTCAGAGGAGGGTCTGTAATGTGATAGATACCGACTTGGCAGACCGCCTGCAGTCTCTCTCCCACCGGCGCGACGTGGCTTCCCTGTGTCTCTTCTATAAATACTTTCACGGCTTCTACTCCGATGAACTTAGATCACTGGTGCCCCCTAAATACGAATTTGAATGAGATACTAGATTAGCAACTAGACCCCACCCTTTTACAGTGAAACCGATAAAATGCAGCCGTAACTTCTACTCCAACAGTTTCTTTCCTCGCACTTCCTGACTGTGGAATTCTCTTCCACACGATTGCTTCCCCGATGGCTACAATCTCCAGGAGTTTAAATGTAAGGTCAATAGACACCTCGTAACACACTAACCTGCACCCATTCTTTCAAACACTCTTCCCATCTGCCCAACCCTCATCCTTGCTATCCTTACTCATCTGTCACCTTCCTCCTGACATTCCCTATGTCTAACCACTCCTTCTCTTTACCTTCTCCTATGTAGCCCCATGCGCAATAGTGGCAGTGGAATGCCTTGCTTGGGGTGAGATGATTAAAAAAAAAAAAAATTCATTAACTCAAACAAGAAGACATTCCAGAAGAGTTGCAGAAAATTCCAAAGTCATCTGGAGGCTGTGGTTGATGTTAATTGTGATTTTATTGAAGAAACTTTCTCTTTAGCATTTCAATATATTTTTGTGTAATTTTGGTTAATAAATTTGTTAAAATGAGATGTCAGTTTTATTTTCATTTTTGTGCAATTTAAATGACAATTTACCCATATCACCTGGTATATATATATATATATATATATATATATATATATATATATATATTATGAACTTTCACTTGATTTTGACATATGAGGATCCAATAACCTCATTTAGTTTTTTGTTTGTGTCATATGTGACACTTCAGTTCTGCTAGTGACCTACATATGAGTCCACATATTGTGCAACAGTTAGGATCCCAGGAATATTTACTGATGCTTTTTTTTTTTTGTCACTTTCTTTCATCTCTTATTCAGTCAATGTGACTGATTTCAAAATTTCTGATACCATTCTGGCAGAAATATCACCAGTTATTTATATCCAGGGCAACTCAATCAATATAAGTGTGTGTGTGTGTGGGGGGGTGCATGTGAGTGAGTGGGTGATTGGAATAAAGATAAATAAATAAATATATGAAAAGGAAAATCAATGACATCAGCTCATAAAATATTTCAAATAAGAAGAGTAGACAAACCCAATGAATCAAAATGCATTCTTCCTCTACTCATCAACTCTATCACAAATACAATTGAAAAAAGTTTATCAAAGCTTAACATAAAATTTATTTCAGCTATTTTCAAAACAATAAAAACTTAATCCAAAACAAAGTAATGATAAGCTAAAATATGAAGGAGGAATTTATTCTATTACCTGTAATGATTGACACAAGGAATACATCGGAGAAACCTCAAGGAGTATAAATAAAATATTATGAATACAGAAAGGATTCTTACTAGACTATACACTAAAAGCGTTATTTGCTCACTGTAATGAATCTGTAAGGATGTGTGTTGTGGTGCAGTGGATATCAGCTCGAACTAGAAGTCAGGAGCCGAGTTTGAATTCCAGTTGAATACCTTGCATTCACTTATGCACAAATACTCTTGGAAAAGGTGTTAATGTCTTTTCCCTCCAGTTATGGGTTAAATAATAGGACATATTGGGTTCTATAGCCTTGACTAGCAACCAGTCTACTGGAGAAAGTAATGGCAACCTACTGCGGCATAATCTTCTGCCCAGTTAGTTATGTCTCTTTTGAGACATGATTGCCCAAGTGTGTATCATGTATGGCACTTAACTGACTACAATGAATCTTATCATAATTTTGATTTAAAAAATGTTATTTTACTTAAAAGAGAAAGCAACTGACTAAGCTGAAAGAATGTAGAATGTACCTTAATCATTAAATCATCCACCGTAAATTTACGTCCAAGTTCACCTTCCTTGGCAGATCTTCGATTATCACGATGTACGATACTTAATAACAAAGTTGATAAAAGCATAACCAAAAAGACAAAGAAACTAAATGAAATTCAGTCAGTCAGTTAAGTGCCATATGCAATACACGCTTGGGCGATTATGTCTCTTTCGAGACATGACTGACTGGGCAGAAGATTATCCCGCAGTAGGTTGCCATTGCTTTCTGCGGTAGACTGGTTGCTGACCAAGGCTATAGAACCCAATCTGTACTATTATTTAATCCATAACTGGAGGGAAGAGATGGATTAATACCTTTCCCAAGGGTATTTGCGCATAAGTGAATGCAAGGAAATTGGCTTGACTATATACCGTCCCACAAAAAAAAATTAGATTTAAAAAAATTCATTATCCCATCTCTTTCATATGTATGCAATCACATCAACTTAAAATCACTTTAGTTTGTGAATTCCTAAAGAATTAAATGCATCACATGAAAATATTTTTCACTTTATCATTGACTTGCCTAATATATATATATATATATATATAATTTCCAGATTATTCCAAGCATATATGACCTGACAAGGTACTTGATGAGGTACTAGAGAAAGTATCAAAGCACAACAGCTCTTGTGTAGCAAGGAAAAATATTTTACTATAAATTCCAATAATAAAAATAGTACAATAAATGTTGCTTTATTGTTTATCAAGCACTTTTAAATAGTAAATGCTACAAAGTGTGGAATGGTATTACATTAGTTCTTACTACTACTAAGACATATATATATATATATATATATGGCTACAGACCTTCAGACACTAATACCACCTTATATAGTGTATCATTGAAAGATAGTTTCTTTTTCTCATTTGTTTTATTATGTGAGAGGGACAGATTTAGTAGCATTGATCCTCCGAGGTAGTGCAAAGAATATCTTCAGGAGAATGCACGACCACTCATTAACTTAGAATTCTAAGTTAATTAGTTTTTCCAAAGAATCTGGGTGTAGAAAGTGTGATGGTTCTTCAAAATTTTTACTGCCCTCTGTTGACTTCACACTGTTTTGGACTTATATCCAAACCCCAGACACAGGCAATCCATCACTGTCAGAATTTCATGCTCATGAGATATTCTGACCAATTACTCACCTCTTGACCCAACTTCCACATTCCACAACATATCACTACACTGTCTCCAGTCAAGCACAAGCTCTCCTACCATTCTGAAGATGAAATTTTGATCTCGAAATATTAATGTATAATAAATAGGTAATACCCAACAACTTCTTTACCTTCCTTTATTTTGTTAAATGCATTGTGATAGCCTTCAATACCTAACTATACACCATATATATATATATATATATATATATATATATATATAGTCTCTTCTAATTGAGTTTATGTATCTTGTTCATCAAACTCATTGCAGAATTTAGCATTTTGCTATATGAAGATTAGCCCCTTTAAAGAACCTGGGTGTGGGATGTGTGATGACTCTTCAAAATTTTAGAATGAAATGCAACCCAAAAATATCTATATTACAACCATCACAGAAATATATATTTTCATTTAAAGTTGTGATTAAAGTGTCTTTGGTAATACTTGCACAAACTCCAGCTGATGTTTAATGCAATATTAACATCCAGGTTACCAAGTAAAGATTGTATAGTTACCGGTTATAACCTGATTAGTATGACTTTTCCATTGACCATACATAAATTCTTTGCAGCAATATCATATTTAAGAAGAACAATTAGATATTGACAACACATATCCTAGTCTGCCACAAGGCTTAAACAGATGAGCACCTAGTAAAGACCGAACTCACAGTTGACTGTGAGATTATGTTTTTGGTTATTGCGCAATGGCAAGTATCCAAGAGGATGATATAAAAAGACTAATAGGAAAAATTGTAGCAAGAAGAAAACTAGAAAAGGGAAAAGTATTTAACAATTTACTTTGTGTTGAATAATTTAAAATGAAATCCCCTCAGATAACATTTGATGAGACTGGCAACTCCAGTCAATAAACCATATATTCAGAATGTAATATCTTGAATATCTGGAGGCCAGTTGCACAATATTGATATTACTTGGAAACTAGAGGAAACATTGTTGTGCATCTATGAACAGATACTCTCTTATATAGTTACCCAGTTAGCAGTGTCCAAACTCTTGCAAAGTGAAATTATATTGTGTTACGAGGATGTAGTTATATATAAAAATAATATTAATAATTTATTAATTTTATAGTAATGGATTCTACTGAGTCTTAAGTGTTATTCCAAAAAATGTTTTAATTCGTGAAGTAGTCATAAAAATAAGGAACTTAGTAATATAACGTTTGGAAGATTGTAGAATGTTCCAGTAGAATTTAGAGAGTTCAAAAGGTTCTAGAAGTATGCAAATTAGGTGTTAGCCCCTATAAAAATAGGTTTTGGGCAGTGTGTAGTTAGTTGATAACAGGATGGGTTGACCTCATCAGTTCCGGGTTTTGATTCACGGATTTATATCTAGCCGAAAGAATCTGTAAGAAAAGTTGCCGACAAACTAAAACCTGAAAGAGAACCTCATGGAACAAAAAGGGTAAATACATATTTTTGACTCTCTCATTGACCATACATAAAATTATTCTTCATATACTCATTTGAGAATTTCCAAAAAGTATAGCACTTAACTTCTTTGCCAACTTAATTGGGTAAAGATACTTGACTCCTTACCATCCCCTTCTCTCCTCGTAACACTTGCCAGTAGTAAACTCTATGTTTCTTGTTTTGAATGCAACAAAAATCGTATATTTCTAAATATTTTATTTGGTGCATTTTGTAAATTAAATATTTGTCTGTGATTTATCTCTGAGTTTTGGTCAATCATTTTTTTTTCCTTTTGTTACACTTAACATGCAACACTTGTTTTTAGCAAAAGATCACGCAAATAAAGTTTGTCAGTTTCTCTCTTGTACAGATATAGATGGACTTTTTGTGGGTTTTAGCTTAACCTTGTTAAGTTTATAGTTCACTATAAGAGATGCGTTAAAATAAGAACAATCAAGTTAATGTATAGAAATAATCATCTATATAAACATTGAATAATTCTGTATTATACAAAATTATAGTAATGTTCATATCTGTGGTACAAGGTTGGTAAATAGAGTTTATAACAATCCTGTAAAGAGAAAAGTAAGTGAAATGTTTGAAAGCTGTAATGACAATAAGTGTGTATGTAGGAGTGGGGATATAGTGGAAGTCTTTTATGTGACCACTCAGTTAAATGCTCATTTCATTGTGCTTTCTTCTTTGTGTCTGTTTTTATAAAATGGTTTTTGAAGAAGGAGAGGCACAGAGTGCAGCACAAGAGAGAGGGTGAGAGGATAACAAATTTAAGTTGCCTGGACTTGTGTCTAGGGGACAGCTAGACACCCTCTGAAGCCAAAGACAAAATTATGCATTTTTAAAAGACAAAAGTGGATCACATTCAAATATATTTTTCTGTTCTCTGATTGTTTGATATATATATACATTTCTTGTAAACTGTTTTTCATCTAGAAGATATATGCGGATCCACATGTGCAGATACTTAAATAAGTCATTTTGTTTTTAATTGTTGAGGAGATAACTTTCTGTTCACTACACAGATTTCCCTTCTTCTGTAAGTTGAAGCTTATCCCAAAGTTAAAATTACTACAAAAATAGCAATAAATAAAACGAAGGAAAATGCAATGAGATAGCTGGTGGGTATCCCAAAATATTACTTTGCAGGGAAGGGACATTGGGATGAATGTATGATTCACAAAAAGGGGTACTTTGAAAGAGACTGAAGTATCATTGCCCTAGGTAGACCTTTTTTGTTTGCTTTATTAATATTAAATGCTTAGATACTTTTGTGGTGGATAGGAAATTAAGAATTAAAATCAACCTTCTTTACTTTTACAAAAATTCACAATGACATGTGAAATCCTGGTTTTTCCCAAATAGAAAAAAGATTGACTATGTGCTTAAAAAAAAGTTGAAATCAGATTTCACAAGTAGATGTTAAATTGATATTCTGACCAATGGAAGCAGTTTGCAAGACCATAAAGACTTTTCGATCAAGTGCATAAAATCTAAATTACTATAAAGGACTAATCAGCATCAGTCAGTCAGTCAGTCAGTCAGTCAGTCAGTCAGTCAGATGGGAGCAAGACGAAACAACTAAAATGTAACTTCAACCATGATCCCGACATAGGTTACATCATTCTCTTTCTTTCTCATGCTGATTCCTTTTACTTCTTCTTCTCCATTCAAAGACATTCCTACCAAACATATGCTAATAAATACATACGTATGTACACATAAATTCTTTCCAACAAATTACTACTATGAACATTTCTTGATACCCTTAACTTTCTAATTAAACATTAATTTCTACCAATTCTTGTTATTCATTTCTTTTAATAAATTTCTATTTTAACATGAAAAATGTATATTTTATTCTTCCATTATTCAACACTAATTTACACAATCTCCAACCTTCTGATGCCAACCTTCTGATGATGAAAACCTTCTGATAATTCTAATGATAATTCTGCATAAAACTTGTAAGCTGTAGGGAGTTTGGTTATGTATGACACAAGGCCAAATTAAATAAACATTAACCATCTTCACAGTCTTTATAGGTAAGGGAGTTAGGTGAGACTGAGGTGAATTTTTCATTACCATCCATTAAAAATAAAGAAACTTGCATAAAGCAATACCAGAACACATGTCATACATCTGAATTTAAATTCTAAAATGTGCCAGTGAATAATTATTAACTTACAGATTTTTTTCAATAGCAAAAATGTTTCAGCTTGAAATATAAACAAGAGGAAAAGTGCTAGGATGCCACACAAGTGTATAACTATGGAAAAAAATATTATTTCCCCAGAGAGAATTGAAGACATGAGAATTGAGAATGCTTTCAGCAACTCAAACAGCACAGGAATAACATACCTTGACTCTTCTCAAAAGCTCACATGATCAAAAGCCTAATAATCATTCCAAACTGAGGAATTCTTCTCCAAAATTTTTAATAACACTGGTCAACACGAAATTTGGTTATTTGATGAAAAACATCTTTCTAAGCTAATTTTAGTTCACTGAATCACATCCATTTTCCCCAATCACATCAGAATTATTTTTTATGGACAAGACATTTTGGCATATTTCCCAAATATGCCTGCTTTGGCAGTTGAATAACTCATTGTTGAACAACTCATTTCTAACAGGAAATGGCAGGAAATGGTGAATCAATCCGGATATATGATGTATCCCTGTTGTCTATGTTTATGGGGCAATTGTGCCAAGTATTAACACTGGCAAAGAACTTAGTGGCCTATTCAAGAGGCTTTGACAGTGGGAAAGAAAGACGTTAAAGAAAAAATTAAATTTGTCATTAAGAATAACATAAGGGGTCTTCAATAACACCTATAAGTATTTTCTTCATCATAAAGGTGATAGATACAATAGATTTTGGGACTATTCTAGTTGATTTTTCTTCTTAGATTTTGAACACAAAAATTGGCCAATATGGATATATTCTGACAAATGCCAAAAAAATTGTCATTCATGGACAAAAATTATGTCGTGATGATGTAAGATGGATGTTATATTTGGAATCAGCATGGCAAAATTGATAACTTTGATTAAAATAATTCAATAGCCATGTAAAAAAATTGTTTTGTAGACTGGAGTAATCATTTAATAATCATTCCTGTATTTTCTGTTCCTGCCCAAAAGGTTATTAATCATTCTAATTCAAGCTTTTCCTGTCTAAAAGCCTAATATGAGGGTCATGCAATAAATAAGGTGAATTTTTCGGTATAAGGACTTCTACAAGGGTCATTCAATAAATAAGGTGAATTTTTCAGTATAAGGACTTCTAATACAGCTTACTTTTTTAAAATTTTTTCCTTTACTTCTTTTTCAAAGGGATTTAATTTTTTTTGCAGATTGTAAAAAGACTTTAAGAGTTTTGAAGATTAACAAAGACGGCCGACCAAGAAGCATGCTCCAGGATTGAACAGAGGTCAGTTATCAAGTTTTTGGTTGCTGAAGGTTGTAAACGAGTTGAAATAATAGGAGAATGTCAACTGTGTATGGTGTCAATATTTTTCAGCCAAAAAAATGTCTACAAATGGGCTAAATTGTTTAAAGAAGGCCAGAGTAGTGTTGAGGATAGACAGGCCTGGGAGGCCTAGAGAAGTGAGGTCTCCTGAGGTGATCGAATCAGTCGATCATTCAGTCTGACAGTGGATGACATTGCAAGGACTTTGAGCCTATCTGTTGGGACAGCACACAAAATTGTCTATGATGATCTTGCCTCGTCGAAGGTCAGCTGCCGGTGGGTGCCAAAGACGCTTACTGCAGAGCACAAACAGAAGAGGGTTGAGTTGTCCCAGGAGTGTTTCTTACAGCCCAGACCTTGTCTCCTCAGTGTTGCACTTGTTTGGTCCCATGAAAGTGTTCACAAGAGGAACAAAGTTTGAAAGTGATGATGAAGTCAAAAGTGCTGTGAGCGATTGGCTGAGACATCAGTCCAAAGATTTTTACGTTGAGGGAATACGGAAACTTGTGCACAGATGAGAAAAGTGTAGGACACTGCTGGGAGACTATGTTGAAAAATAAAAAAAAAAGTAAGCTTCTATCTGTATTAGAAGTCCTTATACCGAAAAATTTAGCTTATTTATTGAATGACCCTCGTAGAAGTCCTTATATCGAAAAATTTACCTTATTTATTGAATGACCCTTGTAGAAGTCCTTATACCGAAAAATTTAGCTTATTTATTGAATGACCCTCATAGAAGTCCTAATACCAAAAAATTTAGCTTATTTATTGAATGACCCTCGTAGAAGTCCTTATATCGAAAAATTTAGCTTATTTATTGAATGACCCTCATAGAAGTCCTAATACCAAAAAATTTAGCTTATTTATTGAATGACCCTCGTAGAAGTCCTTATATCGAAAAATTTAGCTTATTTATTGAATGACCCTCGTAGAAGTCCTTATATCGAAAAATTTAGCTTATTTATTGAATGACCCTCGTAGAAGTCCTTATACTGAAAAATTTACCTTATTTATTGAATGACCATCATAATGCCTTTCTTGTTACTTGTATTTTATTTTAATAAGACATATATGTGTGGAGAAGTCCATTATAAAATGGTAAAAAATATAATAAATTTAAGTTACATTCTGTAAATTCAAAAACTAACTCATTTTTGTGCTCAGACTAGTTTCAAAACTTTGCATTTTTCTACAAGTATACCTCACCTTACATCAGTAATTTGTTCCAGGAGGGGTGACTTAAGTCAAAAAAATGATTTAAGTCAAATTTACTTGTCAATAGGCTAAACCACAAATACCCATTCCCAGGTCTGTATTTTATTTATAAATGCATTTTTAATAATATATGGTCAATAAGAATCTATTTTAAGCTTATAAACAAATAAATTTTAGTTTAGAAAAAAAAAGAATCTAAATTTACGAATACATGTCCACTACCGGCCATAATTATTAGGCCACCCAGTTTTTAAAAAAAAATTATGTATTTCATACTAGTTTTAGTATTTATTGCCAAGTGAATAATTCTAAATGAAAATAGAATGATTCTTTTGTTATTATTACTTTGCAAAATTTTACAAGGCAAGGAAGCAAAGATGAACTCGTCCGAATCACCCTAAATTTTCTTCATTCTTCAGTATGCCATCAGACTAGGAGGTGCTCTTTCTAGGTGGTTCCATTCTGTAGTTTTTCAGTTTTATTTTGTGTTTCAATTTAGCCATGCCTCAAGTGTTATCTGTAGAGAAGAACTCAAATTCAAATCTTGAATGAAGAAGGTTATACTCAAAAGAGGATAGCTAAGAGACTGAATGTGTCCAAGTGTGCAGTTCAGTATGCACTGCATAGGAGAGACAAAACTGGAAGCCATGCCAATCAAAATAGAACAGGGAGAAAACAGAAAACATTAGTAAAAGAGGACCGCAGAATAGTATTGAAGAGTGTAAGAGACAGGAGGAAAACTGCCCCTCAAATACAAGCAGAAGTGAATACCAACAGGGTTGATCCAGTCTTTGTGAATACAGTGAAGCAAAGGCTTCGAGAGGTGGGTCTCTTTGAACGAATGGCAGCTAGGAAGCCTTTGCTTTGGCCAGCTAATAAGAAGAAGAGACTGGCATGGGAAAGAGAGCACAAAAACTGGACACCAGAACATTGGTCAAAAGTGTTGTGAACTGATGAGTATAAGTTTGAACTTTTTGGGAGTAAAAGGAGGGTGCAGAGGAGGGTGGGGGAGCGAGTGACAGATGAGTGTGTACAGTCATCGATGAAACATTGTGGTGGATCCTGCATGGTTTGGGGTTGTTTTGCGGGCATGAGTTCAGGTGACTTGGTTGTATTAAAAGGGATTATAAAGGAAGATTAGTACCATTCAATCTTACAGAGATATGCAATTCCATCTGAATTGTGTTTTGTGGGTCAAAATTTCATCCTCCAGTAGGATAAAGACACAAAACAAAACATACTTCTAAATTGTGTCAAAATTATTTAAAATTAAAAGAAACTGCTGGAGTGTTAAAAGTTATGTGTTGGCCACCTCAGTCACCAGACCTCTCGCCAATTGAACTTGCATGGGATGAGTTGGACAGGAGAAGTAAGAAGAAACAGTTTAGTAATGTTCAGGATTTAGTTAGGTGTCTAAAGTATACCTGGAGTGAGTTGTTGGAGGATTATTTTAAAAAAACTTGTGGAAAGAATGCTCAGAGTGTATACAGCCATTGTGAAAGCAAAATGAGGTTATTTTGATGAAACTGCAATATAGGTAATTATTAAATATTTATAAATTCATTTGATGCACATGTTATTGTGCAGTATTAACAAAAGAACCATTCTATTTTCATTTACAATTATTTACTAAAAAATAGTATGAAAATACATTATTTTTTAAAACACTGGGTTGCCTAATAATTATGGCTGGTAGTGTACATACATACTTGTAAACAGAGATGTTAAACAATTTGGCAATCTTTATAATACATTTCGAACTCTTTACTTGTGAATGTGACATTATAAGACATTATAAAATTCAATGATTTTGTAAGGTTAAATAACAAATGCAGTTATTAAAACTATTTTACAATAGTAGAAAAACTAATTTATGTTAAATTTAGCAATATTTACATTTACTCTAAATGTATGTATTTTAATATGATCATATATACTCTTATTATTTATTACACAGTAACATGATTTTATGTGCTTTCAATGCTTTTTTAGTGATATTACAACTTTAGTATTTGGAGCAGACAGGCATAAAGTTGAATAAGATATCATAAACTTGATTTTTATTTTTCCAGATATATTATTTGATACTCAACATTATTTTTTTATAATCATATAGCCCCAAGCATTGACACTGTTTTGCAGGTGGTTACATAAAAGAAAAGTTATGAGTAAGAGTAACTGGTTATAGGGGGTGTCAGGAAGTGGGTAAGAGAAGGATTAGAATACTGATGAGAGTGGAGTGAATGGAGAAAGGAGCATGAGAGAGAGAGAGGATGCAGGTTAGTAATATAGGAGATGACTATCGACTTTACATTTAAATTCTTGGAGATTATAGTTGTCGGGAAAGTAAATGGAAGGGAATTCCACAGTTGAGAAGTGTGAGAAAAGAAGCTGCTGGGGTAGAATTTGCTTTTACAATTTATTGGTTTTGCAGTAAAAGGGTGGGACATAGTTGCTAATCTTGTGGTTTGAGTAAATTTATATATAGGGGACACCACTGAGCTAAGTTCATCAGAGCAGAAGCCATGAAAGTATTTATAGAAGAGACACAGGGAAGCCACATTGTGCCGATGAGAAAGTGGCTGTATCTGATCTGCTAAGTCGGGATCTATTGCATTACAGATTCTCCATTGGATTTTGTCAAGGACACCTAGGTGGATAGCAGGAGCACCCAACCAGATATGGTAGCCGTATTCAATGCACAGGCGAATGGTAGATTTATATATGTGCAGGATTGTTTCAGGCGGAAAAAACTTCCTGGCCCTACACAGAGAACCAACTTTCTTAGCAGCAGATTTAGCTATGGATTCTATATAGTCATTCCACTTGAAGTCTGTTGTGAGAGTAAAGCTGAGGAGGCTTATAATCATCTAATCAAGAATGTAACTCAAGGTATATTTGTATTCATATTTACCAATCAGTGACATCACATGTTACATGCAGTATTCTTCGGATTGGCAAACAATGAATATTTGTTGTTTGCTACAGAATTTTGGAAGTTATTAAAAGTTTTATACTTTTCAAGTAATACATGTCAGAATAGAGCTGATGACATTTTTATTAAATATTTGTGCATATTCTTCTGTTGACTGCTAAATCCACATCAGTCAGTTAAGTGCCATACGTGATACACGCTTGGGTGATCATGTCTCGAAAGAGACATGACTGACTTGGGAGAAGATTATCCCGCAGTAGGTCGCCATTGCTTTCTGTGGCAGACTGGTTGCCAGTCAAGGCTATTGAATCTAATCTATCCTGTTATTTAACCCATAACTGGAGGGAAGATATGGATTAATACCTTTCCCAAGGGTATTTGCGCGTAAGTGAATGCAAGGAATTCAGCTGGAATTCAAACTCAGCTCCCCAATTCCTCATTCCGAGTCGATATCCACTACACCACAATCCACATACCTGGTATACATAAAAGGATAATGTATCAAGTACGCAGTTCAAGTAGCAGTCCGAGTAAAAGGCTAAGTTGAAGTAGTAAGAGGAATTACGAGCAAATCTTCTTGTATGCATTTTAGTTCCTGTTGTACAAAAACTGTCTTCATATAAAATAACTGCACTAAAAAAAGGAAAAACAATTTTTTAAATCACCTCAACTATATCTGGATTATAAAAGTTTTGGATTTACACATTATCTGCTCTCTTCTTTTTCTTTCTTTTTTCTTTGTGGATGAGTTGAATATTGTTACAAGGCCAAATTTTCACCCCTATCAACCTTCCACAAGGTAACAAGCCTCAGCTAATTGGTGTTAAAGTATTAAACTGTACATCTTGAAATCTATGGTCAGATGCAATTAGTCACTGACATTTCTGTGATTATCAAAGAGATTAAGCACGGATGAATAATGTGTATAATTTGCAAGGTTTTCCACTTGACAACAGTTAACACGCATAAAGACATGACAGATACACACTTACTGATAAGGAAAACAAGAAGAAAGGACAAACGATTAACAGGAAGAAGACAGAATACATGGTCGTCAGCAAGAGAGAGAGCTCAAGTAGCAACTTATGTATTAAGGATTTCAAAATCAAGCAGGTGCAGAAATTTAATTACCTGACTTTGTTACAAATAATGGAACATGTGATATAAAATGGAACATGTGATACAGAAATCCAAGTATGTTTTTTTTTTTTATCATTTCACCCCAAGCAAGGTATTCCACTGCCACTATTGCGCAGGGAGTTATATAGGAGAAAGTAATGAGAAAGAGTGGTTAGATATAGGAAATGTCAGAAGGAAGGTGATAGACGGCTAAGGATGTAGATGGGAAGAGTGTTTGAGAGAATGGATGCGAGTTAGTGTGCTACGAGGTGTCTGTTGACCTTACATTTAAACTCCTGGAGATTGTATAGGAATAGTGAAAGATGTCTTTCAGAAACTAAGATTTTTTTATGGTTTTAATTTTTTTTTTTTATGTTTTTAATCAAAAACATCAAAAAAATTAAAACATTAAAAATGTTTTAATTTTTTTTTAGTAAATGTTCCTAATATGCAGGGGTTTACAAAGAGTAAAAGTGAAAGAGAATACTGAAAATAGGGAGAATTGAGAAAAGATCAGAAGATGAACAGAATTCAAGAAGACTGAAGATAGTGATTGATGCTGCATTTAATTTTTGAAGATTGTAATTATCAAAGAAGGAAGTAAACAGAAGAGAGTTTCACAGGTGAAAATTGTGAGAAAAGAAACTGTTGAAGTAGAAGTGGAAGTTGCATTTAGCCATTATAACAGTAAACAAGTGGGACCTATCTAGTCAGTCAGTCAGTTAAGTGTCATACATGATACAGTCTTGGGTGATCATGTCTCGAAAGAGACATGACTGACTGATTATCTTGCAGTAGGTTGCCATTACTTTCTGCGGTAGACTGGTTGCTGACCAAGGCTATAGAACCAATCTGTCCTGTTACTTAGCCCATAACTGGAGGAAAGAGACAAGTTAATACCTTTCCCAAGGGTATTTGCATGTAAGTGAATGCAAGGAATTCAACTGGAATTTGAACTCAGTTCCCCAATTTCTTATTCCAAGCCGATATCCACTGCACCACAACGTACATCCTGAGACAACTTAAATTCATTTATATGAATTTAAGTTGTCTCAGGATGTAGGGGCACCAGGAAAAAAAGGTCATCATAGAAGTTGCCATGTAAAATATTTATAGAAAAGACAGAATAAAGCCACGTCATGTTGGTGGGAAATTGACTGAAGTTGTGATGCCTGGTCAGGATAAATTACATTCTTCTTCTATGTGCCCTGTCCCTTCAGGACGTAGGCGATCATAGCTTTCCACGTCTCCCTATCCCTGGTGGCTCTGAGCACGCCTTCTCCTGTTACACCATGCAATCCTCGTTCCGTCATCCACCTGATTAGGTCCTTCAAATATGTTATCCGTTGCTTTCCCCTGTCTCTTTTTCCCTCTAGCTGGCCTGTTAGTATCAGATTCTCCAAGCCCTCCTTCCTCATTGCATGTCCCAGGAACATTAGCTATCTCTTCCTGATGCTCAGTATTAATTTCCTTTCCGTTTCCATCCTTTCCAAAACCTCTTCATTGCTCACATGCTTGATCCATGATATTTGCAGCATCCTTCTGTAGAACCACATTTCAGTTGCTTCAAGTTTTTCCTTCATCTTTGATGGTATTGTCCAGCATTCACTGCCATATTGAAGGACAGACAGCATGTAGCAATCCAGTACTGTCTTCCTTGTTTTTAGCGAGATTGTCCTGTTTCTTAATACCTCACTCAACTTCTGGAATGCTTCCTTCGCCATGCCAATTCGCCTTCGGATCTTGGTGTTGCACTTTCCGTCTTCTGTTATAACACTTCCCAGGTATTTAAATCTTTATACCTGCTTGATTCTATTATCCCCGACCTGTCTCAGTGAACCAACTTTCCTAACGGTAGGTTTTTTTTTATATAGATATCATTCATGGCATAGAACTCATTCAGAAATATCTAAACTGTCAGTTGTATACAACTGCTTTCACAGACCAATGGTTAAAAATGACTTTGAGCAAATGGATCCTTTGGGTCTTGGCCAGCAAATCTTGTACTCTACTAAATAACAGAAACCACATCACTTGGGGACTGCCAACAGCAGCAACAACTAAAATGGATGTCATATGCAACTTGAAGAGAAAATAATAACATAATCAAGATGTTAAGATTCCACACTATTTTTAATTTTCTGTCATTACACATTGAGCCAACTAAGAGATAGGAAAATTTTATTAGAAACAATTAAAAAAGTGCCGAACAGCTATGTAATACCTAATCTTCTATGTGGCAGTGAATGCTGGACAATTAGATTTTTTTTTTAATCATTTCACCCCGAGCAAGGTAGAAATGCCACTGATGTGGGGGGGGGGGGGGTTTACATAACTGAAAGAAGATTAATTAGAAGAGAGAGAAGAGGAGTACAAACCAATTAGAAAGGAGCAATAGAAAGATGAGAATGCAGGTGTGTTGACAGTTTCAAGGGTGGAGAGAAAGGGAAGGATATACAGGGTGGGGGAAGGGCTAGGGTCGAGTAGTTAGTAGATAAGTATTGACATTGCATTTAAATTTCTGGAGGTTGTAGCTGTCAGGAAAGCAAGAATAAGGGAGCGAGTTCCACAAGCAGGAAGTGCGAGAGAAGAAGCTGCGGGAGTAGAATTGTCGTCTGCATTTGGCTAACCTAACTGTGAATGGGTGGGACCCAGTTGCCAATCTGGTTGCACGAGTAAACACCTGTTGAGGAGGCACCAGTGACTTGAGTTCATCTGAGCAGAAGCCATGAAAGTATTTATAGAACAGACAAAGGGAAGCCACATTTCGTCAGTGGGGAAGTGGCTGTAGTCGAGCCGCCAAGTCAGCACCTATCACGTTACTGACTCTCCTTTGGAGCCTGTCGAGAACACTGAGGTGAACGGCAGGGGTGCCTGAACATAAATGGCAGCAGTACTCTATGCACGGTCGAATGGTGGACTTGTATATATGCAAGATGGATTCAGGCGGAAAAAACATCCTGGATCGACACAGTGACACAACCTTCTTAGCAGTGGGATGAAGAATAGATATGAAGTAACAGAGATGTGATTCCTCTGGGAAATGATGAGGGTACAGCATAGGTTCAACAAAAAATCTTTAAGGGAAACAGGAAGTAGAAGGGACCTTATATATATAATCAGAATCAGAGAGTTGAAACTTTTTGGTCACAGTTTTGGTGCAGTGGATATCGACTCAGAATGAAAATTCAAAGGGAAGAGTTCAAATTCTAGTTGCATTTATTGCATTCACTTACACGCAAATACTCTTGGGAAAGGTATCAATCTATCTTTTCTCCCTCCTCCTATACGTTAAATGGCAGTACAGATTGGGTTCTTTAGCCTTGGTTGGCAAACAGTCTACTGCAAAAAGTAATGGCAACCTACTGTGGAAATATCTTCTGCCCATTTAGTCATGTCTTGAAAGAAACATGATGGCCTAATTATGCATCACCTATGGGACTTAACTGACTGATTGAATGAGGAAAAATGGCCTGGAGAAATTAGTCTTCACAGGATATATTGAATGCAAAACAAGAAGCAAGGAACAGAGAGTAACCACCTTGACAAGTTGCTGGGAATGGATGACAGAGATTGGAAGTTGTGGAGAACCATGATTGCTTACTTCCTGAAGAGATATTGCAAGAGATACATACTTTAGCAATCAAAACAGCAGACATCTGACCAAGAAAGATTCTATCTTCAGTGTCAGATTATAGAATCAAGAAAAAGCCTAGTCATTTTAACCATGGAAGAAGAGGTTTGCTATTAGCCATTTTGAAATTATTAGAGAGCAAAAAGTCATTTAAGAGAAGCTTAACATGTAAAAAACAAACCTACAATATATAAATACAAAAATAATTAACAAATGTGGATTAATTAGTTACCACGAGAGATTTTGTGTAGGGTTTTTGAGAAGAGTCATCAATGTAGTACCTACTGTAGTGTAATGGTAAACAAGCTAGTCTCACATACCAATGCACAAGTTTAGTGAATTTGATCCTCACTGGGTGTCCCATTTAAACTAGGTGTAAGATAATCTATATCATTGTTTATGAAAGTAGAAAATATTACCAATGCAAACATTTTTTTTTAATCATATCACCCCGAGCAAGATGGTAATGCCACTGATGTGCAGGGGGCTACATAAGAGTGAAAAGATTGGAAAAGAGAAAGCTGGAAACCACATCCTAAACAGGAAACAAGGGATGAGCCTCTTCACCTGTTCAATAGACGTGGGTGGAGTGTGAACAGACACACACACAAACATCTTGCTTTTATATATATATATTATCGATTTTCTGCACTATTGTAAGAACTGCAACCTTGAAACTTCTGAATATCTTTTTTTTATGTCTTTGTCTATAAGTGTATCAAATTTGATTAAAATTGGACTACTCCTTCTATAACATGATTTTTTCGATTATCGATTTTCAATATTTATCGGGGGTACCTCGACACAAAACCTAGCTAAGAACACTCACAGATGCTTATAGTACAACTGTGTAAATTTTCAAGAAAATCGGTTCAGCCATTTCAGAGTCTATAGGTAACGGACAGACACACACACAGACACATACACACACACACACACACAAAGTTCCATTTATAAATAAGTTTAGATCTATCTATCTATCTATCTATCTATCTATCTATCTTAATTTGTTCACCTCTCTCTATCTCAATTTGTTCATATCTTTCTATCATAATGTGCTAATTTCTATCTCAATTTTTCATCTCTTTCTTACTCTCTCTCTCTTAGTCTGTTTTGATTTGTCTGTCAATTTCTCTGTTATTGCATACATAACACGAGAACCCACTCCTGTAGAAGTGGATTAATACTACTTAGCCATTCCAGAATAATCTATTAACCTATGAAAGGTTCTCCATCAAAAATGGCATCCAGCAATGGAATAAAACTCTTAAGTCATTCATGCATTAGGAAAAATTCCACTATAAAACAAAAAGATCTATCCAAATTAATGTTACCTTCAAGGCGAGTCCATATTGAGGTTTATTGATGCTGCAAACAATGGCCACCTCAATGGACCTCCCCAGATCACAATAAATCTAAAGGTTACAGCTTTTAATTTAGAAATGAAATCAGATATTATTATAGTTAAAATAATCTAATATTGATGTATGCATCAATGATAACAAATTTAGTACAGGAGATGAAGAAATTGAACACGAATAGGCTGTGCTACAGATAGTTTTACCCAACACCACAAGTTGTTACAATACCAAAACATTAACCTGAAAACTCAAGTTATTTTTTTAAATAGCCTCATCAGATCCAGACTTTTTTAATCATTTCACCCAAGTAAGGCAATAATGTCACTAGGACATAGAGGGGTACAAGGACTGAAAGAAAATGAAAAGACTTTAGTGAGGGGAGATGAAGAAATGAACAATATAAGAACAGGATTCAGGAAGACAGAAGATGGTGATTGATATTACATTTAATTTTTTGAAGATTGTAGGTGTCAGAGAAACAAGAAACTGAAAGAGAATTCCACAGATGAGAAGTGCATGAAAAGAAACTATTAGAATAATATTGAGAGTTTCATCTAGCTAGTTCTACAGTAAAATGGCGAGACCTAATTGCCAATCTAGTAATATGCTAAAACTCATGTAGTTGAGATGCTAAGAAGAACAGCTGATCAGAACAATTGTCATGAAAATATTTGAAAAAAATGACAGCAGGAAGCTACGTCATGGCATAGGGAAAGTGACTGAAGTTGAAATGGCCAGGCAAAATTGATTATATTACAAACACTTTTTGAAAACTTTGTCAAGAGTCTCAAGATATACAGGAGAAGCACTCAACCAGATCTGACAGAAGTATCCAATGCGCAGACAAATAACAGTGCAATAACAAATGTGCAAAATGGATTCTTACGAGAAGAATTGTCTGGCATGACTCAGTGAACCAACTTTCCTAGCAGTAGATTTTTTTTGTATAAATGTCATTCATGGCATAGAACTCATTCAGAAATATCTAAACTGTCAGTTTCACAGACCAATGGTTAAAGATCACTTTAAGTAAGTAAATCCTTTGGGTCTTGGCTAGTAAATCTTGTACTCTACTAAATAACAGAAACCACATCACTTGAGGACTGCCAACAGCAGCAACAACTAAAATGGATTTCATATGTAACTTGAAGAGAAAAAAATAACATAACATGTTAACATTCCACACTACTTCAAATAAAAGACTAGGAAGGAAACCCCCATCAATACTGAAAAGAACAATAACAGTTACTGGGTTTGAGAAACCTATTTTTCTGAAAAATTGTGTTAGTAGAAAGATTTTATTAATTTCAACCAAAAGCAGTCCTGGCTTCACATTCAATGAATGCCAAATATTTTCTCATAAGGAAACCGCTATTACCATTAAATCTTTATTCTCTTGAAAAATGGTAAATAGTTATAACTTAATAGAATATATAATTTAAGCTATGTGTGAATGAATGCAAATGCAATGTTATGTTTGTAATATTTGATAAGAATGAGGTTTAATTTTTCTTTTGTAAAAAAAAAGGTTTATTTACATCTGGATTCCATAAATTAATGTCAGATATTGAGGACATGTGGTTTTTATAAACTTTCTTCAAACATATGATCTTCTTGCAGGGAGATGATAGACTCTGCTTTCCCCCTCATAGGTAGGGTGTTTATATAACTTTCTTTCATTCTGTTGTTTCGTATGTGTATATCCTAAGTTCAGCTAAGCTCATCATTTTGTGAATATAAAGTAACGAGAAAGTTATACATAATCTTAATAATAGAAGAGCTACAGATGACACTATATTGATAGATTCAGAAGGGAAAACTGAAAGAACTCTTAGACAAGTTAGCAAAGGAAAGAGAGAAGAAAGGACTATTCACAGTAAGAAGACAATATATAACCATCAGCAAAAAAGACAGATTCAGAATGGAAAACTGAAAGAACTCTTAGACAAGTTAGCGAAGGAAAGAGAGAAGAAAGGACTATTAACTGTAAGAAGACAATATATAACCATCAGCAAAAAAGACAGATTCAGAATGGAAAACTGAGAGAACTCTTAGACAAGTTAGCGAAGGAAAGAGAGAAGAAAGGACTATTAACTGTAAGAAGACAATATATAACCATCAGCAAAAAAGACAGATTCAGAATGGAAAACTGAAAGAACTCTTAGACAAGTTAATGAAGGAAAGAGAAGAAAGGAAACTATTAACTGTAAGAAGACAATATATAACCATCAGCAAAAAAGACAGATTCAGAATGGAAAACTGAAAGAACTCTTAGACAAGTTAGCGAAGGAAAGAGAGAAGAAAGGACTATTAACTGTAAGAAGACAATATATAACCATCAGCAAAAAAGACAGATTCAGAATGGAAAACTGAGAGAACTCTTAGACAAGTTAGCGAAGGAAAGAGAGAAGAAAGGACTATTAACTGTAAGAAGACAATATATAACCATCAGCAAAAAAGACAGATTCAGAATGGAAAACTGAGAGAACTCTTAGACAAGTTAGCGAAGGAAAGAGAGAAGAAAGGACTATTAACTGTAAGAAGACAATATATAACCATCAGCAAAAAAGACAGATTCAGAATGGAAAACTGAAAGAACTCTTAGACAAGTTAGCGAAGGAAAGAGAGAAGAAAGGACTATTCACAGTAAGAAGAGAGAATGTATGGTTGTCAGCAACAGAAACAAACCGAGGTATGAGCTACAAATTCAGAATGCCAAAATCAAGCATAAAATTTTAAATATATGATATGTATAACAGCTAATAGATACGTAACAAAGAATTAGAAAGGCACACTGGAACAGGGAAAGATGTCTTCCAGAACATAAACAAAGTGTATTAATAGATAGAAAATTTCAATAAAAACAAAGAAAAAAGTACTAATCTGTCATGTAATATCTAATCCCCTATATAATAGGATAATGCTGGACATATGAAGAAGAGATTCAAAGTGACAGAGATATGATTCTACTGATAATTACTGATAATATTACAGACTGAACATGTGAATAATGAGGAAGCTTTTATGAAAACAAGAATGACAAGAACATTTATAATCTATATATATAAAAGGCAATCTGTGAGTCTGCGTGTAACTGTTCCCTATACACACCTACATTTTTTAAGCTACACTATTCAAACTTTCTAGGGACACATATCTACAGGGAAGCCAGGTCGACACAAACATTTGTTAGTTTAAGTTCAGCAATTTTTCCTTTTGCATTTTTTAACTAATAGGGCCGATTGTTTACATTTGCTCCATAAAACATCTAAGATCTAAGATGGTTGCTAAATTACATCACAGAAATCAAATCACACTTGTCAAATGCAACTAAAATATTTTTTTATTAAAAAAAAATGAGCCTTTATATTTAATTTTTATTCCGTTTTAAAAATTCATTTGGTCAACAAAAAAATGAGAATATTTTTTCCCATAATTTTGAAACAAAAGAAATATTTTTAAAAAAAGGTGGTTTTTCAAACAAAAACAAAATATTTTTTTTAAAAAGTGCCAATGGTTAATTTAATTATTTAAGTCTTTTTTTTTCAGATTTAATATTTCATACTTCAGAAAATAAAATTAAAAAAATAAAGCTTTAAGTAATTTTTATTTTTATGTTAAATTCATTTAGTCAACAAAATATGTAAATATTTTCCCCCATAATTTTGAAACAAAAACAAACGCAAT
Source organism: Ascarosepion bandense (assembly GCA_037127315.1). Lineage (NCBI taxonomy): Eukaryota > Metazoa > Mollusca > Cephalopoda > Sepiida > Sepiidae > Ascarosepion > Ascarosepion bandense. Next base: position 5,482,821 of record JBBBDQ010000266.1, read on the forward strand.
GTTTTCTATTCATTTCCAGATCAAAGAACCCGCACCCTCCTTAAAAGGAGACAAAAGTATGACCGGCACTAAAACTACACTTTATACTCCATTTGAATACTACAGCAACATGCATTCAATGCCTTCTTCTTAATGTTGAAAATGGTTACTAACAACCTCAGCTCTCCTTTCCAACTTTCAATAAATGATTTCCATCTACTCCTCTCATTGGCATCTTCTTCTAATACTAAAATGCTCTGAGTTGCACAGGCAATGCCAGGCTATGATGCTAGTTATAATCTAAATGATACAGTTGAAATTACTGAGAAACATACTGAGGAAACTGAGCTTGGAAAAAGTAACACTCACATGACATTTTGGAGGCAAGAGAGGCAGAGGAAATTAGTGAATAAGCCACTTAATAAATTTGTATGAATGGATGGCAGAGCATGGGTAAATAGCGAAGGTAATGGTCATGGTAATATTAGTCATTTCCTTATAAGGAAACATTTGACATTCACTAAGCAAGCAACCAGTACTGCTTTCAGTTGAAATTTATAAAAGTCTTTTAGGGGGGGGGAAAGAAACAAACAGTTTCTCTAGTAGCTGTTAACACTCTTTCCAATATTGATAGAGATTTCCTTCCTAACCTTTTATTTGGAGTAGTGTAGAAAATCAACATCTTGATTTTGTCATTACTTTCTCTTCAAGTTACATGTGCTATCCATTTTAGCTGTTGCTGCTGTTGGCAGTCCCCAAGTGATGTGGTTTCTGTTATTTAGTACAGTACAAGATTTGCTAGCCAAGACCCAAAGACTTCACTTGCTCAAAGTCATCTTTAACCATTGGTCTGTGAAAGCAGTTCTATACAACTGACAGTTTAGTTTTCTGAATGAGTTCTCTGCCATGAATGACATCTATGATAATGGTAATATTTGCTGTTTCCCTATAAGGAAACATTTAGCATTCACTGACCCTGCAGCCAGTACTGCTTTCAGTTGAATTTTATAAAAACTTTTTCTTAAAACAATGTTTCTGGAAAATAGGTTTCTCAAGCCCAGTAACTGTTATTGCTCTTTCCAGTACTGATGGTAGAATCAAAATTGGCTTAAAGCTACAAGAGAGAAGAAGAAGTTATAGATAGTCATGTCATTCTGAAGAGACACAGTACATAAAAAAGATATTCATGCAAGGTTTGTTTGAAAATTAACAAACTACATGGTTTCCCCTTCAATGTAAATCACCCTCTCGAGGTTAATGCACTTTTCCATCCTTCTCTGCCATGCTCGGATTCCCTGTTGGAAAGATCCTTCTTAGATGTGTTACATGTTAGGTGTAACAAAAGAAAAAAATGATTGACTAAAACTCAGAGATAAATATTTAGTTTACAAAACAGCCCAAATAAAATATTTACACATATACAATTTTTGTTGCATTCAAAACAAGAAACATAGAGTTTACTACTGGCGAGTGTTATGAGGAGAGAAGGGAAAGGTAAGGTGTCAAGTATCTTTACTCAGTTAAGTCAGTGTAGAAGTTAAGTGCTATACTTTTTGGAAATTCTCAAATGTGTATATAAAGAATAATTTTACGTATGGTCAATGAAAGAGTCAAAAATATGTATTTACCCTTTTTGTTCCATGAGGTTCTCTTTCAGGTTGTAGTTGGTTGGCAACTTTTGTTATAGATTCTTTCGGCTGGATATAAATCCTTGAATCACAAACCGGAGTTGATAATAACAGCAAACCCTGGTAACAACTGACTGTTCTCTGCCCAAAACCTATTTTTATAGGGGCTAACACCTAATTTGCATATTTCTAGAACCTTTCGAATTCTCTCGACTCTACTAGAATTTTCTACAATCTTCCAAAACGTTCTATTCCTAATTTCTCTACTTAACAACTACTTCTTGAATTAAAACTTTTTGGAATGACATTAGGACTCAATAGAATCCATTACTATAACTTTTTATACATCATTAATATTATTTTTATATATAAATGCATCCTTGTAACAGATGGCTCTTAACTCCGTTGTTATGACCCCATACCTTCAAAACAGGTCCCCTTGATAATCCGCTTGAGCTTGGGGAAAAGAAATATGTCACACATAGCAAGATCAGTTGAATAGGGTGGTTGTTCCAGTATGACAATTTTTCTCTCAGGGGGATGCTCAGGGCATTGTAAGAAGTAGTATTGCTCTTGTAGAAAAAGACATCATTTATTCTGCCACAACTCTCATCTCTTCTCATGCACTAAATATCTATTTGTAGACTTATGACTGATCGTCTGGCCCTGTGGACAATGCCTTTCACATTGAAGAAGAAACCCAGTTGTGTTACTTTTCAGACAGACCTCATATAAGATTCCTTTAAAAATGTTTAGTGGTTTTCGAGTTTTATAACTTAAAAAATTTGAAAGTAGAGAGACAATAAGACCAGCCAAAAAATATCTACATATTTGAAGTTGAAAAAAATAAACAATGTGTATGAATTAAAAAGAGTTTTGTACATTGAATAAGAATTTATCAAATTGAGTTTTTTCAGTTTTTGCTACATTAAAAACATTTTCAATTTACTATTTTGTATTTCATAGCAACGATTCAACAACACCTTTTTCTTTACTTAGCAATATGCACACCCACACATTTTGTTTCACTGTTCTCTTAATTTTTCCTGTTTAGAGACACCAGTTGCAATAAATACGTGTAACTTTTTTCATATGTAGAAGAAATAAAGTTTGTATGTGCTTACTGTAAAGAACTTGGACACTTGACATGAGAATAAATCTTTTGTAAGCACATTAATAAGTCCACAGCCTGAGGATGAAAACAGTATTTATTTTTCACAGTAAATGTTTGTGAATATAATTTCATTTCTTGTCAATGGCCTTTTCATTGAACATTATTAATCTTATAGAAGAAACATTATAGAATGAAAATTTAAAATCAAATTTCAGCTTATATATCAAGCTATGAACTTATTGATGTACTTTGTATATAGAGTTTTATAGACTTACTAGCATAGTACCCATAAAAATGTTATGATTATTTGGGTATTGATAGATTAGTACTTAATACTGCATACAACAAAATTAATGTACCAAACAAAATATATTTTTATGGTGATTTCTTCTCTTTAATATTTTATAATATATATATATATATATATATATATATATATATGTATAATATTTAATAATATATTATATATATTATATATATAATATATAATATAATATATAATATATATATATATAATATAATATATATATATATAATATATATATATGTATATATAATATATAATATATATATAAAATATATATAATATTTTATATTTTCTCTTTAATATTTTAATATTTTATGCTTTTAAAAATTTTAATATGGCAATGGGATGTGCGTTGTGGCACAGTGGATATCGGCTCGGAATGAGAAATCGTGGAGCTGAGTTCGAATTCCAGTTTAATTCCTTGCATTCATTTAATTCATTCATTTACGTGCAAATACCCTTGGGAAAGGTATTTATCCGTCTCTTTCCTCCAGTTATGGGTTAAATAACAGGACAGATTGTGTTCTATAGTCTTGGCTTGCAACCATTCTACCAGAAAAAGTAATGGCAACCTATTGCAGGATAATCTTCTGCCTAGTCAGTCATGTCTCTTTCGAGACATGATCGCCCAAGAGTGTATCATGTATGGCACTTAACTGACTGAATATGGCAATGAAACTGATCATCATCATCATCATAAGCTGCAGCAGAGGTAGTATTAAGAGTAATATTACATGTAGCAGTTGCTTGCTTCCAGCAAACACACAAACATAGTATAGCCCATTATATGTATCTATATTTAGAGCACACACTTCTTCTTTTATTGTTTGTGTGATAGAAAACAAACCAAGAAAATATAGATATGCACTTTGTATATTCTCTCTCTCTCTCTCTCTCTCTCTCTCTCTGTATCACTGTATATGTGTGTGTGTAGGAGGTGCTAGTGATATTATTTTTATATAATCATATTGCCCCAGCAAGGCAGTCTATTACCACTGGTGCACAGGGGTTTATATAGGAAGAAAGTTATGAGAAAGAGTGACAGGTTACAAGGTGTGTCAGGAAGTGGGTAAGAGAAGGGTTAAAATACTGAGAGTGGAGTGGACGGAAAAAGAAGCATGAGAGAGAGAGGATGCAAGTTAGCAAGATAGGAGATGACTATTGACTTTACACTTAAACTCCTGGAGATTGTAGCTGTAAACGGAAGGGAATTCCACAGGCAAGAAGTGCAAGAAAAGAAGCTGCTGGAGTAGAACTTGTGTTTACATTTTATTGGTTTCACAGTAAAAGGGTGGGACCTAGTTGCTAATCTTGAGGCTCGAGCAAATTCATGCATAAGAGCTAAGTTCATTGGAGCAAAAGGCGTGAAAGTACTTGTAGAAGAGACACAGAGAAGCCATGTTGCGCCGATGAGACTGTATCTTGACTGCCAGGTTGGGATTGATCATATTGCAGATTCTCCATTGGATTTTGTCATATATATGGGATATATATGAGATAATGATTCAGAAATATTTAGTTTGTCAAAAACAATTTTATATGAAAGAAATATCACAAAAGGGAAATAACTTTTCATGTGACACTTTTTGTTCTTTGATGATGTTCTATTAATATGTCCCTGTGGTACTAATTTACCTGATCTTTTAGATGAACTAAACAAAGCCAAACAATCAACAGAATTTAGATATCAAATGGGAACAAACAATAATTGATGGGATCTTAAAATTTAGAGTCCACAGAAAATCACCAAATAAAAATGATCTCCTAAACTCACCAAATTTTCACCATAACAGCAAAAAAAAAAAAAAAAAAAAATTCAGAATAATCATCAGATTCTACTTAATAGCACTCAGAAGTTGCCACCTTCAATATTTATTTACTCAAAGAAGAGAAAATACTTTCAAGCTCCTCCAATTAACTATTTCATATTCAATACAAAATAAAAGGTTTATAAAATATTCCAAAATAGAAAAGCAACTCTTCTTGAGAATCACAATGAATCAAAAATATATCTTGTTCTCCCCACAAACTTCATCACAACCACAATTCAAAAGAATTTATCTAAACTCAACATAAGATTTGTCAAAAGTGCATCTAAAACAATAATTAATTCAAAACAAAAAAATTATAGGCTATAACTCGAAGGAGGAATTTACTCAATTACTTGTAATAATTGCCACAAGGAATACATCAGAGAAACCTCAAGGAATTTAAATAAAAGAGTATATGATCACAAAAGGGATCTTTTACAAAACAACACATTAAATGCATTAGTTGCTCATTTTAATGAGACTGACCAAAATTTTGATATAAAAAATTCTATTCCAATTAAAAGAGAAAACAATTCACAAAGATAAAAAAGTTTAGAAAGTGTTTTAATCACTAGATTATCCACTACAAAAGTGACAGAAACATAAAGAGAAAAATGTATTTTTTACAAATTGGCTAAATTATATGCTCAAAATACATATAAAAAAGATAAAATAAAATTGTATGCAGCAATGAAAGTGAACTCATTGCAATCTTTGCTCATAATTGACCTGAAGTACAAATCTTGCCACACTCCACAAGATAGATAGATAGATAGATAGATAGATAGATAGATAGATAGATAAGAACAGAGAATAGATAGATAGATAGATAGATAGATAGATAGATAGATAGATAGATAGATAGATTTAAGAAACTGAGATAGATAGATAGATTTGAAGAAATAGATAGATAGATAGATAGATAGATGAGAAATAGATAGATAGATAGATAGATAGATAGATAGATAGATAGATTTAGAAGAAACTAATGAATAGGATAGATAGATAGATAGATAGATAGATAGATAGATAAGAACAGGATTTGAAGAAATAGATAGATAGATAGATAGATAGATAGATAGATTTGAAGAAACTGAGATAGATAGATAGATAGATAGATAGATAGATAGATTTAAGAAATAGATAGATAGATAGATAATGAATAGGATAGATAGATAGATAGATAGATAGATAGATAAGAAAGGTAGATAGATAGATAGATAGATAGATAAGAAACTGAGATAGATAGATAGATAGATAGATAGATTTAAGAAACTAGATAGATAGATTTGAAGAAATAGATAGATAGATAGATAGATAGATAGATAGATAGATAGATAGTGTTAAAATGTAATGATGCTTAGTGCTAAAGTTGCTGTTTTTTTCAGTAGTTTACTGGTAAAAAGGCATTTTAGGCAAGCAGTTTTTGTCATAAAGTGCTCAATATGAAGACAGAGATAGAGCATTAATAGAATTAATGTGGAGAAGTTTGTTATTTATCTGAGCAGTGTTATTTCAATCATGCCAACTTTAAAATTTCATGAAGACATTATTGTGATGTTTCACTCTTCAGGGTTTTTGTTTTTCTGCTATATATAGTGAGAGATATAGGTAAGTATGTATGCTACTCTCAGAGTGTTGACTAAACAGCTTCATCTGAGTGAAGCAGGTTGTTAAAACCCAGTAAGATGAAAAATAAGACTAATCAAAGGGCAGAAAAACTCTTGATGAGTCAACAGCCAGCTAACTATAAGTGGTGTCTCAATAAATCACCATGGAGAAGACAACAGGAAACCAATCAACTATCAATCAATCCCAAAAGATATCATGGCAGTTATCAAATGAAATGTGAAAGCTAACAGCATAAAGAGGGCTAAGGTTAGAGAAAAATACATCTAATGATAATAGCTAACACCTGGTTTCAAGAAAACCAAAGATGAATATTGTTATAGTGAAACACACCTATTCCCCAGATAATAGACTCTCCCTCTTTATTAATAAGAGTTAACAGGAAGTTAACTCAAGAAGTTCTTGGGAAGTTCATAGGAGTTCTTAGAAGTTCTAGAGAATTCTTTAGAGTTCTATTGGAGTTCAGTAGAACTACTAGGCAGTTGATATTAGTCAGCAGTTAGCTGAATACTAAGGAGTCAGCTTTCAGTGGACGATTACCAAGTTCCTAACATTTTAGGTGTGTTAAGTCGATTAGCATCCGACATAGCATGATTATAACTTTCAGTGTGAAAACTATTCCACAACAAATATGGACATTGAGAAACCCAGGAGGAGAAGTAAAAAAACAAATTAACTACATAACTATCAACAAGAAATTTGGGAAAGCAGTTGTACACAGTAAAACCTATCCAAGTGCCAACTATGGAAGCAATCATTTCTCTGTTATATGTAAACTAAGAACAAAACTATTGAAACTGAAGAAGACTAACACAGAACCCAAATTGCAATACAACAGACTCCTGAACGACCCAAACCTGAAGGAAAAATATATGGACAGTGTGAAAAGAAGGTATGAGGGACAAAATGGAACTTGAAATATGAAAGACTAAGAGAAACTTTAGTGACATAGCAAACAAGATCATCCCAAAGGAAAATGAACAACAAAGAAAAAAATGAATAGATAACAAATGAAATTCTTGACATGATGCAAAACAGACAGAAAACAATGCCAAGACATGGAATGGAATGCAGAAAACTACACAAAAAATAAGAAACAAATGCAGATAGGCTGAAGAAAAATGTCTCAATAAAAAATTGGGCAGAAATAAAAAGATATCACAAATAAAGGGGATATGCATAAAAAAAAATTAGAGAACAAGAAAAAAGACATTCTCATCAATAGGCTGTATAAAATCCAAGAATGGAATGCTGAAAAAAAGAAAAGATACTTCAAAGATGGAACAAATATATCAGAGAACTCTTCCACAATGAGAGTGAACAACCGGCAATACACAGAAATATCAACGGGCTGGAAATATTAAAAATTCAAAGTGGAAACTGCGTTGGCCAAAATGAACAGAAGCAAAGCAACAGAATTGTAATAAAGATGTTAGAAGGCTTAGAGACAATCACAGAAATAATTAACAAAATCTACAACAGAAGATCTATGCATATCTATTTTCATAGCAATGCCTAAGTAAACCAGAAGAAAATGAATGCAAACTCTACCAAACAATCAGCCTAATGAGCCACAAAACAAAACTCATCATCCAAATCCTGATGAATAGAGCAGAAAGCAGAATCAGGCCAGAGATCGGACAAGAACTGTGTGATTTTGTCAAAGGTGTGCAACAAAGAATGCAATATTTATGCTCAGAATTTTATCAGAACAAGCAATAAAAAATCAAAAGGACGTGTTACTGTTTTATTGATTGCACAAAGGCATTCAACAAAGTACACCACGAAGATTTGTTAGAGCTGCTCTGTAACTTTGAAATATTTGGGAAATACTTTAGAATAATCAAGAATCTATACTGGCAGCAAACCATCTGCATACAGACAGAAAATAAGTTTAGCAGATATACAAATATAGAAAGGGGTGTAAGACAAGGTTGTATCTTCTCACTAGATGTATTCAACCTTTACAGTGAGGCAATTCTATTAGGATTCATTATTGGCAGTCACAAGTTTAACAATATAAGATATGCAGATGACACAGTGTTGATAGCAGACATGTAGACAGAAGATCACAAAGGAAAGCCAAAAAAAAAAAAAAGCATAAACTACAAGAAGACAGAATGCATGGTATCAGCAAAAGATGAGTCCAAAATGCAAATTACAGGTTGGAGATATTAAAATCAGGCAGGTACAATAATTTAAATATTTGGGAAGTGTTTTAACAAAAGACTGAAAGTATGACACTGAGATTCGAAGACATATTAGCATGGGCAAAGATGCATTCCAAAAGGTAAGCAGAGTAATAAGAGACAGAAAAATTTTGTTGAAAGCAAAAGAAGGAGTACTGAACTGTTGCATGATATCAGTCCTCCTGTATGGCAGAGAATCATGGCCAATGTCCTCAAAAGAGACTCAGAGCAATGGAAATGTGGTTCGACAAAAGGATGCTGAGGATACCATGGGCAAAACATGTGAACAACCAGGAAGTTTTAAAGTGAATGAAAACAAAAAGTAAACTCTCACTTGACATCAGGAAGAGGCAGTTGAAATTTCTGGGGTATATAATGTGGAAGGATGGCTTGGAAAATCTAATACTCATAGGGGATTGAGAGAAAGGGGGACTGAGGAAAGCATCACGTAACATACTTGAGGGGTTTGATCGATGGCAGAACAGGGTTTGGTAGAAATAAAAAATAGCAAAACTTATTTAAAGCAACAGGGTCAGGAAAATGAGGAGGGTCATGATTGCATATATTCTGAAGGGACATGGAACAAAAAAGAAAAAACAAATTTTCAACATCATAATTTACTAACAATTTTTACCTTAAAAACCATTCCATAACAAACACAAATGTTATCTAGGTATTTTCTTGCAGAATTCTTGATTTTACAAATATCTAGGATCACACATCAAGAATTCTGAAAAAGACTTTGATATCAGAAAAGGCACAGCATGGACTGCTTGTAACAAAATGGATAAGATCTGGAAATCAAATCTTGATTGTAAGATCAAAATCCAAGTTTTTCGCACACTTATTGAACCAATTTTACTCTATGGATCTGAAACTTGGACTCTTTCAGCAAAACAACAGCTCCATTTAGATGGATGTTATACTCGTCTTCTCAGAAGAGTACTTGATCTTTCATGGCAAAACCACCCAACTCTAGAAACGATATATGGAGATCTACCAAGAGTATCAACCTTAGTTCAAAAGAGACGTGTCTAGTTTGCTGGGCATTGTGCATGTGCCACAGATGAACTTGCTTCATTGTTTGTTTTATGGAGGCACTCATCATCTCACAATCGATCTCGTAAGTTAACCTTTCCAGACAGGATACATAGAGATACATCTATCGCCAATGAAGGCCTTACAGGAGCTATGACAAATAGGAAATACTGGAAGGGTGTAGTGAGTTCTATCTCGACCGAGGCCGCAGGATGATGATGATGATGATGATGATTTTCTTGCCTTTTAGAGGATTGGACATAATACTAATGACATACCTCATAGATTAACTTGCCATTTGTCTGGATAACATGTCAATCATCATCATCATCTTCATCATTGTTTAACATTGGTTTTAATACTTGCATGGGATGAACAGGGTTTTCTTGATGGCTCTGTAATTGAACCATCATGAAATATTGGAGCGAGTTTTACATCTGTACGTCCTTACTAACACCAACCAGTTTAGGAGACTGGAGACTCGGTGCTTTTATGAAAACATCGTCTCTAGGAAGATTACCTACCATGGTTAGAGAGCTCAGCTTACCCTGTTCTATACAGAGTAGGTGTACAGGTTTTTTATCAGAGATTTCCTTCTCTTAGATAAGTTGCTATCCCAAGCTAAAGACTCTTACCCAGCCTAACTTTTTTTGCTTAAATGATCCCAGCTTGGAGGTTAACTATTTGCCAATAGCTGAGACCCTAACAGGTGCTACCACTCCAGGTCAGAGTGGACCTGGGAACAAGAGCAATTAAGAGGTGGTCTCATGCGCCTCACAACCTCCCAATCAAAGGCCTTTTTGCGGGATGTGGTCTATCACCATACCCAGGACCAAGGTGCTTATATAAATGATTGTTGGTTGGTTGTTTTGTTTTTATGGCATATCAAATAGACTAAACTATCACCCAGTTCACACTCCACCCACGTCTATTGAACAGGTATAGAGGCTCATCCATTGTTCCCTGTTTAGGATGTGTTTTCTGGCTTTCTCTTTTCCAATCTTTTCACTTTTTATTTTTTTTTCAATTGGAGTAGACAGACTAAACTATCGCCCAGTTCACACTCCACCCATGTCTATTGAACAGGTGTAGAGGCTCACCCCTTGTTCCCTGTTTAGGTTGTGGTTTCCGGCTTTCTCTTTTCCAATCTATTCACTTTTACATAGCCCCCTGCACTTCAGTGGCGCTACCGCCTTGCTCAGGGTGATATGATTAAAAAAAAAAAATATCAACCTCGGTGGGTCATTAATTGTCAACTAAATTTTTTTTATTTATTGCTGGTAAAACCTTTTTCTTTCAACAATTTATTGTTGTTTTTATATAGGTTTTTGTGTCTAGTAATACTTTTTTCTTTTCGAGTATCAATTCATTTGGATTTGTTTTTAAGGGCAGGGTCCCCAAGTCCTACCCTGGAGGGAAGGGACAGATTAATACCTTTCCCAAGGGTACCAGTGCTTAAGTGAATACAGGGTATTCAACTGGAATTTGAACTCGGCTCACCAATTTCTCTTTCCAAGCCGATATCCACTGCATCACAATGCAGATCTGTCACTAAACGCTTACAGCATCTGGTATTCCCAAGCGGTCACCCATCTAAGTACTGACCTATATAAATGAACAGAGTCAATTAAGAATAGATATTTCTACTTATATAAACTACATAATCACTCCATATTAATTCCCCCCAAAATTATATTTATAATCATTTCACCCTAAGTAAGGTAGGACTGCCACTGGTGCACAAGGGGGCACAGTGAGAGAATAAAAAAGATACAGAGAATGTTGAAGAAAGGATAAAAGATGGATGGGAATCAAGGAGATAAAAGATGGCAATTGACATTGCATTTAAACTTTTGGAGATTGTAGCTATTGGGGAAGCAAGCAAATGGAAGTGTGTTCCAGAAATGGGAAGTGTGAGAAAAGAAACTATACTGCTAGTATATAAATAAGACTGTTTTCAGGTGGGAAACTTGAATTTTATATGTAAGAAATAAGAGATACATTTAACCCAGTAAAGAAGTTTTATATGTTTTACTTCATTATATGTAGGAGCATCATAATGCACAGAGACAATAATTCTGAGTTTAAAAATATTTAAAAATGTATAACATCTATAATTTTTCTTTGATCTTAATAATGGACAGACGTATGACAGAAAGGATCAGCTCCCAAAAGTCTAAACAATATTCATTCACACACATTAGATTCAAACATGTTCTCTCTTGTAGATAAACAGGAAAAGTTAATTGCTTTAAAATTTATTGTCTATGGTCTTTAATCAATAAAAACTATTGTCTAACGACACATTCTATGTGTGTGTGTGTGTGTGTGTGTGTGTGTGTGTGTGTGTGTGTGTGTGTGTGTGTGTGTGTTTGCATGCTTCTGGGTCTATAAAATATTTAGATATAAGTTAAATATGTCTGTAAAGACAAATGAATAAAAACAAAAGAAAATGTTTTTTACCTGTGCTCAGGAGATGAAATATGTTGGTAAAGAAATTTTTCTTTTGTCTTTATATATCTTATAATACATACATATTTGGGCAGCAACCTTTCTCTTAAACATCTTTCATTAAATATGGCCGACAAGAATGATTTGATTTGGTTAATCTTTTATTAAGTTTTTTCTAGCATCCTAACATTTTTCCATTTCGTATGGACTATAAAAATTGTCCATAATTTTTATTGTCGCAAACTTTTTGGCTATAGAAGTGGCTGAGAGAGCTTAAGACAATAAAAACTATAGGCAATTTTTATATACTTTAACGTCTTTAACTTAATAAAAAATTAATTAAATCTTCCTTGTTGGTTGTATTTAATGAAGTATATATATATATATTTTTTTTTTTTTTGACAACAGAAATAGGGGTTGTTCAAATGAGAGAAATTGGTAAAGATGGAAAAAGCATGAGAAACCATGAACTTTTTGTTTAAAGTGTAGATTTATTATTATTATTATTATTATTATTATTAATAATAATAATAATAATATTACTTGCTTTTTTTTGTGTCTATAATGGTATATTTGTCGCTACACATATTTCAAGTCTAAAGTTGACTCTCTTCAGATGAATAAGTTTGTGACTTTACATATCGTGATCCTTTGAATTTTTGGAAGGCCAGTAAGCAGGTCAGAATTTTTGGAAGTGGTCAGTAAGCAGGTCAGAAAGTTCATATGCATGCATGTTTGTTGTTTTGTTTTTATGCTCTAAAATGCAATGAATGCACAAAATATGTGTGGGCAACACAAGGCCTGAATAAAAGAGTAGCCCTGCACAGAAGTAACATTAAACTAGCCAATAACATGAAATTGTATGTTTCCTAACACTTACACCAATGTAGTAGAGGTAAATTCAGAGTCACGCCTATTGACCAAAATGCAGACTATGACATGCTCATGATGCAGGAATAAATATTTATAAAAAAAATACAAGCCTTCCCTCAACAAAACATGAAAAAACTAAGACACACACACAGACACACTAACTTTAAAAGAGGTCTAAAAAAAAATTTTGTGAACCATTGCGTAAAATAATAATTCTGGTTTCCAAAAACAACAAACAGAACTTGATGGCCCATAGAATTGAATCAAGATCACTGAAAACAATTCTGAAGAAAAAAGACAAAATCAAATTTCACAAGTCAGTGTAAAGATTTCTGGCCAATGCAAGGTGAATGATTCTCAAAACGGAAGAGATATAATGAGCCTGTGTGAAGAAAAACCAAAAAAAGACAAAACAACACACAAACACGCATGCTTATGCACTTTCTAACCTGCTCACCAACCTCTTATCTATATATACACAGTACTTTTGGTCTTCAGAAAGACAAACGGATCTTGATATGTAAAGTTACAGATTTATTTACCTGAAGAGAGTCAACATTGTACTTGAAACACATCTAGCAACACAAATGCCATTATGAACACTTAATGTATTATACAAAAAGTAAGTAATATTTATAATAAGAAGACATCTACACTTTGAACAAAATGTTCATGGCTTCTCGCACTTTTTTCATCTTTATATATCATCTACATGCAAAATATTTTCTGATAAGCTCATAAATATAAGTTAAACATTAACAAAATTTTTCCTAACCAAATAATAATAATTTTGCCTAACCAAATAATAATAATTTTGCCTAAGCAAATAATAATAATTTTGCCTAAGCAAATAATAATAATTTTGCCTAACCAAATAATAATAATTTTGCCTAACCAAATAATAATAATTTTGCCTAAGCAAATAATAAATAAACAAATAGAACTAATCTGAGAAAAGAGTAAAAATGACAATAATACAATTAATAAAACAACAAACAAATCACCAATAAAATCATCTACAGAAATCAGGGACCAACAAACACGAACTAAATGATAAAAATGATAAGAATCCTGATGCCTCAATACACATCACCTATTTACAAAAACAAATTAAACTCATCACTTTTCACAAAGGACTAAAAACCTCCAATATGAACACCACCAACAATATTACAAAAAATCAGGTTTTCATCAAATCAATGTTGTCTGCAAAATTGTTTTCCCACTTGATGCCTATAATAATAAAAATTAAAACACCACATACATTGGTTACACAATTACTACATTATCATGCTGCTAAGCATACCATTTATCTGATATATGTTTATCTTGCAAGAGTGTTTTATATAATATGATATAGAGTAAAAATTTTACCTTAAAATCCATAATAATTTTAAAAATATTTTTAAGATAGTTATTGATTTATTCTATTTTAATGATGCATTCAATGTTTGGAGTGTAAACTTGTGGTGAATATGAAATAAAAATAACTGTTTTTACGTCACTGTTTTCAATTTCATGAGCTTGTGTGAAAATTTATTCTGACCAACAGAAAAAGGGATTGGTTCCAGACTGAAAAAATTTCCAAGCAAAGTTTAACAAACCTATGCAAAAATTTTCTTTGACCAATGAAAAGGGAGCAGCTTACAAACTGAGAAAAAGTAACAAGCCAATGTTAAATTGTTTTTTGATATAAACAGGCAGAGAAATATGAATCAAGGAGAAGAGGGAGAGAAAAGCAGAGTCCCACATGTTTGAATAATGCTGGTGTCAAATTACATGCTGATATATTATCATCCTCAAATGAGAGCAGGGGAATTTCAAAGAACTTTATTTAACTTCTAAGCTAAGTACCTTAAAATATATTTTTTTGTTAATGTTACAACTGTATGACTTTTATGTGAGAAATGAACTCTCTCAATTTATTTTGGAATATTACTTCATGTTTGATGATTTAAAATGAACTTTTTTCTCTTCTTGACAATTCATTTAAACTACTAACCTTTAATGTTTGATTAAGTCAGTTCAGTGCCATACGTGACACACACTTGGGCAATCATATCTCGAAAGAGATGTGACTGACTGGGCAGAAGATTATTCCACAGTAGGTTGCCATTACTTTCTGTGGCAGACTGGTTGCCAGCCAAGGCTATAGAACCCAATCTATCCTATTATTTAACCCATAACTAGAGGGAAGAGACAGATTAATACCATTCCTAAGGGTATTTGCGTGTAAGTGAATGCAAAGAATTCAGCTGGAATTCGAACTTGGCCCCCTGACTTCTTGTTCTGAGCCGATATCCACTGCACCCTAATGCACACACTTGTCCTGAAACAAGCTATTGAAAGTTCAAATGTGTAAATATGTTAATAAACTCCTTATCTTGTTTTGTTAAAAATAATGTGTGTTTCTTCGTCATTATCCCTACATACTTCAAACTAATCCAAAAGGGAACATGATGTTCTTGAGATTTTGATCACTTTATAACCTGCACTGATTTGCCTAAATATAATAAGAAATTGTTTATTGTCACGTGTTTCTCTCGACATATCCCCACGGTATTGGTGTTAATTAAGAATACTTGTTTTTCAATATATTATTACTATAGTCAATTCCATTTCTGCAACTGAGAAACAATGCATTTAAATTGATTATCAAGGTTAAGCAAAATTCTTTTCACGTTGTTTTGAATGGCTAAAATGGAAAAAATCATTCTTTGAAAAATTTAATTTTATAGCAGAGAGTAGAAATACACTACCGGCTATAATTATTAGGCCACTCCAGTTTTTTAAAAGAAATTATGTATTTCATCCTATTTTTAAGTGAATAATTCTAAAATAGAATGGTTATTTTTTTATTATTAATTTGCAAAATTTTACAAAGATGAACTCGTCCAAATCACCCTAAATTTTTTTCGTTTTCATTGATGAAACTGCAATATAGGTAATTATTAAATATTTATGAATTTATCTGATGCACATGTTACTGTGCAATATTAAAAAAGAACCATTCTATTTTCATTTACAATTATTCACTTGGCAATAAATACTAAAAAAAATACTATGAAATACATCATTTTTTTAAAACACTGGGATTCCCTAATAATTATGGCCAGTAGTGTATTTCCCAGGCCAATGATTCTTAACCACTTTACTGAGACTAGTGCACCATGCAATCCTCTTAAGTGTTCTGAGAAATATTGTCATGGCATACGTGTGTGTGTGTGTGTGTGTGTGTGTGTGTGTGTGTGTGTGTGTGTGTGGAAATAGCAATGGTAGAGCGTTAGTGTTTGAATAAATGGATACATATTAAATATTTTATCACACATTAGCTAAAAAGGCTTTATCAGATTTATAGCAACTTTCTACTTCTTATTTATATGATTTAGGCTTCTCAACCCCAAATAACATCAAAAAATAAAAAGTGAGAAAAACTACACTCAACTGAAAAAGAAATGAGAATCTACTTTTTGCAAACATTAAAGAAATTATGCAAAATCCAAACACAGATTTCACACTAAATAATCTCCACAAATAGTTGAATAGAACCATTGAACTAAAAAGTAAGTTTATATTTGTGTGTGTATTTTAAAAAATCTATGGTTTTATCTTACAACGCTTAAATGAATAGCAGTGAATAGTATGTAAGTTAACAATTCCTCTAGATTACCAAGTTTAATAAGTTAATACAAAGCCATATGTATTAGGTACTAACAAGGGCTAAATTCACTAAATGGTTCGATGAGACTAGCTTATTAACCTATGTTCGATATACCAATCATTAATCAAGTTATTTTCTATGAATTTAAGGTTGTTGTCACAGTTAATATTATTTTAAGAAAGATGAGTTTTTTTTTCAATAAGAAGATACCCTTTAAAAATTTTGCTAAGTGAGCCATATTTTCATTTGCTCTTAAGTGTACCATTGCTTCAAAATGTTTAATCTATCCTAGAGTGTATTTTTCAACTGCATTAAATTAAATAGAATCCAAAATACGTCTTGATGCCTGCAGCAAAACTAGTGGAACTGAGCAATTTATTTTCTATGAATGAATTTAAGGTTGTTGTCACAGTTAATATTATTTTAACAAAGATAAGTTTTTTTTCATTAATTAATAAGAAGATTTTGATCTTTTTCATTTTCTATAAAATATGCACATTCTTTTAATGTCTATTTTTCAATTGTGGCAAAGTTTTTATTCAATTTTAAAATATCTCAGTTTTTTATCATTTTGCCATTAAAAGAAAATATTTTAAATATTTTTGAGAACAGGCTTTCATTCTTATTTCCTGGTAAATCGTAAATCATTATTTCATAATATTTTAATTGAAGCACAATTTATGACAAATAACGTTCTTTTCTTGTCTGCCCCATAATCTATGCTTCTTACTCTGTAACCCACTATCTCGAGTGGCTCTTGGGCCTTGTACAGACTGAACAACAATGTAAAAAAAATATTTGACAATGTTGTCTATCCCCAAAAAGAAAAGTAATTATCTCCAAATAATTTTTTAATGAAAAGAGTGCAGCGCAAAATCCTCTTCAAGTTAAGATCATAGTGTAGTATCAGATATAAAACAATCTCCAGTGCATACCAATAAAAAGGCAAACATACATCGTTAAATTAATTGAAGAAATATGTATTTAAAAAAATGTATTTTTTTAATTTTCATATATTTTTAAATAAATATGTGCACATTTAAAAATATAATTATAAAAATGTCAACAAAAAAGTAATAAACATATCAGTTGAAGTTTGAGAATTTTCTTTGAAAAACGGGATTTAAAAATTCAATAAATTGATACTTTTTAATTTAACCTAATTTAATTTAATAATTTTAAGAATTAATTTTGATACTGCTTTGAGAGTATTTTTCGTTTTGCAGTTAATTTTATATAATTTATCTTCTAAAAATAGTTTTTTTACTTGCCTTGCCTAGCAGACGTCGCGTTTAATCATTTCCTCAAACTGTGTTCGTTCTTTCCTCGGCTTTGAAGTCATGGATTGTGGGTAGTAACTTTGAACTTGCGCCTGACTACAACATTGAAAGAGTGACCATGACAACCCTATTAGAATAGAATAATGCTTGCAGGTATTGCTTCTGTTGTTGTTGCTGTTGTAGTCATGTGGTATCTCTCACCCGTGTTTGAGTTACTCCTTGTTAACTACTGGAGAGATGTCTGGGTGGGATATAACTGCCGTAATTTTAATCTTTCGGTCATCCCGCTGTGATCAACAACAGCTCATCAACACGACAAACCCCCAACTCCATCAGACAAGATAAACTTCACACAACAAAGATATCTGTGATTTGACAAGTGAGAATGCATAAACAATCCATTTTAGGAAACAGATGACGTGTGTTTCCGTCTGAATTCAAATTAGAGCTTTTAGTTTTAGCTTTATTAATTTCCTTTCAATTTTTTCCCCTTTTTTCTTTTTAATAACCGAATTAAGTGTTACTAAGACATAGTTAGTTAAGTGCCATACGTGATACACGCTTGGGCGATCATGTCTCGAAAGAGACATGACTGACTGGGCAGAAGAAGATTATCCCGCAGTAGGTTGCCATTGCTTTCTGCAGTAGACTGGTTGCCGACCAAGGCTATAGAACTCAGTCTGTCCTGCTATTTAACCCATAACTGGAAGGAATAGACGGATTAATACCTTTCCCAAGGGTACTTGTGCGTAAGTGAATGCAATGAATTTGGCTGGAATTCGAACTCGGCTCGTTCCGAGCCGATATCCAATGCCCCACAACGCACATCCACTAAGACATAGACCCTTCTTAAAAACTTTATTATCACTTATCAGTCTGTCTTTTCCTAGCGCAAATTATCTATCTCTAACTTTGCATTTGAACTTCTCAGAAACTTGAATCAGGATTGTACAGATAGAAAGACTAGAGAGAGAGAGAGAGAGAGAGAGAGAGAGAGAGAGAGAGAGAGAATAATGAACTAAACAATAAACAAAAAATATTTCAGTAGGTCAGAATTGAATTGAAACAAGTTTTTGAAAAATAACACTTCTTTAAGATTCAGTCAGTCAATTAAATGCCACACGTGAACACGCTTTGGATGATCATGTCTCGAAAGAGACATGACTTACTGGGCAGAGTAATTTCCCACAGTAGGTTGCCATTACTTTCTGTGGTAGACTGGTTGCCAACCAAAGTTGTAGAACCCAATCTCTCTTGCTATTTAACCCATAATTGGAGGGGGAAGCGACAGATTAACAGTACCTTTTTCAAGGGTTTTTGCGCGTAAGTGAATGCAACGAATTCAACTTACGAACTTGGAATGCGAATTCTGCTCTCAGATTCCTCATTCCGAGCCAATATCCACTGCACCACAATGAAAGCAAAGGAGAGTAATTTACAAACTCACAGAAAACAACAAATTGAAATTTTAATGACCCATGTCATATTTCTTGCTGCCCCAAAATAAGTTTGCATATATTAAGGGTGCTTAAGTGCTTAATCTCTTGGAATTGAAAGAAAAATAATATTTTTATTATTCATGAAAAATAAAATACATCTAATATTTATTCCTTGTATCGTTTCTTTTAAGTCAACGAGGATTTAAGCTTAAATACCGGCTCTTCGGCAACCCTCAAACTCATAAAGTATCTCATCATTTTTAATCCTGCATTTCATTTTTAGCAGAAAATGTTAGAAGCAATCTTGTGATTATTTGTTACGATAGATCTCCAGTTAATCGAACACCATCAATAAACAATAAAAATATTCAATTAAAAAACAAGTCACTAAAACAGTATTTTTTTTTTACGCAATGTAATGATTTTTAATTTTAATGCTGATTTTTCTCCTCTTAAATTACCACAATAATGTAATCTTGTGTTCCTGTTTATTTAACCATTTAGTGATTTTCTAAGCATAGCTTAGATGTATAGCAGAAGGATGGAGTACCAAAGAGGATGGAACTGATTAATCACTCGTAATTGTTCTAGCGAGACAAACTTGCTAACCATTTACACCCCGACCAGGTACCCGTCTGTCAACCTTATATTGTACCAAGTTTTATAAATATCAAGCAGCCACTTAGAAAAGAACTCCAAATGTCACTGCTCTGAATAAGTTCTTTTATATATATATATATATATATATATATATGTGTGTGTGTGTGTGTGTGTGTGTGTGTGTGTGTGTGTGTATTTTCTTTTATAATCATATCGGCCCAAGCAAGGCATTTTACTGCCACTATTTTGCAGGGGGTTACAGAGGAGAAAAGTTATGAGAAAGAGTGACAGGTTATAGAGGTTGTCAGGAAGTGGGTAAGAGAAGGATGAGAATACTGATAAGAGTGGAGTGGACGGAGAAGGGAGCATGAGAGAGAGAGAGAGAGAGGATGCAGGTTAGTGAGATAGGAGATGACTATTGACTTTACATTTAAATTCTTGGCGATTGTAGCTGTCAGGAAAACAAGTACATGGAAGGGAATTCCACAGGCGGGAAGTGCGAGAAAAGAAGCTGATATATATATATATATCCTCGTTGTTTTAAACTTGCAGTTCTCAGTCCAATGTTTTTTCAAATATCTGATCAAACTGATTTTATTCTTTTTTCTTTTTTCTTTTTTATGAACTTCTTAGCTGGGCTGAGAACTTTTCAACTTTCCTCGTATATTTGATGATTCGTCAACCGCATTAATAAAATAATAACAAAAATCGAAATATTGCATACATGATCTACTATTTTCGATGGGGGGATAACTAGAGATGTACAATAAATTATTTTTCATACTAACTCCCTTCGGGAAAATAGGCAAAAAGACACTGCTTCTTTAACGATCTTCACTTTTCGGCAATGTTTATTATTTTAAAAGAAGTCAGAGTCTGTCTATCGGAGTTTAAAAGATATAGTAGATATTTACTAACTGGTGATCCCGCTAGTTTCTTGATAAAATCCGAAGAAGAATGTGCAATGTTATTGGTCCTGATCTGGCATTTATGAGTTATTTTCCCACCGCCGTAATGTAGTTTCTCTGTGTCTTTTCTAGAAATACTTTCATTCACTCTGATAAACTTTGCTCTGTGGTACCTATACTTTATGAATTTAAGTGCAATACTAATGTGCATTGTGGCAGAATAGGTTATCAGCTCGGAATGAGAAATCGGAGAGCCGAGTTCGAATTCCTGTTAAATTTGTTGTATTCCCTTGTGCACAAATACCCTTGGGAAAGGAATGAATCCATCTCTTCACCCTCCAGCTATGGGCTGAATAGCAGGACAGATTGGGTTCTATAGCCTTGGTTGACAACCACTTTACTGCAAAAAGAAATGGCAACCTATCGAGGTAAAATATTCTGACTAGTCAGTCATGGATCGAAAGAGACATGATTACCCAAGCGTGTACCACGTATGGCACTTAACTGACTGACTGACTAAATTAGCAACAAGGTCTCATCATTTTACATTTGAATTGCCAACATGTAACTGTAAGTTCTTTGCTAACAGTTTTATTCTATTTTATTTATTTATTCATTTATTTTGTGTTTCTCTCGTGTAGAATTCTCTTCTGGCTTCTAGCCAACTTTTTGATCCTCAAGACTTTAAACGCAATGTCAAGTATTAATCTAATGTTTTCTTGATTTCTTTTCTTGTATTCTCCTCGCTCATTAATACAGGTATGCTCTGGGTTAGTTGTCATTCTCAATTATACACCGTTTGTAACGAAAAAAAAAATGGACAAATAAATATAAAGTTCAAGTCGACTTTATGTCTTTCCGCCAGAAATATTCAAGCACTAATATCACTAGGAAACCATTAAAAGCACATAAGATTATGTTATTGTACAATAAATAAGAATAAAAGTATATAAAATCATGTAAAAATATGTACTATTGCAAAATAAACTTAATAACTCTATTTGTTATTTAACTTTACAAAATCATTTTATTTTATAATCAAACCACATTCACAAATAAAGAGTCTGTGATGTACTGTAAAGATCGATAAATTGTAAACATCTACATTTACAATTATGTACGTACATGTATTCATAAATTTAGATTACTTTATTTCTGTACTATATTAAAACTAAAATTTATTTGTTTGTAAACTTAAAATAGATTCTTATTGTCCATATATTATTAAAAATGCATTTAAAATACAGAACTGGGGATGGTTATTTATGGTTTAGCCTAGTGACAATTAAATTTGGAGACAAGTAAATTCGATCTTAGTCATTTTTTTACTTGAGTCGCCTCTCTTAGAACAAATTACCAACATAAGGTTGTAGCGGATAAGAAATTAATTAAAATCAACCTTCTTCTTCACTTTTACAAAAATTAACAATGACGTGTAAAATCCTGGTTTTCCCAAATAGAAAAAGAATTGACAATGTGCTTAACGAAAAAGTCAAAGTTGAAACCAAATTTCGCAAGTAGGTGTTAAAATGATTTTTGACAAATGGGAGCGACTTGCAAGACCAAAAAGGACTTCGCGAGTAAGTGCGAAAAATCTAGATTACAATAAAAGGACTTCATTAACATCAGTCTGTCAGAGAGGGAGTCAGATGGGAGCCGCAAGACAAACATCCTAAAATGTAACTTCAACTTCAAGCGACTCGGACATTGTCCTCTTTCTCTTTTTTCTTATCTCGTTCAACAATTACTATTACGAACATTTTGTACGAACACTTGATACCTTAACTTTCTCATTGAACATTTAATTTCTACGTAGTCTTGTTATTCCTTCTTTTAATAAATTACTATTTTGACATGAAAAATGTATATTTTATTCTTACACTATTCCCCACATTCCATCCTGCCGACAGCCATCTTTCTGATGATGAAAAACCTTCTGAACATAATATTCTGATAATTCTGATGATGATAATTCTGCCTAAAATTTGTAAGCTGTAGGGAGTTCGGTTATGTCTGACACAAGGCCGAATCAAACAAAAACATTAACCATCTCCCCACGCTACAAGGTGAGGTCTGCTTGTAATAGTTCTCTTTTTCTCATTCTTTCAAACTCAATAATTCCTTGTGCTTTAGTGGCTTTATTTCTTTCTCTAAGGTAAAATGACGATATATACAAGCTTGCCGATGATGAAATGAATAAGATTATAGTATGTTGGTGGTGACAAAAGAAAACTATTAACCTTTGGCTAAGAAGTTAGATAGTAAATAAACAGTGGAGTTTAGGTCTGCTATTTAGGTGAGCAGTCTATCTTCTCAAATGATTTTGTAAGACTTCTTTCCTAAATCAGCATAACATTGGGCAGAAGTGTGTTAACAAAACGTGGATTACATGAATTACAGGCAGCTGGTAAAGACGTCAGCATTTGGATACAATGAGAAAATGAACTACTGTTGCTGTGTGATTGGTTGATGTTCACAGCAGAACAAACTAGTTAACATCAATCTGAGCATCTTTTTATAATGTTGAAGTGGATCAAAGAAGTTAAACATAACAAAAACTGATTGGTGATAAAATTTCTTTCTGTATCTAGCGCTGATTGGTCAAGATTTTGGTACACGATAATCTTGTTAAAGTAATGAAATTACTTTGATAATTTAAAGGATTACTTAGTAGATAGTAGAGAGTTTGTTAAAGTCTTCTTTTTTTGTGTTCTGTGTCCCGTCAGGGCATAGGAGATCACGACTCTCCACAACTTCTTATCGTTTATTTCTTTAAGTAATGTTTGGCACCTTAACACATCACTCAATAAGCCTGGCATATAGATGGAGCCACTAATAAAACATCTATATGATTTTTATGAAGTACTAACTTTCAAATGCACGTGACAAAATCTGGGCCCAGTCAGAATATAGTTTTACAAATGACATTTATTTAAGTGAAGCTACTGTTGCAAATTTTCAAAACAATGGAAAAATCTGAACTTCGAGTGTCGATGAAACATTGATTTCTGATGAAAAAAAAACACTGTTTAATAGCTTCATAAGTGCTATTCGGACTCTGCTTCGTCAACAACGGTTAAGAGGTGGCATGCTGACTTTAAGCGCGGTCATACAGACACAAATGATGCTGAACGCTTAGGTCACCCAAAATCGGCAGTTGTCCCGGAAAACACACACACACACAAATCCACAAACTCGTCAATTACAGTTGTGTGAGATAGCAGAGGGGTTGAACATATCAGAAGGCAGTGTATTCACCATTTTGCATCAACATTTGTCAATGAGAAAGCTAAGTTCAAAGTGGGTGCCGCGTTTGCTCACAGCCGATCAAAAACAACAACGCGCCGACGATTCAGAGTGTTGTCGGCAACTGTTTCAACCAAACAAGAAGTTTTTCCGTAAATATGTGATAATGGATGAAATATGGATCCACCACTTCATTCCGGAGTCAAATAGGCAGTCAGCTGATTTGACAGCAGCAGGTAAAAGCCGTCCAAACCGACCAAAGACGCAAATATAAGTAGGTAAAGGTTTGGCCTCCGTATTTTGGGATGAGCAAATGTCGTGGACCATGTTAAGAGGTCCAGCAAGAAAATAATACAACAATCAAAATAGGAAATAACGAATATATATTAAAACAGCAAAATACAATACTTGGAACTCTGTTAGTAGAACAAATAAATACGGGTTAAGAAGTAATACAGTAATTCGAAACGAGTAATGGTAGCACGGTAGCAGTCTTGGCTATCTCTTCCTATCGCTCTCCGCTGATCTGCTTATGCTGATCTGCTGCGGATCTCTCACTCTCTCAGCTCTTGATCTCTTGATCTCTTATTGATCTGCTCTCCTCTTGTGAGTAGAAGTATATGTAGGTGTAGGAAGAGTTCAATCCGTTGAAATGGGTGATGCCACCATGACAGTAAGGTATTTTGTTCATCGATTACCTTGAGAAAGGAAGAACCATCAATAGCGATGGCATTATTGGTGTGTTTGAAGAATGAAATTGCCAAAAAAACTGCCACAAATAAAGAAGAAAAAAGTGATCTTTCACCAAGACAACGCACCGTGTCACAAATCGATCCCAACGATGGCAAAACTACATGAATTGCACTTCAATTTGCTTCTGCTTCCACCCTATTCTCCAGATTTGAACCCAAGCGACTACAAACTGTTTGCAGACCTCAAAAGAATGCTCCAGGGAAAGAGATTTGGCTCCAATGCAGAAGTTATATCGGAAACTGAGGCGTATTTTGAGGCCAAAGACAAATCGTTCTACAAAAAATTGTTAGATAAGCGTTGGAATCTGTGTATCACCGTAGAAGGAGACTATGTTGATAAATCAAGTCTAATTTTGGCTAAAATCTGTTATTTTATTAGTTAGGCCCGGGATTTATTGAGTGATGTGTTACTATCCCCCCTGTTCATATTCTGCCATCCATATACACAAGTTCATTAAGTAGATTATTTGCTGTTTCTATCTGCCCTTCTTTTCTTTCAATATGTTGTGTGTGTCAAATTCTCCAAGTCCCCTTTCCTCATTATATGTCCCAGAAATTTTAACTGCCTTCACATACAAAATATTTTCAGTTAATTATCTTTAGTTTAGCTTCCTTTTGGAGCCTCTTTCCTTCTTCAAGATTAAAATGTTTTAATGCCTAATTAAAAATAATAAAGTGACCGTATTACAGGATTAACAAATGTGTACAGGGTGCGATCGGTAAATTGTCGCTATTCTATAATTTCAATTTCGTGATGTGCATTGTTTGTTTTTGATTTTGTTGACTGAACAGTATAATATGGTCTGATGGGCCCTAGTCTGTGAGACAAAAAGCATTATGATGCAATTCACTCTGCCAGAAATTTGGAAAAAGGCATGCTGTACTGCTTGGCATTTTTTGCCAGGAGCTCTAATTCAAACATTTCAGAGTGTTTGTGTGTCAATCTGAGGACAGTACAGACGATTTGGAAAGAGTTGGATGAGTCTAAATGTGTTTGAAGTGATCACTAGTGGTGGCATTGTTATGCCTCCATTCATCTTCTCACAGTGTCTCAAACTCAACATGGAGGACTACATCAAATGCCTTAAAGAGGCTAGACTGCGCTACATCAAGAGGGTGGCAGCAACATGATTCTGCACCATGCCACACAAGCAGAAGAACCAAATCATGGCTGTCAGACAATTTCTACAACCACATCACCCCTTACATCTGGCCATCTAGCTCCTCAGACTGCAACCCCCTTGATCATTATGTGTGGGGTGCAGTTGAGCATGAGACCAACAAAACTCTTTGTATCATCAAAAATGAACTGAAGGCATGGATTATGGCAGCATTCACCAACTTAAACAAGGACACTGTCCATAAGAGATGTGGTAGATTCCAAAGTTGCCTAAAGACTGTGGTTAGAGCCAATAGCGATTTTATTGAATAAATTTAGTGTTTCAAGATATTTTTGTGTAATTTTGGTAAATATGTCTGTTAAAATGAGATGTCCCTGGTATTTTGATTTTTGTAACGACAATTTATCCATCGCACCCTGTATTTAGTGCTAAAGGCAGTATTATAGTCAAAGTATGTGCATTGTGGTGCAGTGGATATTGACTTGGAATGATGAATTGGGGAGCCGAGTTCGAATTCCAGTTGAATTTCTTGCATTCACTTACCCACAAATACCCTTCGGAAAGGTATTAATCCATCTCTTCCCTCCAGTTATGGGTTAAATAATAGGACAGATTGGGTTCTATAGCCTTGGTCAATAACCAGTCTTCCACAGAAAGCAATGGCAACCTACTGTGGGATAATCTTCTGCCCAGTCAGTCATGTCTCTTTCGAGACATGGTCGCCCACAGTGTGTATCACATATGGCACTTAACTGACTGACTGATTATAGACACATGGAAGTTTCCTCAGTAAGAACGAACAAACAATTAACAACAACATATTTTATTGTTTGAGAATGCAAAATAAGGGAATGAAGTTGTGTTGCAATTTGTCCTTTTTTGTATGTTCATGTGTGTAAAATTTATGTAGAAGATTTTTAAAAACCTTAACTTTGAGAATAGTTTTTTGTTACTTTGGTAGGGTCATTAGATATTTGAAATAAGTTTAAGGCACTGTATATAACCCTCTATGTAGAGTGGCTCTTGAGCCTTGTACAGGTGAACATTATTGCAAATAGAAATTTGTGTTGTGTCCAGTGCAACATTAAATTCACTGGGGACTGAAAAATGCCATAGAGAGGAATGCCCTTTCCTAAGGTATTCTATGGAATGAAAGAGAGAGAGAGAGAGAGAGAAAGAGACTGGGCACTCTTTTTTGTATACTGCTTTCATCAATGCCATTTAGTGGTCATTAGCAGAAATTCTTTGGCAGACAAGTGTCAGAATCCCACGACTGTTATTTTTTTTTTGTTATTAAACCCTTCACATGTTTTATACATGATGAGATGTGTTTATTTTATTAATTGTTTGAAAGAACACAGAATGTAGGAAGTAAAGCAGCACATTTTATCTGAATATGAAGGAATGATAACTAAAATGTTTTGGTAAAAATAACCAAAATGATGAAACATGTTCAAGAGAATCAGTGTGTACTAGTCGATTTGATAATTTCAAACAAAACTTTATCTATTAACAGTTGAACTAATGACATCATTGCTATTATTATCACAACATTTTCACTGTTGTGCCCTCTGGCCTTATTTAGGTGTCTTTTGTTCATAAATTAAATAAAATCTTTTTATTTAATTTACAAGGGCAGATTATTCTCCTTTCACTGTTCAAGTCAAGGGATATCTTGTCTTTGGCTAACTATAAATAACCACAAAAATTCAAACAGAAATCCTGCTAATTTTTTATGTCTCTAATTGCAGACTGCTAATGAGAGGATCATAGCCAAGATGGCTGGCATAAGACAGAGCACAGGGAGAGTTAGATTTATGCCTTTCCAAAGATATTGGTATGAGCACTATTCCAATAGTCTAAAGAGATATTTAAAGTTAGTTTAGTCAATGCTTCTTTGGTTAATAATTGGTGTGTCATTTTTTTCCTTTCATTGAAAAGGGGAAAATCAAACCTTTGCCTTTGGTGTTGCAATTGTTGGAACCCTGATAAAAATTCCTCTTCAGCTAATGAAAAACAGAAATGAAACAGAAATTAAGTAACCACAACTACTTTTATTGAAACTAAAGGACACGCTGGTGTAGCTAAGCACAAAATTTGCCAGATTGTATAGCTGACACACTGTTTGGCTCAATTTTAAGTGTTCCCCTAAATATAGCAATGAGAAACCTGACATTAAAAGAAAGTATTAAACTCTAATTGATAACAGGAAGAAATAATAATGTAGATGATAACTCCTCATCCTAGAAATTCAAACAGTGAGAAAGAACTTTGCATTTTGACTTTTATTATTTTTTAATCAACTCAACCCACTTTAAAATGTTTCTAATTTCAGAGGCATTTAGTTTGCAAGTCAAATAAATAGAAAAATGTATCATTGACAAACAAACCTGAATACATTTCTCTTTATTCAAACTGTTTAAAAATTTAAAAAGCATAATGTATATAAATAAATTTGTTATATGGAAATGTAACCTGTTTTTTTTCTGTTTTTACCATCCGACTATAAATATCCTAAAGTCTCAACTGAACAAGGAGGACTCTTTGTCAAACTCAATGGACGCATGCCAAGCACCCAAAGATTTGTGGTCTTCTTCCACTTAAAATCCTCAGCTCAGTAAAAACTTGGTAACCGTCCCACTAAATAAAAAAGCCAGTTTTGGAGTGGTTAGTGATTGCCAATCTGCTAAGGGGTTCAAAATAGCCGCATTATTGCTTGTTTAATTAATTAGTCAGGTATGAATATTAATTATTATTTGTTTTTAATTTTAGTTTTTCTTCTTCACGCTTTTTCTATCTCTCTTCCTGGTTTCCTCTCTCCATAAATCTTCTTTCTATTCTTTTTACTTTTTCTATCTTTCTTCTTCCTCTCTACTCCTTCTCATTTTTCTCACTTTTCTTTCTCCAAACTTTTTAGTTTTTTTTTCCTTTCTTTCTTTTTGTGCTTATTTTTCTACTTTTTTCCTTTTTCTTTTTCATTTCTCTGTTTTCCATCTCATTCTTTCTCCCTCTCATTTCCTTTTGCTCACTTATTTCTTTTCTCTTTTCCTTTTCGTTACTATTTTTCTAATTTTTTGCCTTTAATTTTTCCATTTATTCTATTTCCATACATTTTTGTGCCTCTTTTTAGTTATCTTCATATTAATTATTCTATCCTTCTTTTTCTCTATGATTTTCTTTCTCTTTCCATCTTGCTTTCTCTTTAGTAACACATACTTTTTTTTCATTCTCTTTCATTTTTTTTTTCTTTTTTTTATTATCATATTGCCCCAAGCAAGGCATTTTACTACCACTGTTTTGCAGGGGGTTACATAGGAGGAAAGTTGTGAGAAAGAGTGACAGGTTATAGGGGGTGTCAGGAAGTGGTTAAGAGAAGGATGAAAATACTGATGAGAGTGGAGTGGACAGAGAAAGGAGCATGAAAGTTAGTGAGATAGCAGATGACTATTGACTTTACATTTAAATTCTTGGAGATTGTAGCTGTCGGGGATGCAAGTAAATGGAAGGGAATTCCACAGGCGGGAAGTACAAGAAAAGAAGCTGATGGAGTAGAATTTGCACTTACATTTTATTGGTTTCACAGTAAAAGTGTTGGACCTAGTTGCTAATCCTGTTGCTCAAGTAAATTCACTATCATTTTGCTTTCATTTTTGTCTCTCTCTCACTCTTTCTATATCATTCATTCTTTTATTCTTTTTCTTCCTTTGCTTCTCATTTCATAGTCTTAACATCTTTTTCCTCTTCCCAAAGGCAGAAAACTGTTTTTATCTGTGTCTTCCATATTAAAGAGTTTGAGCTTTCCTTAAATTTTTTATTAAATTTACCATATGTTTATTTTCAGAAATATCTTGTCCAGTACTTATTATGATTCAAATTTTAAGTTATTTTTTCACAATATTTTTTAATCATTTCACTCCAAGCAAGGCAATAAAGCCACTAAGATGAAAGGGGGTTACTGAGTGTGAAGAATATAAGAAATGGAAGAATATGTTTAAGGAGTGAAAGCAATAAAAGAATAGAAATTAAGAAGACAGAAGACAACAATTGACATTGCATTTAAATTTTTGAAGATCAAACATGACTGGAAAGCAAGGAGTCGGAAGTGAGTTCCACAAGCAAGAAGTGCAAGAAAAGAAGCTGTTAGCATAGAACTTATTGTTACATCTAACCATTTCAACTATAATATGACGAGAGCTTGCTGCCAATTTAGCACTGCACTTAAATTCACAAAATCTAAGTGCCACAGAGCAAAAGCTCATTGGAACAATTCAGTCAGTCAGTCAATTATATGTCATTTGTGATACACACTTGGGTGATCATATCTCAAAAGAGACATGACAGGGCAGAGGATTTTCCCGCAGTAAGTTACCATTATTTTCTGTGGTAGACTGGTTGCCAACCAAGGCTATAGAACCCATTCTGTTTTGTTATTTGACTCATAGCCAGATGGGGAAGAGATGAATTATATTACTAATAACTTACTAATTACTAGTAATTAGTGGGGGATCAGTTTATTACTTCGTAACAATAGAAAACCGATCCCCCATTTTATGTTCAGTAGACGCTCTAATTATGTTTTGCTATTTAACCCATAGCTGGAGGGAGAAAAGATGAATTAATACCTTCCTCAAGAGTATTTGCACATATGTGAATGCAATGAACTCAACTGGAATTCGAACTCGGCTCTCCAATTTCTCATTCTTAGTTGAAATCCACTGCACCACAGCACACATCAGAACAATTATGATGAAAATATTTATAGAAAAAGTGCAGAGAAGTTGTTATAGCAAAGGAAAAGTGACTGAAGCTGAGATGCCTGGTCAGGACCAGTAACATTGCAGTTTATTTATCAAGGATTTTTAAATATATAGCAGGGGCACCTGACCATATATATATGGTAGCAACATTCAAGGCATGGCTGACTTGTAGACTTAAAAATATGTAAGATAGATTCTGTTGAGAAAAATTGTCTCATATGACACAGTGAACAACTAGCAGCAGACCTAGCAATTGATTCAATATAATCTTTCCACATCATGTCAGCAGAAAATGTTAGATGCAATGAGTCACTGTTCTTGGAGGTTAGCATCAGCCATACCCTTGGAAGACAGAAAGGATTCTCTCAGACAATTGATAAAGAGCAGTTTACAAAAAGAAATTTGTTGCCACTATTGAATTATTGATTTCAGATATTCTCTTCTCAGTATTAAAGGCATCATATTGCAAGCCACATGCAGGCTCTTTGATATTTAATGCAGAACTCTTGAAAATATGTCGGTTAAACTCCTTTTCTCACCATAGTTAATATAAGCTTCATAATTATTTATTTCTACTTTTGACAGTTTAATTTTATGTCACTTACTAAAATGCAAATTCAAATATTTCTATTAGTTTTTCCCTGAGTTCATTAGCATATTAAATATACACAATATATTTAAAGCAAATATCAAACAATTTTTTAAAACATTTGGGATATATATGTTCTTTATGGTTCTTCTGTTAGGTGTTAAGTCCAGTTCATGGCTCTCCACAACTTCTTGTCTTTCATTGGTCTATGTAATTTTTGACTCTTTACCATCCCTCTTTGTTTTTATTTGGCTTAAACTCATTTAGTTGGTTACTCACTGTTTCTCCCTCCATGGTTTGCTATCAACATGTATTGTGAATGTTACATTCTCTTGGCCCATTTTTCTTATTTTGTCCCAGAATTTTCAGCTGTTTTATTAGTATAAATTTCCTTGTTCACTGAAACTGATAGAAATTAACAGTTTCCACAGGCGGGAAGTGCGAGAAAAGAAGCTGCTGGAGTAGAATTTGCATTTATATTTTATTGGTTTCACAGTAAAAGTGTGGGACCTAGTTGCTAATCTTGTTGCTCAAATAAATTCACTATCATTTTGCCTTCATTTTTGTCTCGCTCTCACTCTTTCTATATCATTCATTCTTTTATTCTTTTTCTTCCTTTGCTTCTCATTTCATAGTCTTAACATTTTTAATGTCTAAAGTAAATGTTATTTCATTAATGTGTTTGTTTATATTTATATAAAAGTTTTGTAATAAAATTGGTATGTAACAATAAAAAAATGTGTTTAAATTGTTTTTATATATTGTAGCCCTCATTGAATAAATTAGGCCATCTCTACTTAATATGAAGAAGAATTGTAGGCCTGACATGTGACTAAGATAGTTGCCTATTTTTCACTGATTCCAAGAGTTGGTGTTTGAACTCATGTAGGCAGATTATCCTAACTTGTAAGATTAGTATAATAGAATCTTCCTAACTTCTGTTTTATTCCTATTTCGTCTTGTGCTACAACCAGTTTAGTAAATTTCAAGAACCAGCATTTGGTCTGATTGATATCTGAGATAGTTATAGATACTGGGGGATGTTGCTCAAGTTCTGGTTAAAGGCCAAGATTATGAATTTTGGTTTTCTCTCTTTCAAACTTTATTTACTTTTTGTAGTAATAACAATTAATAGCCCTTGAGGAACACCCTCCCTGGGGAATGAAGGTTATTGACCCTTAAAAAACTCTCCTGGACTACAATCCGCTCCCCGCCTGCCATGAGGAAACAAAGGCAGACTTTTTAAGTCACTAACAGTCAGTCAGTCAGTTAAGTGCCATATGTGATACACGCTTAGGCGATCATGTCTCGAAAGAGACATGACTGACTGGGCAGAAGATTATCCCGCAGTATGTTGCCATTGCTTTCTGTGGTAGACTGGTTGCCGACCAAGGCTACAGAACCCAATCTGTCCTGTTATTTAACCCATAACTGGAGGGAAGAAATAGTTTTCTTAAAGCATCTTAAGCTGTAATAATTGTTGGATATTTTTATTATACTTTCCTTGTTTTCTTTTAATCTCAGTCTGTCTGTCTGTCTATCTATCTATCTCAATCTGTTTGTATCTATCTCACTAACAATGAAAATGATTATCTTGAACCTTAACAATGAACAAGAACATGTATATATCAAAATATTAGCTTGTATTTTTATTCTTCATTGGTGACGGTTGTGCAGAGGAGGATGTAGCCACTGAGAATCACGTACATATAAGGGAACTGTTGAAAGTTGTTGACTTGTGGAAGTTGTCTTCTCTTCTCTCTTCTTTGTGTTCTCTTGGCCTTCAGAATTCAGCCAGAAAACCTCAAACTTATTTAATCTGAAATTTCCATGCATTTTTGCCTTCTCATGTTTTTATTTAATTGTTTCATCTATGGATAGGCATGGCTGTCAATCGTCCTCTTCAGCTATTGCCTTTCAAGCCGACTGCCTTTGATGTCAATCACATTTTGGTTGCATTTTCTGCCTTTAATGTCAATCATATTTCTGTTGGGTCATAGAAATATATTACATCAGTTCATTAATATATAAGGCATGCTCTCTCTCTCCCTTTCTCTCTCTTTATCTCAGTCTATTAATATATGTCATTCTCTCTCTCTCTCTCTGTCTATATATATATATTATTTTATTAGTCATCCACATACAAGCCTGTTTCGCTGTATCACAGCTCATCAGTACAGCTAGACACATCCACTTGCTTCTGGCTGGGATCGAAACTCGATCGATTTGGTGTCAGTCAGAGTTGCTACTCCCTAAGCCATAGGAGCATGGAATCAAAGAAGGGAAATTTTAATGTGTTGTATATAAGCAGTGTATACACATGCCAGTCACTGAAAGAACTCAATTCATTTCTGAAGAGTCACACATATAGCAGAAGTGGAAACGGTTTTTAAAATTTTCTTCTCTCAAGAGCTCAATCGTAATGAGAACATATATATTTGTCAGTTAATATATGTTATTTTCTTTCTCTCTATCTCAGTTCATTAATATATAAATCATTCTCTCTCTCTCTCTCTCTATATATATATATATATAAATATCAGTCAACTGCACCACAACGCACATCCGTCAATAACGTTTACCGCACCTGGTATTCACAAGTGGTCACCCATCTAAGTACTGACCAGGCTCAACGTTGCTTAACTTTGGTGATCGAGCGAGAACCGATGTATTCAACATGATATGACCATAAGCAAATGTCGGCTCGGAGGGGAAAATCGGTGAGCCGAGTTCCAATTCCAGTTGAACACTTTGCATTCACTTATGCACTGGTACCCTTGGGAAAGGTATTAATCCGTCCCTTCCCTCCAGTTATGGGTTAAATAACTGGGGTCTGTTGTTCATGTGATCTGTGGCAGACATCTGCACTGATTGTTTGTTATCAGCAATTCCAAAAAGTGTGGATGGTGCTACACAAGCCTTCACCATTTTAAACAATTCTTTGTGTGGTTGTCTAACTGTGTTAGACGCTCATACGTCATAATCGACAGGAGAGTCCATAATAATAATAATATCAGTCAATTTATATTTAATTCCCTTTCTTTCTTTCTCTTTACCTACCTATCTATCTATCTATCTATCTATCTAGTCATCTGTATTAGCTCTCTATCTAAATCCATTCATATCTAAATGATTTTTTGATCTATCTAACAATCTAGGTAATTAGCTATCTCTGTCTATTCATGTCTAAGTCATTCTCTGTCTCTTTCTATATATATATATATATATATATATCTGTTAACTTTTTCCTCTTTCTCAATTTTCGTTCAACTTGCATTTTCACTGTTTTCTTTCCACCTTCTCTCTTTTCTTTTTATTGCCCTTTTCCTTTCTTTCTTTGCCTTGCTTCATCTCTCTTCTCCTTTAATTTCATTTTTGATCTCTTTTCCTTCTCTTTCCTTCTTTTCTTTTTCTTTCTTATCTCTCATTAGTTTACATTCCTTTTTTACCTTCCACTCTATTTTTCTCTTACATTTATCTTCATTCCCTTTCTCTCGTTCTTTTTTTATTTTCTCTTTTCTTTTCATCACTTTACATTTCCTGTTTCTTTGAATAACTTCTCCCCATCTCCTTCCCTCTCTTAGTTTTCTCCCTTTCTTTCCACTTTCACTTCCACCCCCCTCTTTATTTTATCTCTTTTTCTTTCTTATCTCTCAATTTCTTTTTTGTTCACCTCTTCTCATGACATTTCTTCCTGTCTATCTCTCATTTCTTTCAGTTTTTCTTTCACTTTTCTCAACCCAATCTCTCTCTTTCTCTCTCCTATGCCCTTTCTTTCTCCCTATATTATTGCTGTTCTCGTAAAAATACCTTATAAACGTCCAGTTCTTTTTTTCTTGTGCTAATCTGACCCCTGCCACACTCCTTTCTTTATATCCAAGTGAAAATCCATTCTCTCTTCTTTAACAGCAAAAATGTCCACTACATTAAATTCTTTAGACACTCAAACTGCATCACCCTGCTGAGGCCACCTTCAGCACAATTGCATTTTCGTGTTGTTGAATTGGATATTTTGCCAAACATGTTTCAACAAGTTCTGTTGTATTCAACACTGCAATGTGCAAAAGTTTACATTTGGTGCACAAATGTATTACATACGGCAATTTAGCAAATATTAAATCAGGAATAATAAAATAAAAACGAGGAACTTGGGGAATATTTCAAGATAGGGAGTTCAAATATTTCAGATCAAAAACAAATATTTCAAGATAGGGAGTTCAAATATTTCAGATCAAAAACAAATATTTCAAGATAGGGAGTTCAAATATTTCAGATCAAAAACAAATATTTCAAGATAGGGAGTTCAAATATTTCAGATCAAAAACAAATATTTCAAGATAGGGAGTTCAAATATTTCAGATCAAAAACAAATCTTTGTTCAGCCAACAAAAATTTTCTTGTTTTTTGCCATTCCTTATCTCTGTTGAAGAAAAAAAAAGCAAGAATTTCATAAAAATTAGAAATGCAAAAATGTTAAAATTTAAATCTAGAAACAAATTATCCAATTTTTTGTCTGAAGTTATTGTTGGATTCGTCATTCTTTCATGTGCCGTGCCCCTTTAGGACGTAGGCGATCATGGACCTCCACATTTTCCTGTCCCTTGTAGCCCTTAATACATTTTGTCTTGTTATTTTTTGCAAACCCTGTTCTGCCATCTATTTGCTTAAGCCCATCAAGTATGTCACACACTGTTTTCCTCTGTCTCTCTTTAGATTAAATTATTATTATTATTATTGTTATTATTATATTTCGATTTCTGCTATGGTCGCACTACATACCAAGTTTGTGGGAATACCTAAAGCAGGTAGTGGTCTGCTGTTTTGTCTATATTTCATGATTTGTTTTTCTAACTCCAATAACATCACTAGCATTACATGGACAAAGTTCTTCTTAGTCTGTGGGCTGTACTTATCAAGATATTTTTTAGTATTTCTCTTAAGCTGGGATTTCCAGGGATTCTTTCAATGTGTTGTTGTGTTCCCTTTTTTATCATTCCAAGCGCACCTACTATGACTGATACTATTCTTGTTTTCAATTTCTGCATTTTTCTAACTCAATTTCCAGGTCTTTATACTTCAATAGTTTTTCAAATTCTTTGGTTGCTATGTTACTGTGCACAAGGCAGGCCATATCAGTTAGTTAGCAAACTTTTTCTTTTCAGTTTTTGACAATTATATTAAGCCTTTTTGCTTCAATCTTGTCTGTTAAGATTGTGTAATTCCATAGAATTGTGATGTCTTTTATTTCTGTAACCAGTGACTGTTAACATATTTTATGAAGTTTTTACACATTGTCCAGTGTAAATATTGCCCCACTTTATTGTAAAATTTTTTATATTGATTTGACACAAGTACAGAACATTCTGGTCTATGTTTTCCTGGTATTTGTCACTAAACTTATATGTTAGATCAACACTATTATATTTGCCTGAAAGTTTCTAATGAACTTTTGCACTTCCATTTCAGCCTTTGATACAAATGCTCACTAGCATTGTTGAATATGTTATCAACATTAAATTTATTATCACATCCTTGATATTGATCATGTAGAGGTTTGTCTTAATAGCATTGTTTTATCTGTTCAAGAGCTTTATTCTTGGATTTCATTTTCATATTTTTGCTGCAACAGTGAGTTCTTGGGTTCTGTTTTGGTTTTCTACATAATCTACTAATTGTAAATTTCATTTGTATTTACAACCTTCTTTAATGATTGAATATTTTTTTTCTGTTTTCATATTGTATCATCCAGGCTTTGTTGTTTTCATATTGTATCATCCAGGCTTTGTTGTTCCCATGTATGTTAGTAAGCCAATATTTGTTGTTTTGTATGATAATTCTAGCTGAATAAGACCTCTTCCACCTTCTTTATGAGGTATGTAAAGACAGTCTGCATCATTTTCCTCAATGAGCTTGAACCTGTACTCCTGTATTTTTTAAAAAGCTGTTTTCACATGCCTGATATATTGTTCCTGAGATACACTTTTAATTAATATAGCATTCAGATAAGCAATTGGGAAATCAAAATCTGAAAGCATGTTATCCATAGCTGGTTGAAATGTAGCTGAAGCCACCTTTATACCAAAAGGAATTCAGTTGAACTTATACAATCCCTTGGACATATTTATAGTTGTTAAGCTGTATTTGTAAACATTTTTTTTATAAAACAATTAATATAATAATAATGTAATAATAATGTAATAATAAAAAATAATAATATAATAATATAATGATAATATAATAATATTTTAATCATAATATAATAATAAAATATAATAATATAGAAATATAATAATTATATAATAATAACATTATAATAATATACTAATATTATAATAATAATAATATAATAGCATAATAATAATATAAAGATATAATAATAATATAATAGTATAATATAATAATATAATAATAATAAAATAATATAATAATATAATAATAATAAAATAATATAATAATACAATAAAATTATATAATATAATAATAATATTATAATAATATAATATTAATATATTATAATATTATAATATAATAATATCATATGATGATATAATAATAATAATAATATAATAATAAATATAATAATAATATAATAATATAATATAATAATAATATAATATAATAATAATATTAATATAAATAATAATATAATAATAATATAACAATATTATAATAATAGTTTAATAATATAATATAATAATATAATAATAATAAAAAGATATAATAATAATATAAGAATAGAAATAATAATATAATAATAATATAATAAAAATTATATAATATAATAATATAATGATATTATAATAATAATATAATATAATAATAATATAATATTATAATATATCATGATATAATAATAATAATATAATAATAAAAAATAATAATATAATAATATAATAATAATATAATAATATCATATAATAACATAATATAATAATAATATAATAGTAATATTAACATATGCATTTGTAAATATGTTTCATAAAGATCCAACTTCAAAAAGTTTTCTACTGTTTAACTTCAGAAAGATTTCCTCCAGATTTGGTAATTGGTATTTATGGGTTAAATAAATACCAATACAATAATATGGGTTATTTTGGTTAAATATTTGTTTAACCCTGTTGAGAAATCAGTACAAACACATTTTTTTTTTCTATACGTTCCCAACCAGGGGCTGACCATTTTGAATGGTTTATCTTATCAAGTCTGCCCAATTTTTGGTTTATTTGCTGCAAATGCTGCAAATGGTACATTCCATTTTGGTTTAAATACAGGCATCAAACATTTTTTTCACTTAAGATTCAACTTTGAACTTGAAACACAGACACAACTCTTTCAAAAGAACATTTAGAAAACAATTTTTCAATCTTCCTTTAAAATTTTTACTCTGTTTTTTTTAAATTGGTCAATTGTCCATTTACATTTTTTCAATAGACGTTTATAGGCAAATCCCAAAGCTCAAATAATTATGTTATAGCAGTTAAACTCCATTTTTGCTCTACTCTAGTCATTTTAAAAATCATGAACATTAGAAGAAGTCAGGTTCTTTCTGGAGCGATAGAAAAGGTTGACCCTTTTCCCTGCATCTTTAGCAATTGATTGAATATATTGAGGTCTGGAGTGAACTTGAAATCTAATAGACATTCAATGCATGTTGGAATTTGACAAAATGATGCACACATGAAAAAATGGAAAGGCACAGTGACTGAAATTTTGGGATGAAAATGTGAAAACTGGTTTGAAATAATTGTTGTATAACGAGTAATCGTTTTTACATCTGAATTCAGCTAGATTGGAAGCTTCTGCTCATGTATTTTCATATAGAGAATGAAACATCTATGCCATTAATGCTAAATAGGTTTTAAGTTACTTTACATACATGAATCGCATTCATCTTCATATTAGCAGGAGTACATCCTCTAGCAGGTCTGTAAGTGTGTTCAAAATAAAGTCCCTGTAGACAGCTCCTGTTAAAACATATGCACCTACCTAACAGCCTCCTACAATTCCAACTCACACATTAATTATAGACTGATGCTGTTCTCTAGCCTGTATTGTACAATAGTGATTATGATCTGCTCACAAATATTGGTTGTATAAATTTGTTATTCCATCTCTTCCAAATGTTGCTTCATCTGTAAACAAAACAGAAGAGACAAGTCCGTGCATTAAACCATTGGTAGTTTGTATATTAGCCATTGGCAAAAGTTTCTGCATGGTGAGTTATCTGATGGTGAAAAACCCTGCACACATTGTAAATGATACAGATACAGGAGTTGCTCTTGAAGTATCTTCCATGTGGTACTATAACATACGAGGGCAACTTAATGTGTGCTGATACCTGGATCATCTCCATGTGTTATTCATGGCCAGGCATACGAATGAATCGAGGTTTTCTTCAATCCACAGGTTGTTGTGCCATGGATCCTCTCTCATCAACACAACAATAAACAGCAGCAAAAGTTGGATGACTCAGCTTTTTTTTTAATAATCATATCGCCCCAAGCAAGGCATTTTATTGCCACTGTTTTGCAGGGGGTTACATCAGAGGAAAGTTATGAGAAAGAGTGACAGGTTATAGGGGGTGTCAGGAAGTGGTTAAGAGAAGGATGAAAATACTGATGAGAGTGGAGTGGACAGAGAAAGGAGCATGAAGGTTAGTGAGATATCAGATGACTATTGACTTTACATTTAAATTCTTGGAGATTGTAGCTGTTGGGAAAGCAAGTAAATTGATGGGAATTCCACGGGTGGGAAATGCGAGAAAAGAAACTGATGGAGTAGAATTTACATTTACAATTTATTGGTTTCACAGTAAAAGGGTGGGACCTAATTGCTAATCTTGTAGCTTGAGTAAATTTATATATAGGGGCCACCAGTGAGCTAAGTTCAGCTGCCTTTGGTTTGGAAATGCAATATGATACACATGTGCAACCACATGGCCATACCATTCATGCAGCCATATGTATAAATTATATGTACCTGCACACGATATGAATATCCTGCCATTGTTAAATGGAACACTTCTCAGTAAACTCGCTAGTGCACATGTTGGCAAACCTAAAGAAGACTATCACCACCTTTAAACCGGTTGTTTTTCATTTTGTTCTTTATTACTTTTTTCAATGAAATCTTATCAATTACAAACTAAACTTTCCAATTGACAAACAAAATTTAGAAAAATTTCAACATTTAAACAATTTTAATTGGGTGCTCAGATTTTCATACAACATTATAGTAAATCGATCCTCCATTTTGGAACCCTTTACCAGTACGACATTAGCACCACCTGTAAATTTGTTGATTATCAATTTTTTTTTTACTTTTTTCAGTGCAATCTTATCGATTAAGCCTAAACTTTCCAATTGACAAAAAAACATTCAGAAAAATTTCGGCATTTAAACAATTTTAGTGGGGTGCTCAGTTTTTCATACAACATTATAGTAAATCGATCCTCCATTATGGAGCCACTTGCCAGTATGACATTAACACCACCTGTAAATTTGTTGATTGTCAATTTGTTTTTACTTTTTTCAGTGCAATCTTATCGATTAAGCCGTAAACCTTCCAATTGACAAAAAAATTTAGAAAAATTTCAACATTTAAATAATCTTAGTGGGGTGCTCAGATATTCATACAACATTATAGTAAATCGAGCCTCCATTTTGGAAGCACTTGCCAGTACGGCATTAGCACAACCTGTAAATTTGTTGATTATCAACTTTTTTTACTTTTTTCAGTGCAATCTTATCGATTAAGCCCTAAACTTTCCAATTGACAAACAAAATTTAGAAAAATTTCAACATTTAAACAATT
The DNA here is from genome assembly GCA_037127315.1 of Ascarosepion bandense. NCBI lineage: Eukaryota > Metazoa > Mollusca > Cephalopoda > Sepiida > Sepiidae > Ascarosepion > Ascarosepion bandense. Next base: position 5,524,006 of record JBBBDQ010000266.1, read on the forward strand.
TTTGTAGGGTGCTCATTTTTTCATGCAACATTATAGTAAATCGATCCTCCATTTTGGAACCACTTGCCAGTACCACATTAGCACCACCTGTAAATTTGTTGATTGTCAATTTGTTTTTACTTTTTTCAGTGCAATCTTATCGATTAAGCCCTAAACCAAGACAAGAAAATTTAGAAAAATTTCAACATTTAAAGAATTTTAGTGGGGTGCTCAGATATTCATACAACATCATAGTAAATCGATCCTCCATTTTGGAACCACTTGGCAGTACGACATTAGCACCACCTGTAAATTTGTTGATTATCAACTTTTTTTACTTTTTTCAGTGCAATCTTATCGATTAAGCCCTAGACTTTCCAATTCACAAAAAACGTTTAGAAAAATTTCAACATTTAAACAATGTTACTGGGGTGCACAGTTTTTCATACAACATTACAGTAAATCGATCCTCCATTTTGGAACCACTTGGCAGTACGACATTAGCACCACCTGTAAATTTGTTGATTATCAACTTTTTTTTACTTTTTTCAGTGCAATCTTATCGATTAAGCCCTAGACTTTCCAATTCACAAAAAACGTTTAGAAAAATTTCAACATTTAAACAATGTTACTGGGGTGCACAGTTTTTCATACAACATTACAGTAAATCGATCCTCCATTTTGGAACCACTTGGCAGTACGACATTAGTTCCACATGTAAATTTGTTGATTGTCAATTTTTGTTTTTATTTTTTTCAGTGCAATCGTATCGATTAAGCCCTAAACCTTGCAACAGACAAAAAAATTTAGAAAAATTTAATCATTTAAACAATTTTAGTGGGGTGCTCAGTTTTTCATACAACATTATAGTAAATCGATCCTCCATTTTGGAACCACTTGCCAGTACGACATTAGCACCACCTGTAAATTTGTTGATTATCGTTTTTTTTTAATTATTTCAGTGCACCCTTATCGATTAAGCCCTAAGGCTTCCAATAGACAAAGAAAATTTAGAAAAATTTCAACATTTAAACAATTTTAGTGGGGTGCTCAGTTTTTCATACAACATTATAGTAAATCGATCCTCCATTATGGAGCCACTTGCCAGTATGACATTAACACCACCTGTAAATTTGTTGATTGTCAATTTGTTTTTACTTTTTTCAGTGCAATCTTATCGATTAAGCCCGTAAACCTTCCAATTGACATTAGAAAAATTTCAACATTTAAATAATCTTAGTGGGGTGCTCAGATATTCATACAACATTATAGTAAATCGAGCCTCCATTTTGGAAGCACTTGCCAGTACGGCATTAGCACAACCTGTAAATTTGTTGATTATCAACTTTTTTTACTTTTTTCAGTGCAATCTTATCGATTAAGCCCTAAACTTTCCAATTGACAAACAAAATTTAGAAAAATTTCAACATTTAAACAATTTTTGTAGGGTGCTCATTTTTTCATGCAACATTATAGTAAATCGATCCTCCATTTTGGAACCACTTGCCAGTACCACATTAGCACCACCTGTAAATTTGTTGATTGTCAATTTGTTTTTACTTTTTTCAGTGCAATCTTATCGATTAAGCCCTAAACCAAGACAAGAAAAAAAATTTAGAAAATTTTCAACATTTAAAGAATTTTAGTGGGGTGCTCAGATATTCATACAACATCATAGTAAATCGATCCTCCATTTTGGAACCACTTGGCAGTACGACATTAGCACCACCTGTAAATTTGTTGATTATCAACTTTTTTTACTTTTTTCAGTGCAATCTTATCGATTAAGCCCTAGACTTTCCAATTCACAAAAAACGTTTAGAAAAATTTCAACATTTAAACAATGTTACTGGGGTGCACAGTTTTTCATACAACATTACAGTAAATCGATCCTCCATTTTGGAACCACTTGGCAGTACGACATTAGCACCACCTGTAAATTTGTTGATTATCAACTTTTTTTTACTTTTTTCAGTGCAATCTTATCGATTAAGCCCTAGACTTTCCAATTCACAAAAAACGTTTAGAAAAATTTCAACATTTAAACAATGTTACTGGGGTGCACAGTTTTTCATACAACATTACAGTAAATCGATCCTCCATTTTGGAACCACTTGGCAGTACGACATTAGTTCCACATGTAAATTTGTTGATTGTCAATTTTTGTTTTTATTTTTTTCAGTGCAATCGTATCGATTAAGCCCTAAACCTTGCAACAGACAAAAAAATTTAGAAAAATTTAATCATTTAAACAATTTTAGTGGGGTGCTCAGTTTTTCATACAACATTATAGTAAATCGATCCTCCATTTTGGAACCACTTGCCAGTACGACATTAGCACCACCTGTAAATTTGTTGATTATCAATTTTTTTTACTTTTTTCAGTGTAATCTTATTGATTAAGCCCCACATTTTCCAATTGACAAAAAATATTTAGAAAAATTTCAAAATTTAAACAATTTTAGTGGGGTGCTCAGTTTTTCATACAACATTTTAGTAAATCGATCCTCCATTTTGGAACCACTTGCCAGTACGACACTAGCACCACCTCTAAATTTGTCGATTATCATATTTTTTAAATTTTCAATGCAATCTTATCGATTAAGCCCTAAACTTTCCAATTGACAAAAGAAGATTAGAAAAATTTCAACATTTAAACAATCTAAGTGGAGTGCTCAAATTTTCATACAACATTTTAGTAAATCGATCCTACAATTTGGAACCACTTGCCATTCCGACATTAGCACCACCTGTAAATTTGTTGATTATCGTTTTTTTTTAATTATTTCAGTGCACCCTTATCGATTAAGCCCTAAGGCTTCCAATAGACAAAGAAAATTTAGAAAAATTTCAACATTTAAACAATTTTAGTAGGGTGCTCAGTTTTCATACAACATTATAGTCAATCAATCCTCCATTTTGGAACCACTTGCCAGTACCACATTAGCACCACCTGCATATTTGTTTATTATCATTCTTTTTTAGATTTTTCAGTGCAATGTTATCGATTAAGCCCTAAACTTTCCAATTGACAAAAAAAAATTTAGAAAATTTTCAACATTTAAACAATTTTAGTATGGTACTCAGTTTTTCATACAACACTATAGTAAAACGATCCTCCATTTTGGAACCACTTGCCATTCCGACATTAGCACCACCTGTAAATTTGTTGATTATCGTTTTTTTAATTATTTCAGTGCACCCTTATCGATTAAGCCCAAAGCCTTCCAATAGACAAAGAAAATTTAGAAAAATTTCAACATTCAAACAATTTTAGTGGGGTGCTCAGTTTTTCATACAACATTATAGTATAACGATCCTGTGCAATTAACCTTTTGGCTTGAGCATATTCAATAACTGAATCCTTTGCGAAATGTTTTAAATAAAATCATTCTTGGAGTTTCCGTGGAAGATGCTATAGTAAGAACTGAAGGAAACTTGAAAAAGACAAAAACAAGAGCAACAACTCGTCCAAAAAAAAAACAAACAAACAAAACAAAGCGGCTCCAATGCGAGTGGTTTCAAAATGGAGGATCGATTTACTATAACGTTGTATGAGAAACTGAGCTTCCCTTAAAATTGTTTAAATACTGAAATTTTTCCAAATTTTTTTTTTTTTGATAATCGGAAACTTTTTGTAATAATCGATAAGAGTAAGACTGCACTGAAAAAAGTAAAAAAATAAAAATGAAAAACAACAAATTTAAAGGTGGTGGTAGTCTCCTTCAGGTCCACCCACATGTTAAATGTTAAAGAGAAACTAGCTACAAATATACATGAATGACAAAAATGTAACCTAGTCTCAAGAGCAACACAGCCACAGCACTATTTACGATAAACTTTCTTTAAACTTAATAACTCAAAAACAAAATATTTGCGGATATATGCTTATATGGATTTTTGTTCTTGGTGTGTGAAATCCACCCCAAAAGTTTGTAAAACTATTTTTAATAAACTCTGTATATATCAGCCCACCATCATGATCATCATTATTATTATAAGTGGGCAACTTCATAAAATCTTTTCATGCCTCAAATGTTATCTGTAAATTTTCATATCAGCGAGGATTTTATTTCTTTTCTTCCTGTTTGCTCAAGCTTTAAATAAGTGAGTGCTTTAGAATATTAGCTGTTCAAAGATTTTACTCCTTCAAGATAATGCAGAGGATTTTTTTAAAAAGAGCGCTCTCAAAAAAAAAAAAAAGAAAGAAAAAAAGAAAAACATCACATTGAATATCTCCTTCATTGTCTCAAAGTAATCTTTTATACCTTCAAGGATGAAAACACACTGACCATTTTTGTTTATTTTTGGTAAGATTTAATTTTCCTTCTATTATATATATATATGTGTGTGTGTGCGTGCGTGCGTGTGTGTGTGTTACGGGAAATCCCGAAGATTAACGAAATGGTTTTAACACCCGACATATTGAAATTATTTGTTTGAGCATTATTTTTAATCTATACTCGTATTTGAGTAGATATTCTGTTTTTAATCAAACAGTATAAATATATATTTATTTCTACCGGCCTGATTATTTACGATAAATTTTATACAAAAATGTGCGTCATTCGCTAAACAAAATTATCGTAAATAATCAGGCCGGTAGAAATAAATATATATTTATACTGTTTGATTAAAAACAATATCTACTGAAATACGAATGTACTATAGATAAAAAAAATACTATAGTATACTATAGATTAAAAATAATGTTCAAACAAATAATATCATATATATCAGCATCAAGAAAACAGAGGTGATTCACCAACCTCGCCCCACACCAAAACAAGTTCTGGGTGTGAAGCAGCGGCCACCAGTATACAGCTTTCCCGATATATCAATCCGAGTAGATGGTAAAGATCTGAAATATGTGAAAAACTTTACCTATCTTGGAAGTAAGGTTAATTGGAATGCTTCTCTTGATGATGAAATTATTAATCGAATTGCGAAAGCAACTATAGTGCTTTTGGGAAACTGCGCCATCGGTTATGGGATGATAGGGGGATTAGCCTAAGGACTAAAGTATTTGTGTATAAAGCAGTTGTGCTAACGACGCTGTTTTATGGATCGGAATCATGGACAGTCCATCATAATCACATCCAGAAGCTTGATGTCTTCCACAAAAATTGCCTTAGAACAATTTGTGGTTTCACCCTAAACAATCGGATGTCTAATGCGGACTTGTTCACCCGCTGCGGTATTAGCGGAATTGAAAGCTTTTTGATGCAATCACAGCTGCGTTGGACAGGACATGTCTTACATATGGAAGATGACTGGATAACAAATCAAGTGTTGTACGGCGAGCTCAGCAGTGGACGGCGGAATGTGGGTAGACCTCTGCTTCGCTTTAAGGATAAGCTGAAAATGAATTTGATATGTACAAATATTCCTCACCGCGATTTTGAACGAATTGTCTCTCAACGAATTGAATGGAGATCTGCCTGCCAGAGGGGCATCATGCAGTTCTCTGAGACTGAGATTGACCAACTGCGCGTAAGACGTGAGAGAATCAAAGCATCTGCAAGTGTCCCGGCCGATCATTCGTGCAATCTTCCTTCTTGCCTCCATTGTGGACTTGTTTGTAAATCTCTTGCAGGACTCAAATGCCATTTACGATTGAGTAAGTGCGGGCATGCTACATCGAATTAAACAGTTGTCTAGACCCCATATGTCGAAATCAACGGGAGAGTCCATCATATATATATATATCGAGGCAGCAGACAATTTTCTAAACATATATTGTTAAATATAACAGACAATGAATGTCTATTATGTTTGATCATGAGCCATTCTAAACATCGTATTTTGGCTTTGATTTCAGATGAAAATAAAGACAAAAATTGTCCAACATTTGGATATTTTTATTGTGCTGGTTCTAAGCATGTGATATTTAGAACGGCTCATGATTAAACATAATAGACTCTATAGACCTTCATTGTCTGTTATACTTAACCATGTGTGTGTGTGTGTGTGTGTGTGTGTGTGTGTGTGTGTGTGTGTGTGTGTGTGTGTGTGTGTGTGTGTGTGCTTAAATAAGGAATCTCACTATTTTTTCCCTCGGCTGGCGTTTCTCGTGATTAAAGAAGAAAGAAAATGAGTGATTTTTAAAAAGTCATTAATATTTATTCTGTATCTTTTCGTTATAATTCTTATTTCATGTCGAAAGTTGTTAATATATTTTTCCAGCTTTTTTGTATCAAATTAAAGGCAAATCCTCATCTCATTTTCAGAATGGCTTGAATACAAGAAATTTATATAGCCTTTTCTTGAAGGCAAATCCTCATACAATCAGAATGAGATGAAAATAAAAGATTTATGGTTTTTGGTCAATCTCTATCTATATAAGCCTAGGAGAATCAGCATTTAAACAGCAAATAGTGACAGAGGTGAAACAACAACTCTCTCTCTCTCTCTCTCTCTCTCTCTCTCTCTCTTCTTTATCTCTTTTTCTTTTTGTCGACTTTTGCGATTTACCTCTGATGTCAATTAAAACGATCTTGAGCATCAATTGCAAATAGAATGTCGGACTGAATCGAGAAATGCACTGAAAGTCGATCTAATTGAAAATGCATCTGAGATTAATCCGGTTGGATCTGAATGGGTATTTTGAATTTATTGAGAATTAATTAAGCATTGCTAATGAATCAAAGCATCCGGAATTAACCATCCGAAGAAAACCCAGAATCTGATAAGAAATAAATGAATCTGCCTTGTGTCATTGATCTTGACTTTATCTTGCTTCTTGGAAAATATATCTTGGGATTTATTTATCAATTTACCTATCTATTCTACAGAAGATATTTCCTTATCACATTCCCGACTAAGTTCCCCTCCCCCACTCGATTCTGCGTAAAAATTATTTGACTTTCCAATCAACTTCAAACAAATTTTGTCTGATAACAGAATTTGTGTTTGGACAAACTGTTTCCATTTCAAAGAAAGTGTGGTGATACAGACCGAGCAAAAGTGAGGGAACGGATGTTTCCTCTGTAGCGGCCAGAAAGCAAATAAACACAAATCGTCTCTGCGCAGGTGTATGAAAAATACAAATTAATCAAATATCAAAATTCCATTTCGCGAGCCTACGCGAATTTTATTTACCAGCCAATGGGAAGCCCAGAATCAAATACAAGTATAAAATCTCAAACGAGCTACTTTTGATCCAAAAAGCAGATATGAAAAGCGGAGACACAAAGCATCGTCAGACAGACTGACGCAGAGACCAAGGAAAAGAATGTAATTAATATCCCCTTGACTTAAGCCGATTGGCTACTACATTCGCCTCCCTTCACCTATCATCACTTCTTCCTTGTCTCAAAAGTACTTACTGACCTCAGGAGCGACCACTTCAAAGACTGTTTCCTCACAAACCAACTTACTGACTTACGAACCCTAGAAGTGGTAACTTCAAAATGAACATTCCTTACCTACAAGATGTCTCCACATTCCTAAGCCTTTTATCTCTTTCAGCTCATTATTTGCCATGAACATTCTAACCTCCGTTGGACCTTTATATTCAAGTATTACTTTAATTGTAAAAACATTAATTGATATATGCATATATAAATGTTATTTTCTATTCAAATTGCTTTTCTTGATTTTATAAACATTTTATAACTTATAGTGGGCTATCTACCACAACGCCAAATTCCGTTAACCTGCTACAATATACAACTACCTTTCACGAGAACGGACTCCCACTAACGGAAAAAGAATAGATAAGCAACCCACTATATATTCTCGCTTGGGTTGTTTACCGCAGACCCATGAACAGCTCGGAGACACGTGTCTGAGAGTCCAGGTCGCCCAGAATGTGGGGATATATGTTTTTTTCCATCATTTCTAAACTGAATGATTACCTTATTTCCCGCAAAAGAAATGGTTATTAAAGTGTTTCTCCAATTCTGCGCTTAATGAGCCCTCCTTTTGAACCCTTAAACTATTTGAAAATTCTATTGACCCCCTTACCCTTGGCATTGTAGAATAAAGGTAAGTTAATCAATTTTGAAACGAGACAATAAAGATTAATTATCTACCGTAGCGCCCTGATTCTAAACCGCCGTGCCGCACTGATTCTCAACCGTGTGTCGCGCGCCATCTTCCGCTTAAGAGTTTTGTGAAATATTGTCACGGCATACGTGTGTGTGTGTGCGTGTGTGTGCGTGTGTGTGTGTGTGTGTGTGTGTGTGTGTGTGTGCGCGCTCGCGCGTTAATAATCTAAGGTTTTATTTCAATTACATCTCAAATGTATGCCCTTTAAAACTTTTGCTAAGTGTGCCGTGATATTTTCATTTGCCCCTAGGTGTGCCGTTGCTTAAAAAGGTTGAGAAACATTGCTTTAAGGCATTGGCGTTTCATGAGATGGAAAGATAAAAATGGAAGAGTCTATTTACTTTTAACCTGTTTCTATACATCCTGTCACAACCGTAATAAATATCTCTTCAACAACTTATAATCCGGTTACAACTTACTCGCTGTGTACTCTATAACATTGTCAAATAACGAACAGTAAGATAACAGGTATAAATAAAGAGAATTTGATATCTTATTCTCCGCCTTCTTGAAATCTTATACTTGTTGTTGAGTATACTGCTTCTAGCTTATCTAAAATCAGTGACAAACATGTAAACGATGGATTGTCATCGCTTGTAAAGATGAAAGGACGTGGAATAAGTTCTAACAAGGCGATATTTTCATGTATTTTAACTATTAATTGATTAGCAAAGAAAACAAAATACAGGGTGCGATGGATAAATTGCCGTCTAAATAACGCAAACATTAAAATCAGACTGATATCTCATTTTTAAATGATATACTTATCAAAAACGCACAAATATCTTGAAATACTATAGAGTAAATTTATTCAATAAAACCATAATTGGCTTCATCTATGGATTCCAAACGGCTTCGGAATCTCCTGCAACTCTTCTGTACGGTCTTCTTGTTGACGAATCCTGCCAAATTCCTTGCCTTCTGTTCATCTTTAGTGTTACAAGAAGTTTTGTTGGTCTCTCGCTCAACTGCGCCCCCCCCCCACATAATAATCAAGGGGGGGTGCAGTCTGCTATATGGTGTAGTGTCTTGCTGTCAGGCATAGGGTCTTCCAGCAGCCATCCTCTTGACCCGGTGTAGTACTGTCTCCTCAAGGCACTTGATATAGGCCTTACATGTTGAGTCTGAGACCCTGTGGGAAGATGAATGGAGGAATAACGTCGCCACCACTAGTGATTACTTCAAACACCTTCGTAATCGCCATTAGGCTCATTCAAATCTTGCTGCACTGTCCTTAGATTGATACCCAAACAAAACAAACTGAAATGTTTGAATTGGAGCTTCCGGCACAAATGCCAAACAGTACAGCATGTCGTTTCCAAGTTTCTGGCGGAATGAATTGCGTCATGATGCTGTGTGTGTGTGTGTGTGTGTGTGAGAGAGAGAGAGAGAGAGAGAGAGAGAGAGAGAGAGAGTTCAGTCATTCGAGGAAAGTTATTCCCAAGCAGGGGACAGGTTCCATGTTGGTGTCGCTACTACCGCAGAAATGCTGAAAGGAAAGAAAAAAAAAATGGAATAAACAGGTGATGTCCCGTTTTTATAAAACTCCCTAAACAGCACACATAACGGCATCTTGGGAATTTCTGGCAAACCAAGTGCGAGAAATCCAACAATGTGCAGTTGAACTCGGTCCAACTTTGACTGACTTCCTCAGTTAAACACGCTTTCTTTCCGTCTCCCACAACTTAGACATAAACGTTTTCTTAACAGTCAATACCATAGTAACCGTACCTCTTCGTTTTAAACGGCCTTAATATTTTGTAACCGGCAGCATAGTCTACGAGATGAAAACGTATACAATTCCACGGATACGCGGCCACTATAAGTTGTATTTCGGTGGACCAACTGCCAAATCGACGATCACTGATTGCTTCGATTATATATATATATATATATATATATATATATATATATATATGTGTGTGTGTGTGTGTGTGTGTGTGTGTGTGTGTGGAAAGGTATGTTTATTTGAGGATAATTTATTCTTATTTTTATGCTTCTCTTTGATGTTTTGTATAACTTTCAGAATTTTTAAAATATTGTTATAATAATTATAATTTATTAAATAAAACTAAAATGCTATTTAATCAAGCAATTTCCCCTATAATTAGTAGCTATAGCATGATAGTTCTTAACATCTTCACAGTTATTGAAGAGGACAAACATTTTCAGTGGATTTAATTATGACTTGGGTAGATTCACTAACGTGCTAATACCCTTTGGAAAGGTATGAATTCATCACTCCTCCTCCACCCCCAGTTATGGGTAAATAGTAGAACAGACTGAATTCTATATCCTTGAGTGACAACTTGTCTTAGAGAAGAAAAAACTCTGAATTCAAAGCCAACCTGGAATCTCCTCCCCTAGCTATGGGTTGAATAGCAGGACAGTCTACTGCAGAAAGAAACGGCAACCTACTGCGGGAAAAATCGTCTGCCAAGTCAGTCATGACTCGAAAGAGACATGATCGCCCAAGCATGTATCACATATCGCATTTAACTGACTAACTGATTTTGTAGAATTTTTTCGCAAATCTAACATTATGTACCTGTACTAGTTCACTGAAAAAACAGCATAGCATGATATAAAAAGACTTCAGACAAACTTTTATCACCAAAATGTATATGATATTATTATGAGGAAAAACCAAAGTGTATTTTAATTATTTTTAATTTAATCTTTTCTAACACATTTTTGACATTTTGAATCTTTTTTTTTTTTTGTGCCAGCTGTTTACTAAAGATTCCAACGGATATTTTAGTGCTGTATTTCCGGTCAAAAATACATTCATTTAGAAATTATTGCAAAAATCAAATTGTCTGATTTTAATGAAACTTTCGGGATTTATTTACTAATGAATTAAGTCATTTTTAAAATGATTATTTTTAGAAAATCTTGGTAAAAATATTTTTGCATCTGTTACCCCATTCCAAATCTAAACTTATTTATAAATGGAACTTTGTCTGTGTGTGTGTGTGTGTGTGTGTGTATCCGTTACCTATAGACTCCGAAACGGCTGAACCGATTTCCTTGAAAATTGACACAGTTGTACTATAAGCGTCTGCGAGTGTTCTTAGCTAGTTTTTGTGTCGAGGTACCCCCGATAAATATCGAAAATCGATAATCGAAAAAATCGGGTTATAGAAGGAGTGGTCCGATTTTAATCAAATTTGATACACTCATAGACAAAGACACAAGAAACGATATTCAGAAGTTTCAAGGTTGCAGTTCTTACAATAGTGCAGAAAATCGATATATATATATATATATATATATAAAAGGCAAGATACCGAGTCTGATCAAAATCAGTTTTTCAGCCCTTTTATTTTAGTTTATGAAAACTTTTAAAAACCCTCAAAAAGTTGAAATTCGAATCAATATAATTTCTGTTTGAAAGACACTAAACTGTAAATAGTAAATTTAATCACTTAACTTTCAATTAATGTTAAAAGTGAAGAAAGAGGTACGTATGGTAGGATATAATGGTGAGGAAACACATGTGCATATTTTAACAATACAAAATAAGAAATTTATTTACATATTTACTTTTTTTTGTATTAAGAAATGTGAAGTAACATAAGACTGAGGAGATAACACATGTTATTCAAGATGAAACAATTTTTTTTTTAATCATATCATCCCCAAGCAAGGCTGTAATGCCACTGATGTGCAGGGGGCTACATAAGAGTGAGAAGATTAGAAAAGAGAAAACCGGAAACCGCATCCTAAACAGGAAACAAGGGATGAGCCTCTTCACCTGTTCAATAGATGTGGGTGGAGTGTGAACCGGGCGATAGTTTAGTCTATCTACTCCAATAAAGAATTTCTTTTTACAAGGTTAAACTTTTGAAGTTATCAGCAGCTTGTCTTAGGAAAAGGTAATCAAACATTAAAAAGTTCGTAGTTTCGATGTTGAATAGAGTTCTTTAAAATTCCGCTGTTCTCATTAATGGCTGATAATATATCGGCGTATAATTTAACAACTGAGTTATTCAAACATATGGGACTCTGTGGTTCGATGAATAGTCAGGAAAGAAAATGTGTATATTCAGTGGTCATTCACGAAGTAGTATTCAAAAAACGTAAAGCAATTTGACTGAGGTATAAATTTATACGATTGTATTTAACATGGTTTAATAAAAGGATATTTTAAGGTTTCACCTGAAAGTACTACTTCGGAATTCAAGATAGACAGAATGTATTTTACGTACTTGCTTTCACAGTAGAAAGTCTTCGCAATCGACGGTTGTCATAAAGGCTCATAATATATTGGCGTGAAATGGACAGCGGTAAAGCGTAGTCTTTGCTTTCTTTCTGTCTGACGCCGACTGAGTTTCTTGACGTGATTATTAAACTGGGTGAAATGGACTCTGTTAGTAGCATTCAAGTTAGCGCCACATGGTGAAAGAAGTGGGCAATTGTTGTTACATTACATAGCGGATGTACACAGGCGTCTGCTTCCGGGCCGAACTGAAATCGTCGCTGGATTGTCTTGGTTAAATAGTAGAAGTGTCTCAAATCGCCTCGGCGGGAAAATTGCAGAAATATTTTTGTGAAGTGAATTAGCCAATCAGATTTCGAGTTTTAGAAAATTTAAGAAAGCTGGCTGGAGCCTGCTTTTAAGAAAAGTGCACAAAATTTACCTAGTAAAAATAAAGCGTTAAAACATCGCTAAGCTGCGATTAGTAAACTGTCCTATGCTAGCTAAGTAGTATTTTTTTATCCAATGACATTGCGAGTTTGACAGTAGTGAAGTAAAGAAAGTTATTTTATTTTGTATCCACCACAAGAAAGTTTTTTAAAAACTTCGCTTTAAAACTTAGGTATCGAAAATAAATGGAGATATCTAAGATTATTGAAATTTATATCAACTACACTTCTACAAGATTGTTCCCCCAATACCACGCCACGAAGAAGTCTGGATATGAATCAATATTAAAATTACTTAATGCCATACGTGATACACGCTTGGGCGTTCATGTCTCGAAAGAAACATGACTGACTGGGCAGAAGATTATCCCGCAGTAGATTGTCATTGCTTTCTGCGGTAGACTGGTTGCCGACCAAGGCTATAGAACCCAATCTGTCCTGTTATTTAATCCATAACTGGAAGGAATAGACGAATTAATACCTTTCCCAAGGGTATTTGCGCGTAAGTGAATGCAATGAATTCAACTGGAATTCGAACTCGGCTCCCCGATTTCTCGTTCCGAGCCGATATCCGATGCACCACAACGCAATATTACATTGCTAAAAAATGATAAGAAATAAATGGCTGATGATTAATTGATGCATTGGAAGAAACTACGTATATTGTGTTTCGCAAACTGATCTTTTTTTTTTTTACCCGAATAATTAGCAAAACCGATTTAAAAAGTAACGGGCGAAAATTAGCAGCCCTCGAGGCAGAAGTGATAAAACGAGCTCAAGTAGCCAGTCATAGAGTCTCTCAATCTTGAATATGCTAACATCGGCGTAGCGAAAACATGATTGCTGAGCTACACGAAACTGACTTAGGACTCAACAACGTCACAGAAATAATAAAAACAATGTTAAATGTATTGGGAGAATTTATACAAGGATACTTGTAATTATTGGTCAAAATGAAACGAGCATTACAAACGTTATTTCGGTCATTGCAGCAACGAGCCATGTTATTGCTAGGACACCTATAACCAAATATTTGGAGATATTCAAGTTGAGATTAAACCTGACTTACCTTAATACTTATGGCGCAATAGTAAAAGCCAAGAGAGATTCACCACGCTCAACTTTTTTTCTGGAACTAAGAACTAAACAAGAATTTGTCTTCTTTGTCTCAATCTAAGAAAATGCTATTGAACTGAGCCATATAATTTGTCTAACAATTATTCGTCGTCATTTATCCATCACACCCAATGGTGCATAGGGCAGCAACTTTTTGTTGCTGTTTCTATAACGAACTGTTTTTTTACGGGGCAGGGTTGTTAGCCCTGCACCCAACCCCCCAATCCCCCAACCCTGGAGGACCAGTTGACCATTCTTGGTCCTTACGTTTACAGCACCTAGTATCCCCAAATGGTCACCCATTTAAGTACTCGACCAGGCTCGATGTTGTTTAACTTGGGTGATCGGACGGGAACCGGTGCATTCAACACGATATAGACGTAGACTCTAAAACTATTACTGGCATTAATTTTCAAAATACATCAGAAAATTTCATCTTCCGTTTTCTTTTTTAAACATTTGTTTATAAATATTTTACAGTCTCATACGAGAAAGAGGTTGAGATTATTTAAATAAACGAAAAAAAAAATGACGTATTTAAAATATGTTTATAGTAGGATAATGGATAAAACAATCATTTTATGAGGACCTCAAATAAATAAAAAAAAAATAGAGAATCAGAAAAAATTAACACTGAATACTTTATATAGAGAGACTTTTTTATTTGTCTGTGAATTCGTTGGTAGTAGAAACCGGAGAAGCAGAAGGATTTCAATTCTCTCTCTCTCTCTCTCTCTCTCTCTCTCTCTCTCTCTCTCTCTCTCTCTCTTATATATATATATATATATATATATATATATATTTACGCTCTCACACCCTGATTGAGCACTCTGCAAGAATGGTAGAATTTGGAAAACAGTAGCTACTCTGGCATGTACGCATCGCTTATTCAGTAATGAATTAGAGCACTCTGGCTATTGAGCGTGTATAATGATAATATACGCGCTAAAAAGTCTGCCTTCTTCTACCGAGCGCCCATAGCTCAGAGGTAGAATCGCCGACTGACGCCAATTCGGTCGGGTTTCAATCCTGAGTTAAAAGCAATCGGAGTCTAACCGTACTGATGAGCTGTGATACAGCGAAACAGATCTGTCTTCAGATGACTATATATATATATATATATATATATATATATATATATATATATATATAAATCCCCCATCCACCCCTCACTGACAGATTTGATGGATAGCTGTCAGTGTGGTAAGTGACTTCACTAAGTAACAGAAGATTGCAGGTTACTAAAAAGCAAACAGTTAGGCAAAGTAAGGTTTGAGGTGACTTCTTTGTTTATTGGTAACTGCGAAGTAAAAAGATTTTGATGAAGTCAGCATTTTTTTTCGGACGGTAGTTAGAATCAACTGCTTTTAGAGAATATTCCATATGCTTTCAGGCTGCTTGCAAACTCCCTTAGTTTGATAAATCTTAGAGAAATGTATGCATTTTTTAATCATTTCACCTCCCCGGCCAAGCAAAGCAATAAAGCCACTAAAATGCAAGAGGGTTACTGAGTGCTAAAAAATATAAAAAAAAAAAAATCAGCAACAGATTATTAGGGAGAGAGAACAATAAAAGAACATGGATTAAGAAGAGAGAAGATAACGATTGACATTGCATTTCAATTTTTGACGATTAAAATTGACTGGGAAGTAAGAAACCGGAAGAAAGTTCCACAAACGAGAAATGCGAAAGAAGAAACTGTTAGCATAGAACTTGCGGTTACATACTGATATTACAGCTATATAATGATAAGATCTTGTCGCTTATATAGTACTGCGCATAAATGAAAAAAGTCTATGTATCATAGAGGAATATTCATAAGAAAGATTACCATGAAATATATAAAAGGCACAATGAAGCTACGTTAAGGCGGTGGGGTAGTTTTATTGGCTTGTTTGCAAGTTAAATCTATGTTGATAGATGTGTGAATTTGGAATTCTCCTTCTGAAATGGTTTGGCTCGAATGATCCGTATCGTGTTTGTTGCATATGCCATGTGTCATCACATGGTGAATTAGAAATGATGTTCAAATGGGAAAGCAAACATTCCCCCACATTAATAATGTCTCTAATGCCCTGGAATCAAACGAGCAGTGTACACGCCAATTTAACTCAGGTTTATCATTGTTGATGCAAAATAGGTAGTAAAATAGGTAGTATCAAGCGAGATAATGTTGACTTGCGTAAAGTCATCACTTGATCTGATCAACATTCGACCCATGAGAGCCCTCATTAAAGTGTCTGGTAGCTGGCCTCACAGATGAAAACCGTATAAATTATGACGATGCAGATGACCTTTGAAAGTTCTGTTCACAATCTAAAAATTTGATAATGCTTGTGTTGAAGATGACTGATATGTCCCGGAAAAGGATATATATCATTCAAGGTAACTAAACGATTTTGGCAAACGTAACCGGGAAAGTCAATCTAGTAAGTAAATGTACTGGACGGTACTCGTCGTATGCAGTATCCTGAGATGTAGGCGTAGTCAAAAGACCTAGACCAATAGTCGTAGACCTCTAGTCGTAGATCTCTAGTCGAAGACCTGTAGTCCTCTGGTCGAAGACTTGTAGACTTCTCTGCGTCCTCGCCTTCATTTGTATTTTCGGCTGACACCAGCCAATCACACTGCTGTAAGGGGGAACCAAGGTGTATGCATATTCATTACATATTCATTGCATCAATGACAAAATCAAAAGATCAGACTGTGTTCGTACGTTCGAACTTCTGCTTCCTGGAGTGAAAATTAAACACTTTGGCCTCTCGGGTGTCTGGTTATCACGGCACTATATATTTAACCCTTTCCGTCCCCGCGTGGTTATCCTGGTCTCAGGACCGTATATCTAGAACTTCCACTCCACGGACCTATTCCGGTCAACGTGCATCAAACCTAATTCTTTCACCCTGGCCCCTCAACCTCCGGCGTCTTCCTCTTCGGGTTGAGGTGTCTATTCGGTCTTACCTGAACTCAAGAGGTTGGCTGTAGGTCCCTGAGCATCCGTAGGTCAGTCAACATGCTCACTGGTTTAAATATGCTCTCTGTCCACGTTGTGATTATTAGATCCAGAAAGCAGAAGTGTTGTTCGTTCACGGTCGACTGAAGATGAAGACACGGCTGGGGGAGCCGGTGTTAAACATTTAGAATACAGTAAAGAGAAATAGGAAGATAAAAAATAATGTCTGTAGAAATCCGAACAAACAACTGTTCGATGGTTGCACTGTTAATGTCTTTTATATACAAGACAAGAATAGAAAAAGAAAAATGGTTACAGAAAGTAAAAGTTTTTAGCATAGTAACTCACATACGGGATTCTAGACAGAGAGAGAGAGAAAAAGAGAGAGAGAGAGAGTGTGTGTGTGTGTGTGTGTGTGTGTGGTTCATTTGTTGTTAAATCGTCTCAGAAGATATATAATTATTTTCAACAATGTTCTCCAAACTCTTTTGACGGGGTTAATTCTTCTCAAATAAAACTCTGGGACCACGGCGCCTTTCAAATGTGCTGGTACAAACGACGGCTGATGCAGTTCTGATATTGCTGGCCTGGTGAAGACTATTAAGTTTCATATACTCAGCGGTTTTTCACTGCAACTGCTACGACGACGATATTTCTCAAAGTCTTTGGGCAACTTTTAAAATTCAACAATCCGCAACAATTCCGGGGCGACGTTAAAACTTTTCAAATCATAAATCCATTTGTCGGGAACGACTCAATCCGACCTCTTCACAAAATATCAGTTTCATATAATCATTTCATAATCTTCTTCTTCCTCTTCCTTGTCCTTCCGTCGTCACCACACAACAAATACAATCCGCAACACGCCTCCGTCTGAAACAATAGGACCAAATGTAAGCAGAATATAAAATATATTTTACTCTCCTTTTTCATACAAAGACGTCTTCGGTCAGGAAGTTATTTGGTTCGAATTGTCAGTAACCTTACTCCAGCGGAGGGTAACTCAACTGTACCCTCACACGGTTCTGGTCTCTCTTTTCAGCACCCACTCATCGGAGAGACCCGATGATACACAAACGTACGCTTCCACGGCTTTCTCATTCATCATCATTACGACGTGCTTACATAGGGAACCCGGAGGTCATAAGCCAGGCCATTCACGCACTCTTATCACGAGTGTCCGGTTGCTTTAGCCATAATCATGCGAATTTCAAAGTTCTCTTTGCTTACTAAGCTCTATTTCAAATTTCTTGGTTGATAAAACCAATTTGTTCATTTCCACCGTTCTCCGACGACCCAAATTAAACGGCACTCAATTTACGCTAGATCAGATTTCACCGCTGATGACCAAAATACATTTCGAGTTTTCAATTTACTTACGAAAAATATTATTTCGTTTACCTCCATTGTTCTCTGATGACCCAAATCGCACATGTGCTAGCTCTCCCACCTGCCTGGAAGTGAACACGCGCAAGGTAGCAGCCGAACCAGTCCTTCTCGATCTACGTTCAATTGCAGCTGAGACCCGAACTCTGCATGTAAAGTTTCCGGCCTGTGGCGTTCCTGCTGACTACGTTCCAGCCTGTGCCGTTTATTTCAGACCCTGACGACTTTCCAGTCTGTGCCGTTCATGCTAGACGCTAACGGCGTTCCCAATCCACGCCGTTCATTCCAGATGCTGACAACGTTCCTGCCGACCAACGCTGACGACGTTCTTGTCAACCGATGATGACGTTCCGGCCTGAGCTGATCCTGACAATCGCTGCCTACGGCCTTTCCCGATTTCCGACTGTTTGCTCGTCGTTTTTATCATCATAACACAAAATGACGTTGATTAATTCTACATCTTCGCCTCCGTGTCCTCATTTTCTTTGCTGTTTCAACACTTACAACAAAAGTTTGTGGAGTCGATATCCTTATCACAGCCTCTTGCAGCAGACTATTTTAATATTTTTCACTCTTTTGAATTCACCACATCCCTACCAGAAGAAGAAGAATTTAATAACTTTTGAAATCAGAATTTAAAAAATGACATCAAACAGGTAAGAAAATAATAACAAAAAACTAAAAGCAAATAATTGAAACTTAAAAGTATCATCTCACTCGCTTTTAATTCATTTATGATCTATAATGCATTTTTCTGGCTTTTTTTTATTATGTCAGTGATAGCATCTAAAATCAACTTATTCTGAAATTTAGAAACAAATCTTCCAACAATGTCATTATTGGAAAAACTACAATAAAATTGTCCAATTTTTCTAAGGATATCAAAATAAAAATTTAATCTTCTCACTCTTTTTTTTTCAATTGGAGTAGATAGACTAAACTATCGCCCGGTTCACATCCACCCACGTCTATTGAACAGGTGAAGAGGCTCATCCCTTATTTCCTGTTCAGGATGCGGTTTCCGGTTTTCTCTTTTCCAATCTCTTCAATCTTATGTAGGCCCCTGCACATCAGTGGCATTACCGCCTTGCTCGGGGTGATATGATTAAAAAAAAATACAAATTATTTATTTAACAGGCTATTTTTATTTTATTTGTTTGATATTAAAACGTTCGGATTTTTTATATATAAAAAAATAATGGATGACTAAATTCCCTATAAGTTAACTCCAGACAGAACCACCATCGTCGCTTAAAGACGATATGATGCATAATTCAGCCAAAACAGTTTTCATAATTTTCTCCTTTCTAAGACAGAACCGGCATTGATTTGTGACATGGTTTCGATAAGATGTTAATGATCTTTCTTTGTCTAAAAGTCAAATGACCTCTCATAGAATGCGTTCATTCCCGAAGCCTCTAACATTGGATTTGATCATCTATAAAGGTTTAAGGGGTTTGATAGCATTTTAAATAAATATAACGAGACTTTCTCATTGGAATTTAAGAAATCTCAAAAGACCATAAATCTTGTCATACTGCTCCCGGGTTGGGTTGGGGAAGATCTAGTCTTAATAATGAATTCTACTTTCTTTATTTCAGGTTCAAATCTTCTCAAACTAATTTTATGGCCTCTAATTATTATTTTGAATTCATTCTTTCTTTTTTTTTTTTTCTTCAACTCTTAATTAGCTTCTCTGAATTTTCGCACAATTTAACCTTATTTCCTGTTTCAAAACGTCGTTCGGAAATTCCGTGCAGTGAAACGTTAAACAAGGGTTACAATGTCATATCCCTTCATGTAGTAAGAAGACTAACCAGTGTTACCAGCGTTATAATTAGTCATTAGGCACTAAATCATTTGGCAACTGTTTTCTGTTGACCTTGAAGTTGAACGATTGCGGTTGAAAAAATTGCATCAGTGAAAGTAAGTAATGGCGTGCGAGGAAAGACAGAATAACTATCTGGGTTATTTCTTCTTTCCATTGAATGTGCGTTGTGGTGCATTGGATATCGGCTCGGAACGAGAAATCGGGGAGCCGAGTTCGAATTCCAGCTGAATTCATTGCATTCACTTACGCGCAAATACTCGTGGGAAAGGTATTAATCCGTCTCTTCCTTTCAGTTATGGGTTAAATAACAGGACAGATTGGGTTCTATAGCCTTGGTCGGCAACCAGTCTACCGCAGAAAGCAATGGCAACCTACTGCGGGTTAATCTTCTGCCCAGTCAGTCATGTCTCTTTCGGGACATGATCGTCCAAGCGTGTATCACATATGGCACTTAAGTGACTGACTTCTCTCCATTGCCTGTATTTAAGTACCTCGACTCATTTTCGATAACTAACTTTTAAATTTAATTTTTACAAATAAAAATGTTTTCTTGAAACCTTTATTTTAGTTTTAACTAAAAGCTAAATGATTAAATTTATTATTTCCATTAAGCTATATACGCTGGTGTAGGTGTAGAATCACTTCTACATGCACGTACATACTTACACGCATATCGCCATGCACACACGTTCATACACATATACCCACATACTCTTACATAGTACCGCACGTGAAACCTCTTTTTTCCCTCGCTTCATTAAGAAATATATAAGCGGATGTTCACGCGTGCTTAGACTAGTTGGAAACTGTCTTTCGGAGTTAACAATCCGAATGCCGTTAGTTCCTTTCCAACTCACATCCTGCGCTAACTGCATTCAGTAATTAGCTACATCAAAATGTTTTTCTCTCTTATAAGCATACTTCACTACTTGTAAAATATTATTCAATTGCTGATCAGTACAAACATTATTTCCTTTTTCAGGAACTCTTCCAGCATGAACATTAATACATTTTCTTCAATATCTAAGAGAAAACTTTCTTTACTATATCTTGCATGCACAAATTAATCAATTCTATAGCCTTGCTTAATACAATGTTGTTATTCTCGTTACATTGTGCTTTGAGTTATTTTATTTATAAATATAGTGGATTGGACATCTAATATACTTTCCACTGTTAAAATTACTACCACGACGTTTGAACCACCACTAATGGTAACCTAGTTGTCCAGTCCACAACATAGGTACCTCCATGCAATTTTTTTTTAATCGTATCACCCCGAGCAAGGCGGTAACGTCACTGATGTTCAGGGGGCTACATAATAGTGAAAAGATTGGAAAAGAGAAAGCCGGAAACCACATCCTAAACAGGGAACAAGGGATGAGCCCCTTAACCTGTTCAATAGACGTGGGTGTAGTGTGAACCGGGCGATAGTATAGTCTATCTACTCCAATTGAAAAAAAAAAGTGAGAAGATTGGAAAAGAGAAAGCCGGAAACCACATCCTAAACAGGAAACAAGGTATGAGCCTCTTAACCTGTTCAATAGACGTGGGTGGAGTGTGAACCGGGTGATAGATCTATCTACTCCAATTGCCGAAGAAACAGCGTAGCATGGCGTTGAAAGAGTTCAAACTTAATAAAAACAAAGTTTTATCATCAACATGTTGATGTTATAAATTTAGAGGTAAGTTCAAATGTTGTTATTATATTTTTTCAAATCTTTTCTAAGACGCTCGAATTTCAATTAAAATTTCTTTTTTCTGTCAGAGATTCACGCCATGTTTACATAATGTTAGGACTAAGGAAAACGTAATATTCCGCGAGCCGTCTTTGGCGTTGAAAGACACGTTAATTTGAAAATTCTTACAAAAATCAATTAATTGTCTGATTTTAATGAAACTTTCAAGACTTATTCATATCTGAAGAAGAAAAAAATAGATGAATAATGATTTTTTATAAGAATTGTTTTCATTTTTTCTTTGCTAATTAAAGTTTCAAACATTATTGAAATTTCTTCCAGTTACTCAGTGTTTTCGGTTATTAATTTATGAAATAAAGACATTATTTACAAATCGTAAATTCAAAAGCTGAATACAAATCATTAAGAATTAAGATTTTTAAAATAATTTAATTTTTTTTTTATTTATGTTAAACTGCACATTTTCTTTTACTATGGAAACTTGTAAGAGAATTATCATTAAAATGTCATATGTTTCAAGGTTTGTTTCCCTTACGAAATGTTAAATTGGGTCATGTCAATTTTTGGCCACCATATTTCCAGACAAGGGGTTTATTATCGCCTACTTGAAAGATAAATGAATCAGGCCTTTCTGATTAGGAAATACTTTTATTCTAAATTTCATGCCATAAACAAGTATTATTTGTTTCATATCAAACTAATTTAACTTTAAATTTGCTAATTTTCCAAAAAATAACAAGTGAGAGATGTATATTCTATTTTTGCAAGATTTTTAAAACCGAGAATTAACTTTTGTTTACAAATGTGTCAATTGCTTAAAAAATAGCCGAAAAATTTAAAATTTAAAAACAATCTCAAAATTTTAGATTCCAATCAATATAATTTCTGTATTTTGAATACTGGAAATAGTAAATTTAATCATTTAATATTTGTCTATATTTCTGAGATGAGGTAGTATTTCAGTATATACATTATTCATACTATTGTCTTCATCTTTGTTGCCATTTGTACGACGTTTCGGCTGTTGTACGCTCCGGCTTTCTTCAGGTGCTAGAAATTTCGAACAGAACTCTTTATGAAAATCACTGAGGTATATAATCTCCATCCCTTAAGTAGAGCCTCTTCTGGTAGTCATGAGTTATCTCTCTCTAAACCTGTAAGTTACTTGTTCACCACTGCTGTGGTCTGGTACTGAACTCACAACTCTTTGGGTCAAGTTCAATACCAGGCTACAGCACCCAATTTTCTTCTCGCAGTAATCGTGCAATAACCTATATGAAATATATCTGATGTGGCGCAATTGTATTTTCGTAATTTCTCAATGGAAAACTTTCAAAGATTATTAAAAATAATTGTCTTGTCGTGGAATATTTTATTGATACTGAAAAGCTAAGAAATGATTTTCTTCTTGAGATAGCGTTGTTGTGGATTTAAATCCACAACAACGCTACTTCAAGAAGAAAGCAACAAAGAAAAAGCCAGAAAAAAGGTTTTTAAATGTAGAAATACAAAATATGTTTTATTTTCGTCTTTTTACAACACATTTTTTTCTCAGCGGTATAAGTGTTAAAGTTCATGTGTAAAAATTCCTTGTTTGTAGTTGTTTATTAAGATGAAAAGAATGTGATTTCTTTGCGTGAATAGGTAAAAAAGAGAGACAAGAGAGAAAGTAAGGAGGAAAGTGTAAGTATCATGTAGCTTGGCGAGGAAAACTGTATGTATCCCGTAGCTTGGTGAGGAAGAGTGTAATTGTCACGTAATTTGGTGAGAAAGTGTTTAAGCGTCCATAGCTTAGTGAGGAAGAGTACAAGTGTCGCGTAGCTGGTTAAGGAAGAATACAAGTGTTACGTAGCTCGGTGAGAAAAACAGTGAAAGGGGTTGTGAATCTGTTGCTGCTCATTCTCTTTACTGATTTTGTCCATCTAGAGCAGTGGTTCTCAAATGGTACAGCATCTCATAGGTGCGGCGGAAGAGGATAGCAGCTGAGGTAGATGATTGAAAAACAATCGAAGGTTTAGAAACAGTTTCGAAAAATTAATATGCCAAAAATAAATATGACTTCAAAATTTAACCCTTTGTTGCATATTGGTTACAATTGTAACCAATATGCAATAAAGGTTAGAGAAAGGTTACAATTATAACCAATATGCAACAAAGGGTTAAAATATCACTATGGATCACTTGTAATTGTGTGAATGAGTCCCAGTATAAATAGTTACAAATAATTATTGACTGATTTTATCATTGTGATATTTTTGCATTATTCCAAGTCTTAAAAATATCGTAATTAGGGTCCGCAAATTGGAGAAGAGAGTTATCAATGATAATTTTCTGACTTCGAATCTGCGGTTATCTCCCTTTAACTCTCTACGTTTTTTTTTTTAATGTACTTTTTATCATATAAAATTTGGCGATGCGTAAGCAAATTTTAATTCTGAACTGCAGCCCAGAGAAAAAAAAATTCAGGGATCCTCTAGTTTAGAGACTTTACTTAAATACTCTTCTAAGGGATCACGAAGCATTTCTTTTTCATTCTTGGCGGAAACACGACCCATTGATTGAAAAATGTTGCATATTTATTTTCAAAGGATTAACTGGATGGATGCGCGAATCATCCGACTCAGAAACCATTTTTTGTCATTTGACGTTCAACTGTCTTGCTGCTTGTTTCTCCTTCACTGCCATTATACCTACGCCATTATATCATATTTTATTATTTTATCTCAATTTAAAATGTAAAGAACAATTAAAACGGCTATAGCTTTAAGTCATTTACTTTAAAATATTTTATTTTTGTGTTGTCATAATTCCGTTAAAGAAAATGTTCATATGGCACCAATTATATCGCTAAAATTTAAATTACCATCAAATAAAAAATAGCAAGTGAAAAAAGAGTCTTAGGATGTGCGTTGTGATGCAGTGGATATCGACTCAGAACAATAAATCGCAGAGCCGAGTTCGAATTCCAGTTGAATTCGTTGCCTTCACATACGCGCAAATGCCCATTGGAAAAGTTTGAATCTGTCGCTTCTCTCTCTGAGTTAAATAGCAGGATAGGTTGGGTTCTATAGCCTTGGTTGGCAACTAGTCTACCGTAGTCAGTAATTGCAGCCTACTGTAGGAAAATCTTCTGCCCAGTCAGTCATGTCTCGAAAGAGACATGATCGCCCAAGCGTGTATCACATATAGCACTTAACTGACTGACTTGTTGAACTATCATAATTCACTAATAGTTATTCATTAATAGCTATGACTTATATTTTCGAACGAGTAGGTTTACTTTCTACTTTATTAGGGTACCAGATGTTTAGATAGGGGTGCAGTGGCTTGGGTACCACTTTCTATAGATGACCCTAGTGATTGTTATTGATTAACATTAATTTTCACAGTCTAGTTTTCTCGACTTCTTAGCTGCAACTCCGTTTTATGAAACTGAAGAAAAATTTAAATCCATGGATTTGTGGGTGACATACACATATACCTACCCAAGAAACAAAGCTCGTTTTCTCCAGTTTGTAAATTTCAAAATCAGTTTAATTGAATCCTTTGTCTGCGTTGACGCAATAGTGACCCATACTGAATGACAGAGAAGAATAATAATGGACCAATTGCATCTTTTTATTTTGAAAAGTTGTAAGCCTCAAAGGAAATGGAATTGGCAACGATAAATTCAGTAGACGTATCGTGAGCTAAAATATCTAATACAATAGCCACATAAACATTAGAACACGCCTACAAAACATTTATAAACCAATAACACGCAATAAAATGCTTACAGCTTAAAAGACACCAGTTAAGTCATACTCCACCCACGTCTATTGAACAGGTGAAGAGACTCATCCCTTGTTCCCTGTTTAGGATGTGGTTTCCGGCTTTCTCTTTTCCAATCTTTTCACTCTTTTCTCTCTTTTTTTTAAATTGGAGTAGATAGACTAAACTCTCGCCCGGTTCACACTCTACCCACGTCTATTGAACAGGTGAAGTGGTTCATCGCTTGTTCCCTGTTTAGGATGTGGTTTCCGGCTTTCTCTTTTTCAATCTTTTCACTCTTTTTTATCATTTTTTTTTTTCAATTGGAGTAGATAGACTAAACTATCGCCCGGTTCACACTCCACCCACATCTATTGAACAGGTGAAGAGGCTCATCCCTTGTTCCCCGTTTAGGATGTGGTTTCCGGCTTTCTCTTTTCCAGTCTTTTCACTCTTACGTAGTCCCGTGCACATCAGTGGCGTTACTGCCTTGCTCGGGGTGGTATGATTTTTAAAAAAAGCCGTTTCATACAAAACAACATACAACAGAAATGTTGTTTTATTCATTGTTGCTTTATTCATGTTCTTTTATTCATTCACTCAATTAAGTGCCATGCGTGATACACGTTTGGACGATCACGCCTCCTTGGATGTATGATTGACAAGGTAGATTTTCCCGCAATAGGTTGCCATTTCTTTCTATGGTAAACTCGTTGCCAACCAAGGCTATATAACCCCATCTGTCATGTTATTCAGCCCATAGCTAGAGAGAGAAGACATAGATTAATACCTTTACCCAGGGGTATTTGTGCGTAAGTAAATGCAACCAATTCAACTGGAATTTGAACTCGGCTCTTCGATTTCTCATTCCGATCTTATATCCATTGCACCACAACGCACATCCACGTTTGTTTTATTAGTCATCATAATTTTGGTGGATACCGCCAAAATATTGCGCGGGTGTAGTAGGAGACATAGCAAGCAATATTTTAAGGCTAATTAAGAGTAAATAAAATAATGTAATTCTGAAGCCGATTTATTCGAAAAAAAGGTATAGATATCACAAAGTCTTGCTTCAATAAGCACTACTCACAAATGCCACCAAAGTCCACGTCACTCTAGCTGCTGATATTGAAGACTCCATTCACGTCCACGTGCAAAAGCACTGACCAAACTCCACAGACCAAACTACAAAGAGACCGCCTCAGACTACGACGTCACCGTTCACTGTAAAAACTAATTCCACCTATCTCCTTTTTCCACGTTATTACTACGCACGGATACTGACTATTTCACATAAACGTAGGTATGCAATGCAGTATATATTCTATCCAAAAACTTTACTAGAAAAAAAATACATTTTTGATTCATTCCATTGAACCAACTTCTTCTATTCTTGTAATATAAAATTCATGTTATTTTAGTAGGAAAAGACAACATAGTATTCTATGTTGTCTTTTCCTACTAAATTTTATTCTTTCAATTGAAGTTGTAGGATTATTCTAAATGACCGAATTTTATGCTATTGTATTGAATCCTTACACTCCGAATTTTGACGTTTAACAAAAACCCGATTAGAAGGCATTCATGCAGACGCACAGCGTTTCAACATGATGAGGCTTCAAAGGAACCACCCTCAATCTTCGGGGCACTTTCACCCATAGTTTTATAGCTTCTATTAGTGGGAAGGTCTGGGAATCCTTAGCGAAAGGGTTTTAAATGTGAAAGTTATACTGGTTTGTTTATGAAGCTTAGCAGAAAATTAGAGATGGCATAGGGATCAATCCTTGTAGAAACACCGGCTGTTACTAGTAAAATAATTCGAAACAAGCAAATTGGTCCAACCAGATGGGTCTCATGTGTACTTACAATTGGACTGGCATTCATTGAGCTCTTCGATTGAGTATCGCATTCTGTATGCAACTAACATTCAAAATAATCTTCGTTGGGGACTTCAGTTAAGGGTGACGTTGCATAAAGGGAAAAGACATAAAGAGAAGTCGTCTAAAGGCAAACAAGAGTAGTCGGTCTGCGTAAGCGAAGGATGGACGCCATGCCATTCCAGAGACTTGACGCCTCCAACCACTGCTACCACCCTGTTGACGCCCTGCTACCATGCTGCCTGAACCTACTACCTTCTACCACGACTGCTGACGCCTACTACCACTTCTAACGTAACTGTCCTTTTCAGGACAACCGATAGGTCTTTTCCTCTAACCACCTCAACTGCCCTTTTCAGGAAAGGAAAGTCTATCTTTACGAGATATGCACAAACCCGATGCAACGACTTCCAATGTAGCAACCTTACTGAATCAAATGCCGACTGCTAACCTAGTCTACACGCCAGGCAAACGGAGCGAACCGTACTTCGACAGTTAGCGCAGTCTATGATACCTGACTACAGTAAACACGCAACGGGCGAATGCTATCCACCCGGTGCAGCAACGACTAGCAACTCAGGCCCAATTTTCTGACCTAATTTCGGTGATTGCATGCATCGACAACTGAAGCCTACGAACGGTAGACACCGCTCAATCAACAACAGTCTTGCAGCAACCCAAGAGATCATTTTGAACTGTAAAACAACACAAATAATAGTTAATAGACTAAGACAACTTTTTCACCTTACATTTTGTTTTTGTGATTCTTGCCTTTCCAGTGTCACTTCACCTTTACCTAAAAGTTCGCCGAGTCGGTTATCATAATCGGCCCCGCGACTATATATATATATATATATATATATATATATATATATATTACAAATAAAACTTCGAAAATTAGGATTTTTGTGGGATTTTACGTACATGCCACTTTTCTTTTTGGGTATATATATATATATATATATATATATATATATATATATATATATTATCCTACGTCGGTGAGACGACTTGCAGTTTCATGCACTACGCAATCATCAGGTGCATATTAGAAACTAAATAATATTTATCCATCTGTATATGTATTAATTCACACACACACACATACATACACACACATACACACACACACGCATACACACACACACTCATATATATATATATATATATATATATATATATATATATATATATATATTCATTTATAAGCAAATTATTTCGCTACCTTGGTTCCCACCACGAGTGGTTTCTTCAGGCGATTTTTAATAACTATTATTAAAAATCTGTTTCAGTAAGGTTATTAAAAATCGCCTAAAGAAACCACTCGTGGTGGGAACCAAGGTAGCGAAATAATTTGCTCATAAATGAAAAATATTCAAAAGTTCTACAATCTAATTGTATAGAACACTTTTTAATACAAATGTGAACTGATCTAACCCTATTAGGACCAAAAACTAAGTATTAAACAATATATATATATATGAATAAGGATAAAAGGAAAACTTATTTTAGCCGACACTCTTCGTCCTTTGATGGACTTTATCAAGGCAAAGGATTTTATTATACAACAAATATTTATTAACAAAAGTAAAAATGTTAGATTTTTAATGTTTTTACATTTTAAAAGGGTCATAAATATGCATCAGGCAAACAAGGTGAATTATGGAGGAAGCTATGTGACGTAATTTAATACCTTACAAACAAAATGAAGAATTGCAGTTGAAGAGAAACACAGAGAGAGAGAGAGAGAGAGAGAGAGAGAGAGAGAGAGAGAGAGAGAGAGAGATTTTTTTTCCTTTTCCACATCGTGAACATTCGCCTGGTGGTCAAGGTCGGGTAAATACACACAACTCTCTGTTGGTTTCATCAATTTGAAAAATTAAATCAAGAAAGAAAAAAAAACATTCAGAATTAATCCTCTTGCATTGTTTTGTTGCAGCATCTTTGTTGCTATTATAAACAATCTTTTGATCATAAGCAAATATCACCCTCACCTGTTCAATCACTGTATGATATTTTTTTCTCATCTTGGGGGGTAATGTCAAATTATGAAATTGCTTGAAGAAAATCGATCTTGATGTTAGACAAGGAGTAAAGTCATTGCTGTTAAGCAAACGGGATTTTTATTATTTACATTGTTAATGTTCGGAGATGTGCGTTGTGGTGCAGTGGATATCGGCTCGGAACGAGAAATCGGGGAACCGAGTTCGAATTTCCAGTTGAATTTCTTGCATTCACTTACGCACAAATACCCTTGGGAAAGGTATTAATCCATCTCTTCCCTCTAATTATGGGTTAAATAATAGGACAGATTGGGTTCTATAGCCTTGGCTGGCAATCAGTTTACTGCAGAAAGCAATGGCAACCTACTGCGGGATAATCTTCTGCCCAGTCAGTCATGTCTCATTCGAGACATGATCGCCCAAGCGTGCATCAAGTATGCCACTTAACTGACTGACATTGTTCGGACTGTTGTCCTCATTTTTTTACGATATTTCGGCCTTCTTTAGGTGCTAGGAATTTTTAACCAAACCCTTTATTTCGATAACTGGGGCATATCATTCTCATTCCATGTGCGATTATACTGCTGGATGCCATGTAGTTATCTCCCTTGAACTAAACTCTCTAAGTTATTTGTTCACCACTGCTGTAGCCAGGTATTGAACTCAAAACATTTTGGCTCAAGTCACTGGAACTTACCAACGTCTATATCCACTGGGCTATGTGTGATGTGGTTTCTATTATTTGGCAGTTCTTTGTTTGTGATTATGTAGAACCAGTCAGTAAGTTTCGAGGACGTGGGGTCCTCACCAGACCTCACAGGTTTCACTCACTCAAAGTAATTTTTAACAATTGATCTGAAAAAGCAGTTTTATACAACTGACAGTTTAGATATTTCTGAATGGGTTTGGGAATGTGTATGTAAGTCTTGATCTAATAAGACCATTTAAGAACATTACTTGAGTTTTCAGGTTAATGTTTAGGTCTTTGTACCGATTTGCGGTTTAGGGCAAAGCTACTAGCACAGCCTGGAAAATGTCTTTATTTCCTATACGAAATTTGTTATAACAGATCTCTACATAAAATTGTCTTCTATGTACTGTGACCGTTCAGAAGTTTGGTGCTCATGGTTCTCTACAATTTCCTGTCCTTGGTGATAAAAAATGAACAATTGAATCAAAACGTTCAACCAGGAAATTATGAGAAAATGAAACAGCAAAAACTTATAAAAGATTTTAAAGTAATAAATTTTACCCACTATTCCATTTTCCCATTGAACAATTTTCTGTTGTGAAGTTAGAAACGTTAAACTTAACCTTGGTTGATGCTGGCCATCTTTTCATTGCTGCTCTCGTAAATCTTTTATTATTTGCCTTTTGTGGTGATAATGGTGTAACTCTCCCACGCTGTCTTTCTGCTGGACATCACGGAGTTGCGCCCCTTTACCTGGGATTCTACAGAGGGACCTTTACAAGATGGACGAACGATACTATCTCTGTCTATGTGAACGTTTGTTTGTGGAATAAAGCTTCCTTAAGCTCTATCTGCCTCCTGTTCGTCTTGTGCTTTTCTCCCTCTCTCTAGTCTCACTTCAATTTATTCCACAAACAAAATATGGAGAAGTACCTGAAGCCCGAGCGACTTAACTTGGACCCGAGTCAACCTGACGCTGCGGACACATGGCGGCATTGGAAGAAATCCTTCCACATATTTTTAGAAACAGCCCGCGACCCTCAAGAAACACCACTCGCAGACAGGCTAAAACTGAATTTGCTAATAAATCTAATTTCGCCGGCTATTTTTAAATTCTTCTCGGACGTTGAAGATTACCATTCGGCAATGGAGGTCCTAGAAAGTGTTTTTGTACAGCCTAAGAATGTCATATTCAGTAGGCATGTTCTGGCCACGAGGAAACAACAACCGGACGAGACTGTCGACCAGTGTGTTCGAGCCTTAAAAAAGCTCGCCAAAGACTGCGAGTTCCGAGCTGTGACGGAAGAACAAGCGAGGGACGAATACATTCGTGACGCTCTCATAAACGGTATTTCGTCCAACTATATCAGGCAGCGACTCCTCGAGAATAAAACACTGGACCTTAAAAACGCCTACGACCAGGCCCTCACGCTTGAGACGGCCCAAAAACAGCTAGCGTCTTACTCAGTCCGGAACTCCATTGCTGCTATTCGGACAGAAGAAGACGACCACGACGACGACCCTCAGTCCACGAACGGCGACAAAGAAAATTTTATAGCCGCTATCTCGCGACTATGCTTCTTTTGCGGGAACAACAGACATAACCGAAGTAAGTGTCCGGCACAGAATGCTACGTGCAAAAACTGCAAAAAAAGTGGACATTACGCACGTATTTGTAAGTCGCCTCCGGCTACTACCACTACTATGGCTGCTGCTGCTATCAATCCCGGTAAGTCCATCCTTGCAAGTAATTTCTCCGAGAACCTATCGCGCTCGACGTTAAGTGGGACTATCGAAGGTAACTCTATCGATATACTCGTTGATACTGGTAGCTCCGAAAATGTTATTCTCCCTGACAAGGTTAGAGAACTTAGACTAACTGTCTTGCCAAGTACGGAGAGAATTTTCATGGCTAGCAGTTCTCATTCGTCCACTACCCTAGGACATTGTCTAGTATCCCTCTACTTAAATAATAGAGAGTACAAGGATGTGAAGCTCTCAGTTATGTCGAACTTGTGTTGTGATGTTATTCTAGGGCATGCATTTCTACGACAACATTCTTCTGTAAAAATACCCTTCGGAGGATCGCTCCCTCCCCTTGCTGTGTGTGGACTGACTGCTATACATAACATTCCATATCCTTCTCTGTTTGCTAATTTGACCTCTGACTGTCATCCAATAGCTGTAAAATCCAGGAGACATAGCCTTCCTGACATGGAATTTATTCGGTCGGAAATATCGCGTATGCTAAGGGAAGGGATTATAGAACCTTCTCAATCCCCATGGAGGGCCCAGACACTGGTGATATCGCCCCCAAACTACAAAAAAAGGCTTGTCGTGGATTACTCTCAGACGATAAACCGTTTCACGCTACTGGACGCTTATCCTCTTCCCCGGATAGAAGACATAGTGAACAAAATAGCAGGGTATCGAATATTTAGCACGCTCGATTTGACCAGTACCTATCATCAAGTTGCCATCAAACCAGAAGAGCGTAAATACACAGCCTTTGAAGCTGCTGGGTCTCTGTACCAATTCCGTCGAATTCCTTTTGGGGTGACCAATGGAGTGGCTAGCTTCCATCGGGTGATTGATGATATCATAAAGCGGGAAGAACTACGAGGCACTTATGCCTATATTGACAACGTCACTATCTGCGGACATAATCAAGCAGAACACGATAGGAACCTGAAAGGCTTTATGGATAGTGTGGCTAAGTATGGTTTAACCCTGAATAAAAATAAATGCTATTATTCTCTTAGCTCTGTGGACTTACTTGAGTATACCATAAGCCAAGGGTCGGTAAAACCTGACCCCGACAGACTTAAAGGGTTGACTGACCTACCGATACCGAAAAACCTCTCTACCCTCCGACGAGCAATGGGAATGTTCTCACACTATTCTAGGTGGATATCAAATTTTTCTGAAAAGTTATATCCCTTAACTAGAGTTAATAGTTTCCCTCTCAATGAAAAACAGGCTAACGCCTACCTTCTCCTCAAGAAGGAGATCGCTAAATCATCACTGGCCAGTATAGAATCTGATTCACCGCTTGAAATTGAAACGGATGCTTCCGAACATGCGATTGCCGCCTCTCTAACTCAAAACGGTCGGCCCGTGGCTTTCTTTTTTAGAACTCTAACCTCAGCCGAACAAAAGCATTCTGCTGTGGAAAAGAAAGCCTATGCAATCGTAGAAGCTATTAGAAAATGGAGACACTTGTTACTCGAAAAACATTTTAAGCTAATCACTGACCAAAAATCTGTCTCCATGCTAAACCCTCAAAGTAAAAGCAAAATAAAAAACGAAAAGATTACTAGGTGGAAATTAGAACTCGCCTGCTTCTGCTATGACATCGTGTATAGGCCTGGAAAGCAAGAATGCTGCGGCGGATGCGCTATCTCGATTTTGCTCTGCTACTGTCACTACTGACAAATTGTTAGATCTACACAAAAATTTATGCCACCCAGGAATAACCGAATGCTGCATTTTGTTAGGAGTAAGAACATGCCTTATTCAGTCGAAGACATAAAAGCGATAACTAAATCTTGTCAAGTTTGTTCCGAGATAAAACCAAGACATCTCCGCAAACTCTCATAAAAGCAAGCCAACCATTTGAGAGATTAAGTATGGACTTCAAGGGACCCCTACCCTCCAACACGCGTAACAAGTATATATTAACTGTGGTTGATGAATACTCCCGTTTTCCCTTTGCCTACCCCTGTGCGGACCTCTCTGCTGCTACAGTAAAGAAACACTTATCCAGCCTGTTTTCTATTTTTGGAAACCCTTCTTTTGTGCACTCGGATCGAGGAACTGCCTTCATGTCGGACGAGCTGAAAGAATTCTTACATTCTCGATGCATTGCTACTAGTCGAACTACTGCGTTCAACCCGCAAGGCAACGGACAAGCGGAGAGATACAATGGCATTATTTGGCAGACAGTGAACCTGGCGCTGAGGTCGAGTAATCTCCCTATCGTTAGCTGGGAGAAAGTCCTTGACGTAGCTCTTCACTGTATACGTTCTTTGCTTTCTACTGCCTCCAACTGTACTCCCCACGAACGGATGTATAACTTCCAACGAAAATCAGCTTCAGGAGAATCCTTACCTACTTGGTTAACTAAGTCGAAAACTGCACTCCTGAAGCGACATGTACGTGGCAGTAAATATGAGCCACTAGTAGAAACTGTTGAGATTCTTGACGCAAACCCTAACTATGCTCATGTGCGGTTGAATAACGGAAGGGAAACGACCGTGTCTCTTCGCCATATTGCTCCCCTAGATGAGAAAGAAAACAGTACGCTATTAGACCTAGAACTGGATTCTACAGAAGCCCTTACCCAGCCTGGCTCTCCTATAGCTCTGCTGGAGGAACCAGCTAACTCTCCTTCTTTGCTGCTAGAGGACCATAGAAACCAGGCAACTGAAGACCCAGCCAACTTCTCGTATTCTAACTCGGAAAAATTTGCACATGCCTTTCCCCTACCTAGGCTTCAGAATGATAACCTGAGGAGCCCTTCAACCGACCAGGAGACAACTAACCTTCGACGTTCTTCTAGAGTTAGACAAAGACCTCAGTACTTAACCGAGAATTACCTACTTTGATTCCTTTCTCTTTTCTTTTATCTTCAGTTTGAGCTGATAGTCCTGAAGCTACTCTGTCTCTTAGAAGCTAGTGGACCTGGACTTTTCTAGGCGGCGGAGAATGTGGTGATAATGGTGTAACTCTCCCACGCTGTCTTTCTGCTGGATATCACGGAGTTGCGCCCCTTTACCTGGGATTCTACAGAGGGACCTTTACAAGATGGACGAACGATACTATCTCTGTCTATGTGAACGTTTGTTTGTGGAATAAAGCTTCCTTAAGCTCTATCTGCCTCCTGTTCGTCTTGTGCTTTTCTCCCTCTCTCTAGTCTCACTTCACCTTTATTTATTAGACGCTCTCATGTCGTATTTATTTCTATGCCATGCCTACTGAGGAGATTCCTCATAGCCTAGAATATGCGCTGAAACAAACGTCTAACTTTCCAGTGTTCTTCTTTGTCCAGTATTTTCACTTCTTACCACAGGGACTGATGAGTACAGGTATCTTTCCATATATGCTCAGCCATGCCCCCATTTCACTGTCTCCCACTCACTACGACTTTTCGATATTCCTGTACCCTTTTTTTTTTTAATCGTATCACCCCGAGCAAGGCGGTAACGCCACTGATGTGCAGGGGGCTACGTGTTAGTGAAAAGATTGGAAAAGAGAAAGCCGGAAACCACATCCTAAACAGGGAACAAGGGATGAGCCTCTTAACCTGTTTAATCGACGTGGGTGGAGTGTGAACCGGGCGATAGATAGATCTATTTAGTCCAATTGAAAAAAAAAAACACAAAAAAAAAACAAAGTGAGAAGATTGGAAAAGAGAAAGCCGGAAACCACATCCTAAACAGGGAACAAGGGATGAGCCTCTTAACCTGTTCAATAGACGTGGGTGGAGTGTGAACCGGGCGATAGATAGATATATCTGCTCCAGTACTCTACTTTACTTTTAGTGGGCAGCTTGTTTCACCTTTATATTCTCTGCCACAACTGCAAGGAATTGAGTACACGCCATCTTTGGTCACGTCTCATCTGCGTGAGAAATTAAGTCACCGAGATTATCTCCATGGAATAGAGAATATTCTGAATATTGTTCTAACGTTGTATAGACAGACCATAGCAATTTTATGGTCATTCCCCTTCTTCCTTCTGTTTTTACCTATAAACGCTGATGTCATGCCTGCCGGGTAATTGTCATTCTGAAGGGTACATTTGATGTTGATCATTTCTTGTTGGTATGAGTCTGAGACGCAACATTCCCTTTCTTCACACTCTATGGACGGCGGGAATTGAAGTTGAGGTATCGTCATATGAAGTTTGGCTTCTGATACACGGATGTTTTGAACCCATTCTCTGTGCAAATTATTAGTACATCTAGGAAGGCTAGCTAATTAAAATTTATTTTTCTATTATGAACGCGATTGAAGATCTTATTGTTTTCATACGGGTAAGCAATAACTAAACAGTACTAGATAAAAATAAGAACTAGACTATCCCTAGGCATGAGCAGTGGAACGAGAACAATCGGTCCAATTCTGACTGGCGCTTTAATTTTTTTTCCTCTATTTCCTTTTGATTATCAGATGGCGATTTTGAAAATCTTTCTTTTAGACATTACTGTTGGTCATAAAACGTCATACCCTTCAAACTCAAATCATTTATGGGCAATTTAAGTTCATGTGTATTTTAATCATGACTGGTCTCATTATGTTTTTTAAAAAGTAGATCACTAGGCTTTTTTTAAATAACTATATCGCCTCAAGCAAGCCATTTTACTGTCACTGTTTTGCAGGAGATTACATAGGAGGAAAGTTATGAGAAAGAGCGACAGGTTTATAGAGGTTGTCAGGAAGTGGGTAAGAGAACAATGAGCATACTGATGAGAGTGGAATGGACAGAGAAAGGAGCATGAGAGAAAGAGACAGGATGCAGGTTAGTGAGATAGGAGATGACTATTGACTTTACATTTAAATTCTTCGAGATTGTAGCTGTCGGGGAAGCAAGTAAATGGAAGAGAATTGTTAGAGTAGAATTTGCGTTTACATTTTATTGGTTTCACAATAAAAGGGTGGGGCCTAGTTGCTAATCTTGTGATCTGGGGTAAATTCATATGTAGGGGGCACCAGTAAGCTAAGTTCATCGGAGCCGAAGCCGTTTTGGAAGCATTAAAATTCACGAGCCATTTCTTATCCCAGTCCGTCACGGATTGGAGGTCTTTTTCAATCTCACTTTGTCAGCCTCGGCAGATGTTTGATCGATGCGAGAGTAAACCGTAGTGTCGTCAGCGTATATGCCTACTTGGAATCTGATTACATCTGGGAGTTCGTTAATGTGAATAAGGAAAAGCGTAGGACCTAGAATAGAGTCTTGAGAGACACCCGCATTTGTATGATAGTATTGGTAGGCATGTCCGTTCAATACTACCTTCATTGTGCGATTTGAAAGGAATAACTGGATATGGTCAAACAATTGTCCAGTTATACCAGCATGCCAGACTCTGTCAAATGCTTTGAAGATATATATCTAGGGCAACAGTTTGGGCTTCGCCGTTCTTGTAGAGAGCCTGGTGTATATACTCAGTGATGGTCGTGAGCATATCAGCAGTAGACCTGGTAAAGCGGAAACCATACTGTTTGTCAGAGAATAGTCTGTGAGCTGTGAGATGTTGAACCACCTGGGCGTTGATGATGGTTTCGAACACTTTGCCAAAAATTGGTAAGAGACTGATAATTAGAGGGGTCAGAGGGTTCACCAGTGTTTTTATATGTTGGAACCACAGAGGAGGACTTCCAGCAGGCAGGAAAGTAAGAAGCAGAGAGGCAGTAGTTATAGAGTTTGGAAAGAACAGAGGAGTGTTCAGGGGAACATTTCTTCAGGACAATGATTGGGATTCCGTCGCCGCCGCTCGATTTTTATTGGTCAAGCTTTGAATTATGTTAGAGACCACCGAGGGGGTAATGTAGATGTCATTCAGTTGGGCCTCGGTTCGGGGTGGGTAGTCAGGTACAGATACTCCAGACGAGTCCAGTGTCGAGTTGGTGGAGAATCTGCGAGCGAAGTACTCAGCCTTGTCTGTTGTAGAGGTAAGGACCTCAAATTCGTTGATTAGAGGTGGGATTGAGGGTTTGCTATTGTTTAATACACTTTTACAGAGCCTCCAGTAATCTTTGGAGCTGAACTTATGGGATGCTATGCGCTGCTTCATTCTGGCTGTAAACAGCAGCTTAGCTTCTTTAAGTATCTTCTTGCTCTCATTGCGAAGAGAGACAAAGAAGTGCCTGTTATGGTCCGATGCGTGACTCCGATAAAGCCGGAAGAAGTGATTTCGATGGGCGATGGCAGCCGAGCAAGCGGGGGAGAACCAAGGAGACGAGTGGGATTTAAGTCTCAACTTCTTGGCTGGGATGAAAGCTTCGATGCCAACCTTAACCCAAGAAGAGACCTCAGCCGAACACTCTTACTTTGTGGTGAGTGATTTGCGAATTTCTTACCAGTAGCAGTCCTCAATGTTCGAGCCCACATAAAAGCAAGGATTTCATATCCAGAATTTCAAAGTAGGTAGAATCTTCCCATTTAGAAGATCAGTGCAGTACAATCTTTTTACAGTAATTTTTTTTCTCAATTAACCTTTTGTTAAACTAACCTGAGCGTAACCATAAAAAATAAAAACAAAAAAACATGATTTGACATGCTTGGTGGATAAGGCATATATTTCCCCATTACACCAACGTTCAAGCCCAGGATTCTGAATGCTAATTTTCAACACAGGCAGACGCTTAGAAAACTTAATTTTTTGATCCATAGCTTTATGCTGGGTAAAGCTATACTCAGTAATTATTTCTAAGAATGAGCCATGATCATTGCCAAATGATCAATAACATATACTGTTATTTACTATTTCAGTTCCTTTCTTTTTTATCAGCCTATTAATCTTAATTCTCTTTCATTTTTTTCTTAGACTTAAGTAATTTTTTTTTCAGCTTGTTGAAAGTTTTACCAATAGAAACACCTCTCAGTTTAATGGTTCTGGAATCTCCACCAGTCGTATCACATCTGACAAAAACGACCCAAGCGGTGAAAAGGCTTTTGTGCTCTTCTTGACAGGCCCCAACCAGCACAAGTATCAACAATTGTCCCACAAACAGAGCAATTGAACTAAACATTTCAATATAGACTTGTGTAGGAGTGTGTATCTATGAACAAGTTAATTATTTGACTACCTTAAAAAATTGCCCACTCTGACCTCCACTGACATGATTTACCAATATCCTAACAATTGAGCCACCTCACTCTCCACTGCTCCACGTCAGGTCCAGACCCATTATATGATCATTTATGGCTTATCAACAAAAAACGAGCTGAAATCTATACATTAGTGATTGTTTGAACTTTATATCATCAGTGTAACATTACATACACTTCTTCAAAACATATTCTGTGGTTACAAGTCATCTTTTTAACCAAAGATTCATTAATTGGGATGAAAATAAAAGCAAATTTAATCACAAACTGTTGCTTTTTTCGGGAGTCAAACAATTGCAAATCATTTAAGTGCCATACCTGATACCCGCTTGGGCGGTAATGTCTCAAAAGAGACATAACTGATTGGAGAGAAGATTTTCCCGCAGTCGGTTGCCATTACTTTATGCGGTAGACTGGTTGTCAGCCAAGGTTATAGGACCCAATCTGTCCAGCTATTTAACCCATAGCCGGGGAGAGAAGCGACGGATTCATACCTTTCTCAAAGGCATTTGCACGTAAGTGAACGCAAAAAATTCATGAAAAATTTGAACTCGGCTCTCCGATTTCGCGTTTTGAGTCGATATCCACTGCACCACAATGCACATCTTTCTATAAAAGAAATCTCCGACTGACGCCGCTTCTTCCTCCCCACCACGAGGGAAGCGGCATTCTATTTTCTCTTCTTCCTTCATTCAAACTATACTCCCCCTCCCCACGCCATGAGCTTAAAAGATCATTTTACACAACATTGTCTTGTGCCCAGGTCGGCGCTTTCTGCTCTCTCTGCGATATTTCCATTGGTACCTTTTCATTGCTATCTCCTCCATGCCCACATCACCACCTGCAAGGATCGCACGCTTTAAATTTAAAATATGCTGTGGCATACCAATCAAGTTGTTAGGTGGTTTCACTCCGGTCACCACCCCTCTCCCCCATTGCATTGTGCGTTCGGTGGCTTCACCCAAACGTTTCCTCTATTAGGATTCTCATCGGTATTCAGATATATAGTTTTCCGGTACTTTCACTCATAGATAAAATTTGTTCTTTGCAGTACTGTCTCTGATCTCATGCGCCATTTAGTACCAAAATGTTGCTTCTACAAGCGAGATCCCTCCTCTCTTGACTATTGGTTTCCCGGCCCACAATTCCATTCCCTCCTTCCGTTAACTGCATTCACAGTGCCACTCCCACTCCATCCACTCAGAAGGATGGAATCAAGAAAAGTGGTTGGGCAGCCGGGTATCAACAAGCGCTATTATACCACCCATTGACACTTTTGTGGTTGGTAGAGGTTGATATTACGCATTCGTTCTGTTGACGGGGTAGCAGAAGCTACTCCGTTGCTCGTTTACCATGAGCCTGACGGCAATACGTCGCAACATGCCCCAATCTCACGCAATTGTAGCACATTAATTTCGATCACGGTAGCTCCTTATACTCTGTAATTAGGCGCAATTCCTGACCTCTATAAAACCTAACGCTCGATGATTCCACGTGACCTTTGTTTTCTTTTGGTCCCGGGCTTTATGCAATCGCTGGCAGTGTTCGGAGCTCCCTAAATCTTTTGCAGCTGGTATTATTTTGCAGAGATCCATCTCTTCTACACCTGTTGGAGCGCCAATAATATGTCGTCCACAAAGTTAGTTTTGCCGTCTGATTCAGTCCTCTCCCCAGATATCCTTCTAGCTCCAGTCAACCTTTTGGTGTTTGTGTAGACGTCCACTAAATCCCCAGTTCATTTCACGCTCTTGAGCTTCATAAGCTTCAGAGAGTCATTCAGTGAACGCTTTTCTTCAGTCTTGTCTCTATCATATCCTCGTCACTCATTACAAGCTAGAGAGCAAAAAGCATATCTCATGTGGCAAGTAACTATCAAGGTCTGGAACTTTTTGAAGCTTGGCGACCAATTTCACTTTCTTTATCCACGTACCTACATCACCTCCTCAAAATGGTGGTATCACGTATCTAACCAGTCTCACCGTTCCAGACACCAAATGGCCGAAATAGCTTGTGGTTGAAAAAATAAAAACTTCTTCTAGGTTCTCCTTAAATATATATATATATATATATATATATATCACTCTATTTTCCGTCGTGCCTTACAGCTTTTCTTCCTACAATATCGTTCTATAAAAGAAATCGCCGCTTCTTCTCCCCCATTACGAGATAAGCGGCATTTCATTTTATCTTCTTTCTTCATTCAAACTACATGCTGTTAAGTTTGAACTCGTTTCAGTTTTTATATTAGTAGATTTGGCCAATTTTGTGGCATTACTTTAAACTGGATTTCAAAACTGCTGAAACTCACAGAATTTGGAAATTGGAAAGTAATGAAAGAATATCTAAAGAGATGGCCCAAAATTGACTTAAAATTGTTGATTTGTTCTTTGAAATAAATCCTAGAGGTTAACAACCGTCATTAGTTGATTACAATGAAAAATAGAGCAGAAATAAATCATCACCACTTAAAAATTTTCAGGACTAGAATCAATGTATGATACTATGTACAAGAAAATATGTTGAGTTGTAGGAAAATAGATAAATACTCTGAAAAGATTCAAAGACAAAATTACTTTTGGGAGATCCTAATAGAAAAGAATCAAGTTAAATGTCATATGTGATACACATGGGCAATCATATCTTAAAAAGAGACATGAGTGGCTGTGCAAATTTTCCCACAAGAGGTTGCCATTCCTTTCTGTTGTAAACTAGTTGCCAACCAAGTCTATAGAACCAAATTTTTTCTGCTATTTAACCCATAGTTGGAGAAAGAAGCGATGGATAAATTACCTTTCCCAAGGGTATTTGCACATAATTGAATGTAACGAATTCAAGTAGAATTTGTACACGCCTCTTCGATATCTCATTTTGAGCTGATATCCACTGCAATATAACACATCACGCAGAAAATGAGCTTTTACAATACTTTCTATGATTCATATCTTTTCAGAGCATAGGCAATGATGGTTCTCCACAGCTTCCTGTCAGCAATAATTATTTTGCTACTTTTTCCTCCATTTGTCAAGTAGATTAATCATTTTCTTTTGCTTTCAGTATGATCTGCAAGTATGAAATTCTCCAAGCCTTCTTTTCTTATATTTTCAAAAGATCTTGTCACATATTCTGTCCTTGCAACGAATGATCATGAACAGATATTTGTTCAGGATAATGGTGGTTTTTCAATATCCTAAGTTTCTCAGGCAACCATGACAGTATATTTTTAATATCTTTGCAAAACAATTCCCTAGTGAAACAAGTTCAATCTTTTATCAGTGCCTCATTATTATGGCCTTGTGCCAAATTAATATAAGTTTCATAAATAAGTATATGGGTTTTTCACTCTGCGACATTGCTGAACAAATTTGTAACACCATATTTGTATCTTTATGATTGAAAAGCAAACCAAATTGATATTAACCAGAGCAGAGAATCAGATAGTCAGTTTTTATATATATATATATATATACACACACACACAAGTGTTTGGTTCAAAATTCCAATCACCTAAAGAAGGCTTGTGTAACACTATAAGTGTTCCTTATGCATACGTTAAATGGATATCGATGGACTCTGGATTCGAACACATGAATAGATATTTGGTGAATATCTGTCTGTATATGTTTTTCTTTGTTTAAAAAAAAAAAAAAAAAAAATCAATTTTTTTTCTTAGGTGGGACTGAGAGAGGGGGGGAATAAACGATGAAGTGGCGGAGAGAAGTAGAGAGGCGAAACACATGGCATTGTTCGATGACATGTTGATATGATAATATCCAGCAAAGGAAGAGAACCCCGGTTCTTTTTTTCTATTGCTCTCCCCTTCAATCTCTTGGAGAAGGAAAGAGGGATGAACACCAAATGGTAAAATTAGCTCTAGATTTTTTAAAAGGATCACTCACAGAGAATATAATTGTAATTAACACTGACAGATGAATGAGTAAGGTCAGTGAAGTGGAGTCGGCAAGTCAAAAAAGTATGGGTGAATGAGCTGAACTAGACCAACAAAGTTGACATATTTTAATGGGAGGCCATTCCAATGTCTCCCGCCACTTGCACCAGATTGAAATGATTTCAACAATAACAAATTTGAAAATTGAGTGCAGAACAGACACATGAAAAATGCGTTGAAATAACAGACCATCGCTTTATATGTACGGGGGCATAAAGACTGTATTCCCTTGAGCAACACACAGACATAGTAACAAGTAATTTGTAGACTTTGAAGGAAAAAAGAAAAAAAAAAAAAAAAAAGGATTGTATTTTATTTTTAGTTCTTAATTTTATATCATTCTCTTTTTTTGATGTACAGAGAATTATAATATAATCATTAGTCCACATAGATTGGCCTTCATTTCTGCCTTGTTATTTCTTGTTCTTGCCTATGTCCCTTTATTTTTGCATGTGCACCCAACCACCTTGTTCTCAGTAGTTGAGAAAAACAGCACGAAGATTCTACTGCCTTTTGTACCCAGGTCTTTTACTTCTGAGATCAGAAATCACAGCGTGGTAGAGAAAGGGAAAGATCTTCGACTGATCATCTGATATCTTTGATCACCTGGGGAACGGAAGCAAACAGCTGCAGAATCAGGTGTGAGTAACATATGGCTAGTTAGTACATACAACATAATTTTGAGACGAGGGATAAGGGTGTCATACTGTACAACAGCCAAAGTGTTGTGAATATGGCAACAAAGATGAGGATAACAGCCCAAACATTGTAAATAATTACAATACCTCATCTCAGAAATTTTCACAGAATTTGTGAAGAGATATTCTCTATAAATATATAATAAATAGCTTAACAAAGCAGTCAACCCAAAACACTTTATAAAAAATAAAAAATATAATTTAATTTATATTGTTACAATTTTAGATTATCAGCCAGTTATTATCAAAAAAGAATGAGTTTGAAAAATGATCACATTCGGTATCCATTTCTGGATTTTTGTCAGATAAAAATGAAAATAGTTTTAAGGTTGGTGATATTTGTGGGTTAAAGTTCTTAGTATAAGGGATAGAAAGTAGTAAATATAAAATTGATTGTCACCATTGGGTGTTGACCTGATTCATACAGATTATTGTCATCAGTTGCACCGTTATACATACATATGTACTTAAACTGCAAAAGTACCACCTGGAATTTTCAAAGGATGTGCAATTAGATTCATTAAAATGGACATTACAACAACCAAACATTCTGTGTCCAAAACAACCAATGTGAAACTTTAAAATAAAGTATGTGGTTCTTTTAAATTGAGCCATATGAAAATGATTTGCTCTTTGCAAATATCACATTCAAATTTTAATAGTTGAAATCAAGTGCCATTTAATTTTGGTGGTAATTTTATTTTTGGCTCCATATGTATTTTGATAGTGTTGTGCTGTTTTATGATTGTTGAATCTACCTTTGAAAGTTTTTTTCTGTTATTCCTGTGAAGATTTTCATTTGTGTTAATGTTGTCATAAGAGTTTTATGTATTTTGCTGTTGGTTAGGCATTTATTGTTAAGTGGACAGTTGTCATTCTTCCAGCAGTTGCATTTGTTGATGTTGTATTGTTGGTTGGTGTTATTGATTTTGTTGAGTTTTATTTTCTCTATGCTGCCCATGCAGGTGTAACTAATTTTTGTATTTTTAATGATGATTTTTGATAGTTTCTTGTTCTATTATATTGAAAAATATTTTCCTATTTTTGTTTTTGTGTTCCCTATTAATACTATCTCTATTGAGCTATTTATGACAAAAACGAAAAAAAGTTACTTGCCAAAATATCTTTATCAATAAACCAATGAAGAAAGAAAAACACACACATACACAGTCTTGGCACTAAGCATCATCACAACACACAGCATATGCATT
The DNA here is from genome assembly GCA_037127315.1 of Ascarosepion bandense. Lineage (NCBI taxonomy): Eukaryota > Metazoa > Mollusca > Cephalopoda > Sepiida > Sepiidae > Ascarosepion > Ascarosepion bandense. The sequence goes on from JBBBDQ010000266.1 coordinate 5,568,684, forward strand.
GAATAATAATGTGAGCAATTTCTAATTCACAAATGAATGCAAAGTTAGATGTAAATATTTTTTTCACTTAAAAAGGAACACTTTACAACTTTACTTTGCCATATCTGAACTGACAATAGTTATGTCTTACAACCATTAACCCATCCGTATCTTTCTGGCATCAGTTTAAACAAATGATGCCTCATACTTGGTGACCATTTTGCATAAAGTTCATATTTTCTTCATTTCAAATGAAAACATGGGAATTTTCAAGCATATAAGGTGCGATGGGTAAATTATCGCATTATATATTTTTAATTTCACACACACACATTGTTTGTGACAACTGCACAGTATAATAGGGTCAGTTGGGACCTATATGAGAAAAAAAGCACCATGATGCAATTCAGATATTGAGTGGGTTCTAAAAAGTTCTCAATCTGACCAATTCTAGAAATCTGCAAACAGCATGCTGTACTGCTTGGCATTTGTGCCAGAAGCTCCAATACGGACATTTCAGAGTGTTTGGATATCAATCTGAGGATAGTATAAATGATTCGGAAAGAGTTAGACAAGTCTAATGGTGATTACAAAAATGTGTTTGGAGATCACTAGTGATGGTGATATTATGCCTCCATTCATCTTCCCATGAGGCCTCAAACTCAACAGAAGACCCTTGGGGAGGTAGTGCTGCCCTGGGTCAAGAGGGTTGCTGCTGGAAGACATTATGTCTGGTAACAGGACTCTGGGTTCTTCTGCTTGTGTGGCATGGTGCAATCATGACATGTAGACAATTTCTGTGACCACATCACCTTTTACATCTGGCCACCTAACTCTCCAGACTGCAACCCCCTGGATTATTATGTGAGGGGTGTGGTTGAGTGAAAGACCATCAAAATCCATTGTAACACCAAAGATGAACAGAAGGCAAGGATTATGGCAGCATTCACCAACTGAAACAAAGAGACCATCCAGAAGAGTTGCAGGAAATTCTAAAGTTGTCTAGAGGCTGTGGTTGAAGCCAATAGCGATTTCATTGAATAAATTTACTCTTTAGTATTTGAAGTGATTTTTGTGTAATTCAGATGACAGTTTGTCTATCACAACCTGTACTATAGTGAAATTTTCATTTTCCAAAATGACAGTCTAAAATCATAATTTTGCTATATACAAAAAAGAAGGCATCAGTTTAAACTGACCCCTAAAGGATGTGGGTTAAGAAGTGAAACTTGTTCATTATTTTCTAGGGTTGACTACAGCCCACAAGAAACTGGGGATAAGGAAAGAATTGTATTTTCAGGAAGCATATGATTTGGAAAATCCAAAGATTAATACCATGTTAATAAATGTCCTTTATCAGAAAATTTATAACAAAAGCAGTTTTTCTAGCAAATCTATACCAGAGCATGCTGAAAAAATTAACATCCCACCTGATCACCCCGGAAAGAGGGCCTCTTAGTCTGATAGAGCTTTTTAGCACTCCCAATATATTTGAAAGGGGCTGACATTTCATACTTTTTGCTTGTAATTGATTCTTCGCATTTGATATATAAAAAATAAAAAAATAAATATGGTGGAGTTTGTATTTTAAAAACTAAAAGCATCTCATGATTTGCTGGATTTTTACTTTTTTAAAAAGATAGATTTCTCACAAAATACAAAACATTGAAGCAGCACAGGACAATATCAAATGAGTTAACATAAGAGAATTATATTAAAAATTTTGTTTACAGTGATGCATTATGGATGTTTTTTTAGACAATGCAAGTTTTACTTTATTGAATCTATTCCCAATAATCCCTTCAGACGATTTTTTTTGTTGAATCTCTGAAGTTGAAATTTAATACAAAATAAAGATTCTAATTTGGGAGCAGAAAATGGATTTTTTTTTTTTAATTCAGAAATAAAAATTTTGATATTCAAATGTTATTTACAATGAATTAAGAATTGAATTCTATAAGTACAAGCTGGCAGCAAAGACTATGTCCCTTTTGATTTTCCCAATTCCTGAAAAAGAAAAAAAAGGTGAGAAATTAAATGTTAACAACATGGGGCGAGGGGGGGGGTGTTTTGTCAGTCTTACATTAACAATGTTCCAGTTGGCTGCAAATAACTGCCATTACAATAAACACATCTCTCCCAAAGAGAACAAAATTTACACAGGTCAAAATTTGAATGTACGAAAAAGTAGTATAGGAAGCTTTGACAACTCTTCCATGTCTAATGGTGAATGTAGTCATTCAATTGTTTAATCACAGCCTTATCGTAAAATCTAACAAAATATTAATCTTACAAGTTTTTAAGTCAAATGCCACACAATCAAAGTTAAATTCTACCAGTTATTAGAAAATTCTAAAAAAAAAAAAAAAAAAAAAAACTTCAGTTAGATGGCAGCAACAAAATCCTCTTAGTAAATTTTGATTTCTTGTACATTATCAGTAATAAATTAACATGCCTTGTACTACCATAATAAAGGCACACTTTAGGAACATGTACGAGTGACCAGGATCCTAATACAGTGCTTTTAGCAAATTAAAAACACACACACACACACACACTATAAGCCTTTACTTTGAGTGGCATTCAAACCAATTGAGTGAACTTTAGCAATAAAATAGGAGGCATTGACATAATATAAGAATATTTAATATAACATGAGATATTATTTTTTATGTTAATGCCTCCTATTACCATAAAATATTTCATTACTAAAAAAAAAAAAAAAAAAATTTACCCAATTGATTTGAGAGCCACTCAAAGCAGAAGATCATAGTAGTAGAAATAGTGATGATGAATGAGGTGTGTGATATGAATGAAAGAAGAGGTGGTGAGAAGTAAAGTTTATGAGGATAAGGAAGATGAATAATGATTGACCCTTGAGGAGGTTAAGATCGTAGTGTTCAGGAAAGTGGCAGTTGTTGGGAAAAGCTGTTTCAGTGGATCTTTCTTCTTACATTTGAAAGAGTGGAAATGAGGATAATTCAACCCCATGCAAGTAGCATAGCCTAGATGTAAAGGTCTGAACTAGCAGAACTTAAGAATGGAGCGCTCATCTGAACATTTATCATGGAAAAAGGAAATAGGATGCAGCGTGAAAAAGTAAATGTTCCTGTAAATGTTCCAAGAACACAAAAATGATTATGAAGACTATAAAGGCTGGAAAGTAAGGACTGAGCAGATAGGGCAGCAAAGCACCTTTCTTTATTCTATCCGACTCTTGGCAACTGGTGCTTCCTGAAGCAACAGAGTGAGCCAGTCATTTTTTTCAGCATCTTTAGAGATGGATTGTATATAGAAGTTTCACTTAAGATTTGGTATGAACTTGAGGCTCAAACATTCAAAGCCTGGATTTTTCATTAAGAGTGAATTTGTTCATTGACTGGAGAAAACATGGAGTCTGAATATATACAGAAGGTTCCTGAAAAGTTGTCCTTGATCCACACAGGAAGGAAAAAAAAAATGTTTGGTTAGATTTTGATAAGAAGGTCAAACCAAAACGTTTTCAACATTTGTGTGTATTTACATATAATTTGCAGCAGCCAATAAATACAAGTGAGAAATATTTCTAAAAATTAGAAATTCTTTACCTTCTGAGAATTTTGTTTCTAATTCTGTGTTGCCAATAGCTTTAGAAGCTTGGCACATTTGTCGAAGCATTTCTTCCAATCTGCGCATAATCCGGATCACATTTCCTTTTGACAAAAATAAACAAAGATAATTTCAACATTAATTTTTTATTGTTTAATGGAATAACATTTTTAAATCTCAATTTAATCCCATACATCTGGGAGAATATACACTGAAATGGAAACTAAATCAGGAAATTTCAAACCTTCAATAGAACAAAATAAGTTATCAATTTTAACAAACAAATTATTTTTTTTTCTTTAAAATAGGCACAAATCTTGATTAATCTTTTTTACTGTGATCAAATAATTGATATTTTGTAGCAATGTTTAGACAGTTGTAGAATTAAAGTGAATTTTCTGTCCCAATGGATGCAATGAAAAAAATCAAATAGAAAGCAATTTTACCTTCAAAAATATCAGTCATTTTGCAAATCTGAGCAAATTCAGCTCCATTGCACCAAGCATTAACCACATCCATCATGTGAGGCTTAAAAGAATCAACATAAAGTTCTTCATCCATTTCAATTTTGGCTTCTTTGCTTACTCTTGCTATTCTTCTGGCAGTATCCTACAAAATGTGAACAAAAAATTAATTCAGTAAAATGTTTTTCCAGAAAACATTCATGATACTTAGAATACTATCCTTGTAATGAACAAATTTAATAAAGAATTCAAGGCAGTGCAACAATGAACACAGTTTTGTGACAACTCAATTTTACAAACAAATTTTTTTTTGTTTCTCCTTTAAATACAAATGTTTTAATTTATGCTTATAGTGTTTGACTATTATTATTATTATTAATGGGTGGGTGAAAACATTGCAAGAAATGACCTCTTTACATTTCTCATTCTTCTGTTATTATCAGCTTTTATTTGCACAAAATTAGACTCAGTGGAAATACTGATCGATTGATTTGTTTTTTTATGGTTTATTAACTTTTTTTTTAGTTATTTAAAGCCAAAACATTTTTCAGTGGAAACAGGGGCTATCAATAACTGAATAGTACTAAATAATTAAAAAAAAAAAAAAGGGGTAAGATATCACAAAACAGGATCAGTGAAGGGAGATTAAACAGATCAGTTTGAATTTTCCTAAACATTATCCAGATCGTGACATTTTGTTTTATGGCATATCAACCAATTCTAGGTTATTTAAAAGCCAAAACGTTTTTTGAATTGTATGGGAATAATTTCATTTACAAGTGAATATTGCATTAACAATTTTGAGAATAAATATAAATATAAATTACACACGACAACACAAATGCCCCTCCCTAATGTAAAGAGCCAAAAATATTGATGATGATAATAAAGATGAAGACAATAGTCCGTGTGTAAATCATAACCTGCTATTCCAGAAATTCAGGCAGAAATCATTTAACTGGCCAAATCTAAAAACATCTAGTATTTATAATGTTCTCTCTGCATAGAGATTTTACAAGCATGAAGTTGGGAAAAAAATGTAAACTCAGAGAAAAATTTTATTTTTTAGTGTAATAATTAGTTTTTTTTTAATTATAAATCTCACAATATTTCCAACATTTAAATTAGAAGACTGTACAATGGAGATGACAGAAATTTGATTGAAAATTTTCATTTCTCACAAAAGATACTAAATGGTTAAGTACGCGCAAATACCCTTGGGAAAGGTATTAATCCGTCTCTTCCTTCCAGTTATGGGTTAAATAACAGGACAGATTGGGTTCTATAGCCTTGGCTGGCAACCAGTCTACCGCAGAAAACAATGGCAACTTACTGCAGGATAATCTTCTGCCCAGTAAGTCATGTTTCTTTCAAGACATGATCGCCCAAGTGTGTATCACGTATGGCACTTAACTGACTGACTTCAAGGACAATGCAAAATTACCCACTTAATCATTGGTAAATAAATCATTTTGCATGTGTGCGTGCGTGTGTGCTTATTCTAATAATGTTAACAGATAATGCAAAGCTTTTCGAATCATTTCTGCTGTCTTCATATTTTTTCAAGTCAACTAAATATTTTACATTCTAAATTTCTCACTTCTCATAAATGATTCTTTAAAATGTCCACCTTTTTGTAACATTTTAATTTAGAATTCTATGACCAAGTTCAATTACATCTTGGCAAACAAAAGTTTATCTTACTAGTCTTCAAGTAGGTCTGTTTGATGGATTTAATTTGTTTTTCCATATTGTCTCTATTGAAGCAACAATGTGAAAACAAAGTTAAGTAATCCACTGATCATTTATTTACTTCTTTGATATAGAGGGTCAGATAAAACAAAATAACTTGGAAAGTCATGACCACCATTTTTAAACTTTGCCCGAAATAAGTAGAAGGGGGGAGAGAGAGAGAGAATAAACAAAGTTTAATGGAAGAAAAAATTAAGGTCAAAATTAATTTCTTGTAACATCTTGTTTTTCTGATACAGGGATTTGCTTTTCCCTACCTGCATAATCCGAAGTGGCCCACCAAGGGTTTCTGTGAGTTTTGGCCATTCTGAAGATTTTTCTTGGCAGACAAAGCAACTGAGGAGAGCACAGCTTTGTTGGACTGTCAGATTGTTGAAGACACCATTAAATAAAAGTTCAGTTAAAAGCAACTCTTGCCCACTGCAAAGTAAAAATAAAGATAATATTTATAATTGATCGTTCAAGTTCTTAAAAAAAAAAAAAAAAAGACAGAGAGACAGAAATTGGAGAGTCATTCCCAGCTGAATTTAATTCAAGACACAAATATCAAATGATTTTATTGACTTTTTTGTTTAATTATGCGGCAGTATAAAGACTGGCTACAAATCTCATATCTAGAAAATGATGTAAGTGAAAAATCAAACAATGAGTTTTAAACATTCATTTCAATCCTTATTTTAAGTGGCTAAATTGCATAAATATTTTCCATGAAATTTTAATTAAAAACAAAGATTTTTTTTTTAATATATCTGAAATTTTTAAAGAATTGAACATTTATAATTAAATTATTACAATATATCAATCAATGAATTAATCATCTTTTGACTATTAAAAAGAAAATGAAAGAGATAATGCACTTAGATAATGAAGGGAAAAAGGATTTTGACCATCATTCATAAAACTTCCCTTTACTTTTAAATTATTTTTCACTCTTTTTTCTATGTTTAATACTTATCCTAAAATCAAATAAGTTAATAATCTTGGGAGCTATTTTAAAGAGAATTGTATTAGTGCATGTTAAGTGATATTAAATTATTTTTTAGTAGCTATTAGACTTTTAAAAAAAAAAAAAAAAAAAAAAAGGAAAAAAGGAGCAGGAGTTGCTCACTGACCTGTCAATTTCACATGCCACTCTTCCTTTCATTTCAATCACATCAGAAGAAGTGGCATAGCCAAGTCGCCTTAAGACACGTTTACGACATTTGAGTTCATCCATTTGCAGCAATGACTTTTTCTTTTTCAATCCAACTTTGATGGATTTGATGTCCTGAGCAATCTGCAAAAAGAAAAGAAAATTTAAGAATTAATTGCAGAATAGTCTAGCCAATTCTTTTGCGAGCTCTTTTAGAGGCAAAAAGAAACAGTCAATAGGTAAAAATGGGAATATCAAATATATTTGCTGGCCATAATTTTAGATCATTTGGCATCTTGTGACAATGAAATAGATTCAGCATTGAATCTGCAGACAATAGAATTACTAATTTAGAAAGATTTAATAGGAAAGAACGAAAAATCGGAGAGCCAAGTTCGAATTCCAGCCGAATTCATTGCATTCACTTACGTGCAAATACCCTTGGGAAAGGTATTAATCCGTCTCTTCCTTCCAGTTATGGGTTAAATAAAAGGAAAGATTGGGTTCTATAGCTTTGGTCAGCAACCAGTCTACTGCAGAAAGCAATGGCAACCTACTGCGGGATAATCTCTCTGCCCAGTCAGTCATGTCTCTTTCGAGACATGATCACCCAAGCGTGTATCACGTATGGCACTTAACTGACTGATTGTTCACCCAAAACAAGGCCTACATGTATGTGGCAGAGCTTAGTTGCAAAGGTCTGAACATGTAGCTCATTTGAACATTAAAAATAATACAGTAGGTTTATTTATGGGAAGGGGGCGGGGGGGGGGCTGAAAGGTAAAAAAATGATCCATCACTCACAAGGCCATGTAATTGCTTTTGAAGTCTGCATAGAACTGACATTTCAGAATTTCAAATTAATCTGCTTCTTTAAAATGCATAATTAGCAATAAGTCAATATTTGAGATCATATCACATTACAAGATCAATTACCCAAAAATTTTGGATGCAGTAAAAGAATAAGGAGATAAAAACAATATTAACACCAGAGAAAAATTGAATACACACACACACACACATATATATATATATATATATATATATATATATATATAAATTGATTTCATTCTAATTATATGAAATTAAGATTGTTTCATGGTTTAGTGCATTGTCACATTTTAGTCTGAGGAATGTGTGACAAAATTGGATGATATTGCTAAGGTAAATTTAAAAGAAAACACAAAAATTATATATTTTCTTGCACACTGAGTGCTGGTGTTAATAACAGAGCTATAAATTATATATTAATAAACATACATTTTTTTTTTCCACACTGATAGCCCAACACACGAGTTGTGTTACCACTAAGGAAAGTGTGTATGTGAAGACAGTAACAAATGAAATTGTGAAAATTACAAATTTCAATGTCCCCCCCCAGCCATCAGTGTTCCACTTAAAAAAAAAAATTTTTTTTTTTTTTTATAAATCTAAATTTACTTCAGAATATTTTTAATGAAAAAAAAAAAAAAAAAAATTTTTTTAAAGACCTTAGCTTTGCGCTCGTAGAGTGAATAAAGTTCCTGAAGTTGTGGATCCTTGTGCAGAGGATGTGAATAAAGTCTGTGTTCAAAAGCTTCAATTTTCTGAAAAAAAAAAAAATCTTGGTAAGAGATTTTCATTACTGATATTTCTTAAACTTAGTTTAACCTGACATAAGATCATATGAAAGGGAGAAACAATCACTTATCTCATCCATAATTTGGGGGGGGGGGGGTAGAAGAAGGAGAGGTTATTAAAAAAAATCTTTTGATTAATAAGAAATGAACTATTTTTTATTAGTTTTTCTTAGTGCTTTTTTTCAAATATTTTCCAGCCATTCATCAAATAACCTGAATAAAAGAGAAGCTTAAAGCAAGACAAACCTCAAATCATGTATCATAGAAACCTATCTTTCAAAAGTAAAACTTGAACTAATTCAGAAATGAAAACCTAAGGGCTAAAACCCGAGTCATATTTCTAAGCTTTACCTTCTGTCAGCAAGAAAAACATATGTGATAAAGGCTCAAGTTTTGTCAGAAGAATTTTTACACAACTAATGGTCCAAAGTTACTTGATTGAGAATCTTAAGGCAAGAAGAAGAAAAAAAAAAACAGGAAAATACTTTATCTGAGAACTCAGAGTTAGAAATAAAACTGAGAGAAACATTTCCCTTGTAAAGAAAGAAAAATAAAGCTTACCTTGATTACTTCTTTTAAACCCTTTTCTCGGATTCCCATATCATCAATCGGATCTAAAAGTGGAAGGGCACCAGAAAACCTACGTAAAACTTCCTAAAAAAAAAAAACAAACAAAAAAAAAACATGTGCAAAATTAAAAAGGCTTAATTAATGACGTGATATAAATTCTAATTTTCAATTTTGTGCAAATTAAACAATTGGCATTTTCGTCTTTTTAATATACAAAAATTAATTTTTGCATAAATTCTATTATTTTAAAGCAAATTCTAATCTAATCTGTTTAGTAGTAACAAAAATTCTCATAAGGAAATAGTTTATTTTTTTACTACTAAAAGGCAGAATTACAAGTGATTAACAGTATTTTGTAAACATATCAAGTTTTTAAAAAACAAATAAAAAAAAATGTGCATGTATGTATATACACAGCATTTTCTGAATCTTTAAAATGCAATTAATATATTTTTGTAGTTATTTCAACCAATTACTATCAATATTATATGTAATTTTAATAGTGGATTGTAAATATATTCAAAACTATGACATAAAGCAGCTAATTTGTACATCTAAGATGATCAGCCTGTATTGGCTCATTCCCCACAGCTACTAGTGTAGGTACCTCTACTCATTTTCGATACTAAAATTGAAATTTTAAAATTAAATAAGTTATCTTCAATCATTAAAATTAGCTTTAATTGAAAACCAAGGGATTAAATTTAATAATTCTAGTAAGCAAAGCATACTAGTGTATTTTTAACCAAAGTTATATTGATTGAAATCTAAAATTTTACAAATTTTTTAAAATATACCAAATTTTCTGCAATTTACTTTTTTTATTAGTTAATCATTTTTTATTAATTCATACATTACGTAAACAGTAGCCAAGTTTCTGTTTTAAAAATCTTGCAAAAATAAAATATACCTCGCTAACACGTTATTTAAGTCAATTTTTAAAATTAAAACTTACCTTTATCTGTTTTCAATCAATTAATAATTACTTACTGCCAGAAATTTACAATTAAAAAAAAAAAATTTAATTACGGTAGCCGTTTTATGTTTTATATCAGTCATTTGAGGCAATGATAGATTTACGACTACCAGGTGTTGTCAAGAACGCAATGTATGGCAAACAATCGTGCCAAGATTTCCATATATATTTTTTTTTTTTAAATTATCATAAATTAGTTAATGCACCTACGGTCATAATTAATTAAAAAATTGAGGAATTGAAAAAAAAAAAAAAAAAATGCTTTAAATATTGAAGGAATTACTTGCAAAACAGGCTGTAAAATTTTAGAAACGTAGAGAATAATATACTGTAAGAATGAAAATACGTTCTTCTATGGTTTCCTATGTAAGGGGGAATAACCAAGAACGCTTGTTAACTTAAAATCAATTTGACCCATATGGGACATCGTACTTTATAAATTTGAACATATTTACACAATTTTTTTTTTTTTTTAAATATATGGGTCAAAAAATTTTTATAAATTTTTTTTTTTTTGATAGACAGTATAATCATCAATTCTTAACTTAAAAAAATAAAAAAAATCATGCAGTTCTTTAAAAGATTTTATAATATTTTTAAAACTTTATGAATTATTATAAAAAAAAAAGATGAAAACAATTTTTTAAAATTTTATTAATAATCGAAAATGTTTTTTTCTTCAGACTATAATGTCCTTAATAATTATTATTTATTCCGGCAATTAAAAGCTTATCAAATTAAATTATATCAGAGTTTTATTGTATTTTTTTATTTTACCCTTCGGAGCATATTTTCGGATAGTGCCAAATAATTTTCGATAAAAAAAAAAAAAGATGATTTATATTCCCCGATGAGTTCTACGTTTAACTAATAAAAAAAGTAAATTGCAGAAAATTAAAATTTATTTTATGAATTTAAATGGAGGAGTGGTGTGGGGGGAAGCAGAGCTAAAAAAAAATTTTTTTCATGAATATTTAAAAAAAAAAATTTCAAAAATGATTTCATTTATTTGTGAATTAGTACTGAAAGTTTCATTAAAATCTGACAATTATTTGTTTTTTTGCGAGAATTTTCAAATCAATGTGTTTGTTACCGAAAAAGTGAGTTTCGTAAACAATCGTAAGATTTTCTGCCATGCTAAGTCAAATCAAAACAAGATTTTCTGCAAAAGTTTTGAACATATTAAAAGGGATTAAAACATTTTACAAAATTAATAAAAATTACTTTTATTTTTTCTTTTAATAATATTGTAAACATTTTGATAAAAAAAAGTTTGTTTTATTACGCTTTGAACCTTTTTAATTCATACTATGCTAGATTTTTTGTGATGTAATGGAGTTACCTATACTAGTGTCACCTACCAAGACAAACACTAAAGATGTTGTTATTAAGAGGGACAACTCAGACTCAACAATCGCAAATAAAGTAATAAGAGGAAAAACTGAATAAATGATCATTTTTATTTACCTGAATAGATTTCAGTACGCTTAGTCTGCTGTCTGGTGATCGTAAATCCTTTGGAATATAAAGTCGAACAGAACTGATGGATTGAATCAAGTGTACCAAGATAGGGACAACCTATAACAGAGCAACAACAAGATTGTACATTGTGGTAGAAAAGAACTGAACAGGAAAATGTGTTTTATTTGCTTTCTCATGGAATGAGAGAATTAAAGAATTCCAAACTAATTAATAGGGAAAATGTTTGAGGAAATAAGGCCTTATTTATTAAGCGCTTAGTGAGGTGCTAAAGTAAAATTGTCAAAAAGACTGAGTTGCAGTAAAGAATTTAAACTTCACAGTAGCATGGTCTTGTGAGAATTTAAGCCAACCCCTCAAAAATATCTTTGTCTCTAACTCCATATTAGATGTACAAGAGTCATCTTTTCTGACACTCCCTGTCTCACAGAGTACAAACTTAGTAATATTTCTATCATGACCAGGAATTCTCTATTTTTTCTTTTTCTTTTTTAATCTCTTACAACCCCATTCCCACAGGCAAAACATTGCTATTATGGCTATTTCCCATGAAAATCGCCAAACAAGCCACATTCCTTAATTCTTCAAACTCAAGCTTTCCACACATATTGAGGTTAACCACCGTCATTCCCTTTCCATTCCATTAATAAAGGATAAGTTCCATACGGATAGCTTCTTCCCAAGAACTTGCTTTCCTGACCACTACAATCTTAACCACTTCAAGTCTAAAGTCTTTCGTACCTATTTCTATAAACAGTGCACCCCTTATTCTTAACATTTATTCAACACCTGCCTTTGCATAGCCCTTGTATAAGATAAACGTTAGGTAAAAAAAAAAAATTCCCTGGATTAACATATATCTGATGAGGGTTTGGAGGGCACAACAATCGAAACTGTCATCATAACAAAGATGATTATAATCGCCATAGTATCAAGAATGTAAATACAAAATACCATTTAGGTCAATTTTAGGGTTACAAAAACAAAAATTATTTATAAAGAGAAAATGTTAAAAAAAAAATAGCAATATTGTAAAACTTTGAGAAGAGGAAAAAAAAATCTTGAACATAGATTTTTAATGAAGGAAACATTTCTTTTAGCCAGAAGAGCCATAATAGTTTTAAGCAAGAAGAAACCAAAGCATCATCAGTTTACCTGCATTTCCCCTTTTTTCCCAGGAGGACAAGGTTTGATAGATGCACTGCTGCTGGCATGGGCAGTCTCAGGGCTCAGGTGAAGAAGAACCTCACAAACATATTGAACTTCAGCTTCAGACTTAAAAAAAAAAAAGTAAGTAAGATCTCATTTGCTAAAATATCAATAAGCTAACAACAAAAAACTGTCCAAGAATATGATTTAATGAAGTAATCTTAATATTCTCAAGAATTCCAAATAAATTATTTTATTTCTTATCTTTTCTCAAGAGACCAATATCACATTAGAAAAAATTTGACATTTAAATCATTTTTAGATTTACAAGAAGTAATATTATTAAAATCTTTTATAACTGCAATTTTTCCAAAGATTTTTATTTGAAAAGTCTGATGTGCATTTTGAACCTTTAAATTGCATTATGCAAAAAGATTTTGGTAGGAGACTCCAAGGAGTAATTTTAAATCAATTAAATTTCACTCACTTTGCTCTGATTAGCTTTCTTTTGTACATTAACAACAGCACCCCATCCAAAGTCATCTTCTCCATTTTTCACCTGAAGACAGAAGAAATATTTTAATTTTCAGTGATTTGAATTATTTTTCATTTAAACTAGAGCAAGCATTTCAGGGTTCTCACAGATCTGTGTTAAAAAAAAAAAAAAATACAGGACTATGTTAAGAAGTTTTAAGGACACAGAATTGTCATCAATTTCAAAACACACATACTTCGTAATTTATTTTTCAATACTTAGACAGATGAGATGTTTAAAAAAAAGCTACAGTTGGTTCCAATAATTCAGGTCACATGGATTGATTGAATGCGATTGAGAAATCAAAGTGTTGAAGGCTAAAACAACTGAATGCAGACCTGGTTTATGTTACACATTTTGTGTAGCATTCTACACAGTTTGAAGTTCTAACACTTGAAACTTTTGAATTACACTTTAATTCTCAATGTTACACTTTTCAATCACCTAAACTATTCAGAATTTGTGAACATCCCAAAAATTCTTGACCACTACACATTTCCTGTGAAGTTGAGTATAATGGTTTTAATGAACAAAAGTACAAATCGAAATTTTCACAAAAAAGACTGCACAGTTTATGTGGTGGAGACTTACCTCGCCGAAGCAAAAGGCGGTTTGTCTGCATGTGCGTTCGTAGACGCAATGGAACCGCGAGGCGAGCTCATGCAAGGCAGTTTTTGGAATGACACGACGCATGCGTCATTGGGGAAAGTGAGGCTCTCCCAGCGTGGGAAATTACGAGACCAAAAAACACATAAAAAGAGCCTACTTCTGTTTCGGAGGCACTTCGCCGTTGAAGACTCGAGAAGGCTACACCGGTGTTCGGGAGACAGCGTTTTGCTTACGGTGCGCAGGAAACGGAGTCCCTAGTGAAGCAGTGTTCTGGGTTCTACGAGAAGCAGCTGAGAGAACAGTTCCAAGTGGTTATTAATTTGTCTACGAACTACACTCCGAGAAGACACAAATACCCACAGTTTAGCTATCGTTACTACCCATGGCTTTCATTGCAGAAAGCACAATGCTGTTAATATCTTTTCAGTTCATCTAGTTTAGCATACATTTTTTAACTATCTCTGGCAGAAATACAAAGGTAAAAGGTCAGGGTTGCCAGACTGAACTTTTAATATAAAGCCAAGCAATAAAATAAAAACCAAATAAGTTTTAATATATTTCATCATTTTTTCAAACTTAAAAAAAGCTAGGAGATACAGGACATTATTAGCTTGGAAACTTAAAATAACAGTCTTCTTATTTTTTCAAATACACATTTTCTATCCTATCATAAGAAACATCAAAGACACATCATCCTTCCCCATCTACATTTTAAGTAAAATTTGATTCTTAAACTTATTTTGGGCAACAATTTAGACAAATGTAGTTTATAAAGATGGACATTGACATGGGATGCATAAAATATCAAATCCACCACCACTCTTGATGAGATGAAAAGTACTTTTCACATTTGAAATTGCCATGTGAATAAAATTTGTTCAGGTATTCAAATTTTTAGACACTGATAATTTTTTTTAGATTCTACTAAAATTTATTTTATTACTGTAAAATAGTTTATTATTTTCCTTTCAGCTACAAATTCAATAGGTGTGAATTAATTTATCTTTGATAGAGATGTTTGTGTCTTTGACACCTTTTATTTTTGCTTTTCATTTCCTTGTTGAGCAAGGGTAGAAGTTAAGAGAAAACACACCTTCATATTCTTTCTTTCTCATCATCTAGCCAAGAAAATACAGAAGTATCTATGAGGTCATGAACTCCTAATCAAAGAAATAAACCACTGCTAAAAATAATTTCCAAATATTACTGACTAGTTAAAAAAAAAAAAACATTTTCTTAAAGAACAATTTTAACTTGTAAAAAAGATTTCTGGGATTTGGCATTTTGGCTTTCATGAATTCAGAGAGAGAAAAAAAAAAAAAGGTGTGTTAAGCAGTACAATTTAGAAAATTCTAACTTTTTAAGAAGCTTTTGGACTGTTGCAGTTTTCACAGGCTCTTCAAGCACTGGAAAAGGCTGTCAATTTAACAAAACATTTCAAGGTTTCCAGGACCTGTATGAACCCTCATTGATGTATTAACTTCACTCTGAGAAGACAAAATGCTTGACAGACAAATCTGATAAAATAATTCCAATATGAAATTAAAGAATCAAGCCACTGGTTAACATTTATTAATTTCTTGACAAATCGTTTTAATAACACAAGTCACTTGAACATTATCACTTCAAAAAGTTATGTTGACATCAATAACAATTGGTCCAGAATTACATCCCCAATCACTGACCCCCCCTCTCACACCTTATCTAAATTAGGATATCGATATAACTTAAAACTTACAATTCCTCTATTATTTGAAAAAAGGTTCAATAGAAAAAGTATAATATCCATACCTTGAGGAGTCTCCCAGGTTGCAGAAATGGTAAGATATATTGGGGCTTTGTAATGAACGCCTGTAATTCACTAGACAAAACGTCTAATTGCTGTCGGATTGTGTAATAAGTAGAAATTTGATCCTCATTTGGAATATTCAAATTACTGTAGTCTTTCTCCCATTTTCGCAAACCTAAATAGAAAAAAAAAAAAGTTTGAATAAACTAAAATCATGCTTTACTTCTGTATATTTCGTCAACAGAATGTTTTCATGAATTTAAGGAAGGGTGTAGTTATGTATTTAACAAAAGAACTAATGTTAATTTTCCTGATACTAGAGATAACTGTAAAAAACAAAAATGCAGAAATTTCAGTCCAAGTTGAGATAAATCTATTAATGTAAATAAGAATTTGACAATAGCAAACAATACTGTCCTGTTAGCTTTCATGAATTTTTAACACAAATCAATGAGATTTTTGTTAACTGCCATGAATATAGCATGAACATTTAGTAAAATATTCCCTAGAAATATAAACACCAACCTTAATAAGAATCCTTTAGTGAAGAAACTTATAAATACTGTTAAAAGAAACAATATTTTAGAAATATTTGCAATTAAAAGGAAATAAACACTGAACAACTATAAAACTGACCATTAAAAAATAAACAGCAGAATAGATGTGCATGCAAATTCTTAAAGAAGAATTTTGAAAATGTTTATTAAATGCTTACATTCTAGAAGTTGAGGAATTGAAGCATAATTTTGAAATTGGTAAAAAGATCGCTCCAGCATGTATTCAGGATTAATTTCCTCAACTCTAAGCAAATTAAGAACCATGTTATAGGTCAAGTGGAATGCACTGTTCAATGGATCAGGCTCTCCCTGTAATAAAGAAAAAAAATCATTTGCTATTTGCAAATCAAATAACTAAAAACGTTTTTTGTGGTGTTTCATTTATATATTACGCAATGTTTTGGCATGTAGACTGAGCAATGGTCAACAGCATTCAACAGAAGGTAGGTTATAGTATTTACATTTTTAAATGCATTTAAAACACACGGATTACGAGTAATAAGAATATTCAGTAGATGACATTCTTTCTCATTAACAATAGTGATTACAGTTACAAGAGAGAGAACTGTTGTTTACCGAATATGGATTCGACCATGATCATGTTAACATTTTCACCATATAAATATTGCAAATATTATGAAGATCAAATTTTAATTCATTAACTTTCAGCTTTATGAACTGTTTGAACTTTCATTTTCAATGGATTATTGTGATGTGTTTACTTCATTTATAATAATGAAACAAAATGTTTTGTCAATTATTTCAGCATAACGCAAGAGTTCTTTGAAGTTTTCATAGAAACTCATTTCTATTCTAGAAACAACAGTTTCTATAGAGTTAAATTTACTTACCTGAACAATTGTTTTGGCAGCACCAGGGCTCATTTTCTCATCAACCATAAGAATGACAATACCACGGTCATCAATACCACGACGACCAGCTCGTCCACTCATCTGAATATACTCACCAGAAGTGATCTTAAAATAAAACATTCAATGTAAGTAGTCATCAAATGCAGAATTGTTTTTTTTTAAACTGTACAGAAGACTTTCATTAATAATTTTAATTATAACTGCATCAAATCTAATTATCAACTAATTTATAAAATGATGAATACCAAAAATATTTTAATTCATCTATTTAAAATAAAATCACCTCTTCAGAATTGGTGGACTAGATTAATATCATTCATAAAAATTGCTGAATACTTGTCATGTTAAAGTAAACATAAAATGAACAAGTGAATAATCACCCTGATTTGAATGTCTCACCAAGTGGTAGGCGGGTATCAACAAACAACGTATACATTATACCAGTGTTCAGCTGCTTGAACGGCATAGTAAAATTTAAATTGCAAATATTAAGTCAGGCTGCAGGCACAGATGCTACACTAGTCCTCATCAGAAATACTAATTTTCTTCTTTAGGGTACTATGCTAGTATTAATGTAAAGCTTAATTTAGCATAAAACATGAGAAAAGGAAGATTGTGTTGCACCAATCTTCCAATACTTGAATATATTTATCTAAGCAATGCTGAATAAGAGGTTTACTATTTAGATAATGTTAATCTTCATTGGTTTTGTAAATCTTTTCATAAAGAAAATCATAATTACTTCAAAATAAAAACTTAGCATTGATTAATTTTCAACAATTACTCCAGATATAGGAAAATTGACATTGCTTTAGGGTTGATAAGGTTAGAGAATAAAGAAATGTAATGAAAACAAAAACAAAATGTGCAATTCTCTTATGAAATCTCACTACAAGAAAAAAAAAAGAAAAAGTCTACCTTACCCATCTGAAGTCTTTGCCATCAAATTTACGAGCCGTGGTGAAGAGCACAGTCCTTGCAGGCATGTTCAAACCCATTGCAAAGGTTTCAGTGGCAAAAAGGGCCTAAAATTAAATTATATCATGAACAACAAACAGAAGTTTTTTGGGGAGGAGAGGGGGAAGGGAGAAATGTAAAACAATAAGTTTTGCGATAACCTGACAATATTCATGTAATACAGGTAGCAAATATTTAAATGAAAATTAATAAAGAAGAAGAAAGAACTCATCAGTACAGGAGATGAAGATCAAATTCTAGCTGACAGTGCAAGATTTTTGTAAATAGGTTTTTTGATATGCCTCTATTCGAACATGCAAATCCACTTTCTTACTCGCTGTTTGACTCTCCACACACACACAGCCATAGAATCGGTAGGTTTGGTTGAGTTTTACAGCATATCAACCTTGGAAAGTTATTGAAATGCCAACAACACTTTACTGGTTAGAAAGCAAGTCTAATGAACATCTTCATTATCAGAGATATCTCTGCAAAGAGGCACTTTGTTGAAGTATAAAAACTCAAGATAAAAAGAAATCTTTTGGGGGGGAAAATGGTTTTAAGTAAGCCACTACTGCAAGAAATTTTTTTTTTTTTTTTTAAAGGAAGGCCAATTTCTTTGATCAAATTTATGAGCGGTATTCACACCTTTGCTGGACACACACATACACACACAACCAAACTTGGATATTATCCACAATTCCTGGAAATAAATAGCAATTTTGGTAAATGAGTTCTAATATTCATCTTGGTAGTCTTCTCTTTTCAATAATTGTCATTGGTGCAAATCCTAGTTAGGGGATCACAGAGACCATCTTAACAGGCAAACCCGAGATTAATTTCAGGTTCAAATACCCAACTTGACTTATGCTATTTATTCAAATTCATCTCTTACTACATTCCACCTTGTTTTGTAAGAAACAGTGCCGGGTAATAATTTTAAAAAATTATCATCAGTCACATAGCAACAATTTCTTTTTTGCATTGACAACAATCAAACATTTTCAGTGCAAATTTATTCAAATGATAAAATTTACCCAGTTAAACACTATATGAATTGTAACCCCAGAGGGAATCAAGAAAATGAAAACTAAAATTTTGTTAGATAGTTATAAAATTCAACTCTAAGATGAAAATAATGCATAATTGCTACAAGACTACAAAGGCTGTTTCAATAAAGTCTTAATGAAACCAATTATTCTGATGGGATCAACAATGAACATCTTAAGCATTTTTGTTCCTTTCATCATAGATCAACGGGACAAACACAATGTCAGACAATTATGAAATAACAACAACCAAAATAGGATCTCTTTTTTTTAGATTAAAATCTTTGATGATTTACCTTAATTAAACCTTCAGCAAAGAGAATCTCAATTGTTTCCTTTAAAAGTGGTAGAAGTCCACCATGATGAATGCCAATACCTTTCTTTAACAATGGAAGTACATTTTCAACCTGCAAATAAACAAAACAATAAGTACAAGAAAGAGAATAGGAAAATAATTATTTATAGAGATCAGGATTTGTAGCTTTTAAAATTCAAATGACTTATGAGAATCAAAACATTTCAAGAAATGTATTCAAATGGTATGCACATATTCTCACATATTACTGACTTCATAAAAAAATTTTTTATTTGTTTATTTAATATAAAACTTTCTCTTTGAAAAATGCAAATTTAATCAGGAATTCTTGTACTGCAAAAGAACTGCAGAAAATATTTAAAATCCTAAATTTAATTAAAGAGTTAAAAAAAAAAAAAAAAAAAGATCTGATCAAGTTAAAAATTTAAATTTTTAATTAGAAATATCAATAATAAAATTTATATAACTTGTTTTAATTCTATAAGTACATGGAAGTGCAGTATTGAAATAAATTGCAGTAAATTTCTTTTAATGTAATCTACTTAAAAACCAATTAATAATGTGAACTGACCTGTGGCAGTTTTTTGTCACTGTCAGATAAACTATCAATAGCATTATTGAAAACTTCTTCCACTAGTTTTTTATCTTCAGCTACAGAATGTAAAAGAAAAATATTAGTCAAGCAAAACAAAAAAACAAAAAAAAAAAAAAAAAAACTGTTTAAATATGAAATTCTGAGACTTATAAACAAACTTGTAAATTGAAACTGATAATTGTCGACTTTTTGTTATGGTATGAATAATTTAGGATTGTTTTTGTCAGTGGATTTACAATGTACAGATTAATATGAGGAAATGTAATGTACAGTTTGTTTCTGATTCATAATTAAATTCAGTGTTGTTTATTGTAATAAAATATTGAACATACAATTGAATTTACTTATGAAACAAAATCAAACAGTACATTCCCTTTCCTTGATATCATGTTAAACCGTACTGATAATGATCTAAAACTCAGTGTCTATTGTAAATCCATTAATAAAGATGATCTCAAATTTCTATTCACACTATAACAAAATAAAATCAAGAATTATTGGTTTCTATTTAATACTTAGAAAGTTTACTTCAATATTTATAAGATGCTTATATAAATTTAAATATATAATTAAATTATACTTAAGTTATAATTAATTGCTTAAATTGTTGACTCGAGATTTAAATCTTAATAAAATATGAATTTAAATATAAAAAAAAAACGAGTATTTTTCGTAAAATCTGACAAATTTCAGAACAATGAGAAAACAAAAACTTAAATCGGCAAATGCACTAGGGTGCAAAACACTGAAAAAGAAAAAAAAAGGAAAAAAAAGAAAAAAAGAAAAAAAAGAAAAAAAGAAAAAAAAAAAGAAAAAAAAAACATGCATTAGTCCCCAACCGACAGAATATCTTTATTTTAAGATATGAGAACCAATTTATTTTTACATTTTCAGTAATTCACTTGGATTTAGAAAGCAAATAACTTGAGATTTTACTAAGAATGTTATGATTAGCTTGATCTACAAATGTTTTTTTAAGGATGCACAATTCCAAAAAGCAGAACTATTAAAATAAAGATTTTTTTATCTTATTGAACTTTTAAAAAAGAAAGCATATTTATAAAGTAATGGAAATCTAAGGAAAATACCTGAATTGAAGTCCAGTTTTGTAAGTTGAAGTGCATATGCTTCACAGTCTTTCTTGCTGAAGCTGAACACAATAACAGGTGCAAAATTTCTCTCCATAATCATTTTGACAATTTTGTAACAATTAGAATTATCTGGGGGAGAAGAAAAAAAAAGCAACATACAGAAATATTTCACTGAACAAGAAAAATGTAAGTTTAATAGACTTCATTTTCATTCAGTAATTTTCTAATGAAAATATTAGACATCAGAATAGTAACAGAGAATAAAAAGGATCAAATAAGCTGACCTTTGATGGAACCTTTCCGTCCTCTCAGACCCATGTCTCCTCTTGCATTACCACCAGCATCTTGTAAGACTTGCATGGCAGTACTGAAATTTTCTTCTCTGAATTCACCCTGAAAGAATTAATTTATTATCATGAATATATATATATGCTGTAAGAATACAGAATTTGAAGATTGCAAAATTAAAATGTATTCTGATCCATCTTTAATTATATCTTCAGAAATTAGAAAAATGTAGAAACCATACTCAAAAAGAATTATTACAATTTAATATGTTCAGAAATTAGAAGACAAATAGAAAAAGGAAGGAAAATATAAACACACACACACACACACCTATATTTATTTAAAAATGAAATTCTTATCTCTTGTGCAAATTACCATTTTGGAGATTCTATTAGTCTTCATAGCTTTGTTTAACTAAAATGGATACAAAGTACAAAACGCATTAAGGTTGGTGACAGTAAAGAAACTTCACCATAATTCAATCCCTATATCTTATGTTGCAACCACTTTGATACTGGGGCAGGGTTGTGAGATAGTGTGTATGCATGCATGCACATGGGGAAGGGAGAGAGAGAGAGAGGCATGTTACTTTTCAAAACCCAGCACTATTCAAATCTAAATTGCATTACTTTTTGAGGTGTATTAAAATAAACAGAACTAAATTAGGCTATTAATGAGAAGTAAAAAAAAAAAACAAAAAAAGAAAAAAAAGTAGCATTAGCCAATTTGTAAATACTTCAGTCTGGCAACTCTGATAAGAATTATGCTTATGCTTCTGATCAAAGTAAAAATTACAAAAGTCTAAACTATTGTAAAAATGCTCTCTTTCAAAAAGACTATCTTGGCAATATGCAGTTTTGATAACTAAATCTTCTATTTGTTCAAAAGAAAAATTGTATAGCTTGAAATAAGATAGCATTATTGGAAGTTACTTACATTTTCATCTACCACAAGATGAATACCGTCTCCACCAGCAGGAAATATATAGTGTTGCAATGGTGTTGGTCGATAATCGGTATACACAACATGACAAGGCTGGAAAAGAAACAAAAGGTGGGGAAAAAAGTTTTTTATTGCCTGATTAGAGTCATAACTATATTTTTAAAACAGTAAAAGAAACTCATTGAAATTATCAAGTTATTGAAAGGTTTTATTTGAAGAAAATTATTTTTTTTCTTCATGCAAGATTTTAGAAAAATGAGTTTATATTGTTAATTTTGAAAATAATTCCTGATATGCAAATAACCACAGCATAAAATGGCAACAGAATTGATCATTTTCTGACCAATTCAACCAAAGCTCACCTGAAAAATGATTTTGTATTTATTCTTTATTTCTATTCTATTGACATTTGTTTGCTTAAAACCTGCATTTGTTTTTGTTTGGTCAAGAGTTTTATTTGAAAAAAAAAATCTAATTTTTTACTGCCTAATTCCTTGTTATATTACCAAAGAAGAGTGAGTTTTATTTAATGGCATATCAACCTCTGTGGGTTATTTAATGCCAAAAAGGTGGGGTTTTAAGGTATTATTTTTTAATATTCGGTTATAGTGAGAAGGTTGATTTAATAGATTTTGACATTTAGTCAGATTTTGATGAAATTTTTTTTTTTAATTTTAGAAAACTGAAGATGTCTTCTAGTTTTGTATTCAAAAAATGTACTACTGGTAATAGTTTTTTTTTCTTCAAAATTTATATTTTTCTATAAAAGGCTATTTTTTTTATACTTTCATAGTGTTTTAACCCTAGTGGGGGGGGGGGGGGTATAACTATTTGCCCATAGCTGGGACCCTAACAGGTGCTACCACTCCGGGTCAGGGTGGACCTGGGAACAACAGCAATTAAGAGGTGGCTCCATGTTCCTCACAACCTCCTGATCAGAGGCCTTGCTGCTGGACGCAGTTTACTGTCATATGTAGAACCACCAAAAAAGAGTTTCAATTTTTTATTTTTTCCTGATATCATTTGACTAAAATCAAGATGAAAGAAATATTAAAAATTAATAATGGCTGACAACATTGCTAGAAATAATCACAGCTATCAAATAAATTGGAGAGAAAAAAAAAAAAAAAAAAAAAAGAAAGAAACCTCAACAATTACAAAAACTCAAGTGGCAAAAATACTAATTGTCTATTTTAACATTATATATTCAGATTTACCATTGATGAGCTGTGATACAGTGAAACAAGCTTGTATGTGGATGACTAATATATTATGCTCTTATTACAATTGAGCTCTCTAGAGAAGAAAATTTTAAAAACAGTTTCCACTTCTGTGATATAAGCAATACTCTTCAGAAATGGATTGAGTTCTTTCGGTGACTGGCATGTGTGTACGCTGCTTATATACAACATGTAAATATTTCCTTTCTCTGATTCCATGCACCTATGGCTTAGGGGGTAGCGACTGACTGACAACAAATCAGTTAAGTTTCAATCCCGACCAGAAGCAAGTGGATGTGTCTAACTACACTGATGAGCTGTGATACAGTAAAACAGGCTTGTATGTGGATGGCTTATATATATATATATATATATATAAAAAACAACAACAACAACAACAACACACACTATACCTGAGTGTATATGGCAAGCTTATTTTCTCAATATTTCTTTAGCTCATATTTTACTATTAATGTTAATGATATTATTTTGGACATGCCACTTTGTCATTCAATTTTGTTTGCTTTTCTTTTAGTAAAATAAGGACTAAAAGCAAAATATGATTACAATTTGTTACACTTTTGTGGTACAGTAGAGATAACCCCACCCACCCAAAAACAAAAACAAAAGAAAACACAAGTAGAAAATGGAAATAATACCTGTTTATGTAGATGACATATCCACTCAGCAAATTGACGGGCATTTGGAATGGTGGCAGAGAGAAACACATAATGAACGTTATCAGGCAATAAGATAATTGTCTCTTCCCATACGACACCTCTCTCTAAAGAAATAAAGCAAATAATATAAAAACTCAGCATCAAATGCAAAATGAAAGCAATTCTGGAAAAAACGCAAGAAACAAACAAAATCCTAACATCAAAAGAATGATAACTTGAGGAATAAAAGAGTTCTACCTTTGTCTCTCATGTAATGAATTTCATCAAAAACAACCCAGGCCACCTCTCGCATCACTTCAGATCCTCTGTATAACATGCTTCGCAAAATCTTTAAAAACAAAAATTTGAAAACAAATTAACATTATGTCATATATATATATATATATATATATATATATATATATGTATATATATATAGATTTTTTTTTTTTTTTTCCATTTTGAAATGTGGTAGTTGCCGATGAGATGTGAAATCTCTCTTAGGGATTTCATGTTAAAATGATCATTCTTGAACATCGAAATCGATTTTATATATATATATATATATATATATATATATATATAAAAAGACTTGTTTCCATGGCCCTCAAGCTAAAACATATCTCAG
Source organism: Ascarosepion bandense (assembly GCA_037127315.1). NCBI lineage: Eukaryota > Metazoa > Mollusca > Cephalopoda > Sepiida > Sepiidae > Ascarosepion > Ascarosepion bandense. The sequence goes on from JBBBDQ010000266.1 coordinate 5,593,499, forward strand.
CCAATAGAGCAATAGAGAAACAATCCTTTCATGGTGTTGATTTCTTCTTCTCTAATTATTATACATGCCTAGTTAATTTTGGAATATTGATAGTCTTTATCATTTAAAGTTTGTCTCTTTTGGTTGGCCCACAGTGGGGTTCCATTACTAGTTATTCTTTAAGTCAGTTAAGTACCATACGTAATACATGCTTGGGCAATCATGTCTGACTGGGCAGAAGATTATCCCGCATTAGGTTGTCATTGCTTTCTGCAGTAGACTGGTTACCAGCCAAGGCTATAGAACCCAATCTGTCCTGTTATATAGACTATAATTGAAGGGAAGAGACAATACCTTTCCCAAGAGCATTTGTGCATAAGTGAATGCAAGGAATTTAAACTCGCTACCTGGTTTCTTGTCCTGAGCAAATATCCACTGCATCACAACACGCATTTATTTAATTACCTGTGACTATTAATAAAAAAATTTAGACTATAAATTACTAATGTTCTAATTCATGTCACAATAAGTGAGAATTTTGAATTCCCTCAAAGCAATTTTTTACAAATTAAAAGTTAAACCAAGATCTCATATTTCTTTCTTCTAAGTTACACTTAAAAAACCATTATTATTGCAGTAACTCGATTCTCACTGCTTATTCCATACTTATGGCCTTGTAAGATGATGGTTAGAAAATAATGTTAACTAATATTTTATCAAACATGCAACATAAAAGAAAATTTTGACAACAAAAAAAAAAAAAAAAAAAAAAAATTAAAATAAAAAAAGTCTTACCTCAGTGGTCATAACTAGACAACTGGCGGTGGGGTTGATAGTAACATCCCCAGTCATGAGACCAACATCCTGGAATTCTTCAAACAATTCTCTGTATTTCTGGTTACTGAGAGCTTTGATAGGGGAAGTGTAAATGACTCTCTGCTTTTTCTGAAGAGACATTGCAATGGCATAGCTGCAAATATGTAAATTAGAAAAAAGGAAAGTTATTATTTCGATGTATTTTGTCAATCACAAAATTAATCTGATGCTCAGTATGCAAATATATTTTCAAGCATGAAAATCAGTCTTTACTTCTTTGCTTAATTCATTCAATAAAAAATAAACTTTTCATTAGTTTTAGTTGGTTACAATGATAACTATCTAAAAAGTCAATTACCTAATTTATTAACAACCTTGTTTTCTTTCAACAGGTTATTTTAAATTGCATATAAAATGTCACATATGCTGTCATACAAGGGAGTGCTGAAAAGATCTTTTCAGCATTTCCATATAACATTACACGTTAGACTCAATCAAAACGTATTGTAATAAAGGAATTGATGACTTCAGTGATGATAAAGTCATTTGAAATTTCACAATAAATTAAAAAGTTTGGAAATATATGATACAAATAAAAACAGTCAAAAAGAGGTTGACATCAGGAAATGCCACTGATATTTATGATGTGGTTGTAAACAAAACTTTTCATCGCAAAATTTATCAGCTGAAGCATTATTAACCATGACCAATTCTCCACGAGTACCTCACCCACTTTCCCAATTCTTATCTGTTTCACACCCATGCTATTTGCTAAGGGTCATGGCAGTTGTGATGAAAAACAACTAATTAAGATGGAGATACTAGTTAAGAATCGGTAATGAAAAAAAAAAAAAAAAATTTTTAACTGCAGAAATGAACACCCTCAAAATTATCCACTAACCCTTGAAAAGAACAATTACAGAATGCATTGCATCTTGGCAAATTGATAATGGCAATGTTTTGATTATGTGTAATTAATGTTTTTAAAGCAGCTTAGAAAAACAAACTTCTTTTTCATCCAAATATGAAGTTGAGTGATTTGTTTTTATGACTTATTAAACCTTTTGCAGGTTATTTAAATCCAGAAAAAATTTTTTTTTAATCATTTCACCCCAAGCAAGGCAGAAATGCCACTGATGTGCAGGGGGCTACATAACTGTAAAAAAATTAGAAAAGAGTGAGGAGTACAAACTAGTTAGAAAGGAGCAATAGAAAGCTGAGAATGCAGGTGCGATGACAGATACATAGGTGGAGAGAAAGGGAAGGTTATACGGGGGTGGGGAGAGAGCCAGTGTCCAGTGGTTAATAGATTTCTGGAGGTTGTAGCCGTCAGGAAAGCAAGAATATAGGAGCGAGTTCCACAGGCGGGAAGTGCGAGAGAAGAAGCTGCAGGAGTAGAATTGTCGTCTGCATAAAGCTAACATGACTGTGAATGGGTGGCACCCAGTTGCCAGTCTGGTTGCATGAGTAAACACCTGTTGAGGAGGCACCAGTGACTTAAGTTCATCTGAGCAAAAGCCATGAAAGTATTTATAGAACAAACAAAGGGAGGCCACATTTCGACGGTGGGGAAGTGGCTGCAGTCGAGCAGCCAGATCAGTACCTCAGACTCTCCTTTGGAGCCTGTCGAGAACACTGAGGAGAATGGCAGGGGCACCTGACCATAAATGGCAGCAGTTCTCCATGCATGGACGGATGGTTGACTTGTATATATACAGGATGGATTCAGGCAGAAAAAACATCCTGGATCGACATAGTGACCCAACCTTCTTAGCAGTAGATTTTGCTATGGATTCAATATAGTGGTTCCATTTGAGGTCTGAGGAAAGGGTAAGGCCGAGGAGGAGTAGTGTATTGCTCTCAGGGAGAATCGCTTGGTCCATGCTTATGGGAGGCAGGAGAGGTTGCCTGTAATGGTTGACAGACAACTGCTTGGTCTTAGACGAATTGAAGTTGACAAGCCACTTCTTGCCCCAGTTCACCACAGAGTGTAGATCCCGTTCAAGGTCAGCAGCGAGATTATGTCTGTCCGCCACGACAGGTTTCTTACTGGTGCGGGAGTATATTGTAATGTCATCTGCGTAGATGCCTACTTGGGACTTGATCTCATCTGGGAGGTCGTTGATGAAAATAAGGAAGAGCGTCGGGCCCAGGATAGAGCCCTGTGGGACACCAGTATTCATGCTGTAGGACGAAGAGGCACGCCCATTCAGAACGACCTTCATTTTGCGGTTATTTAAGAAAGATTGGATTAGGTCAAGCAGGCGACCGGTAATACCATAACCGCGTAGTTTGCATAGGAGGCCAGAGTGCCAAACCCTGTTGAAAGCCTTGGAGATGTCCAGAGCGTGAGCCTCGTCAGACTCATCAAGGGCCTGTAGCATGTACTCCGTTACGGTTGTTAGCAAGTCGGCCATGGACCTGGCAAAGCGGAAGCCATATTGCCTGTCAGAGAAGAGTTTGTGGGCAGTGAGATGATGAACTATTTCAGCATTGATTATGGCCTCGATTACTTTCCTGAATATTGGCAGAAGACTGATAGGGCGATAGTTGGATGGGTCCAAGGGTTCACCACAATTCTTAAATACAGGAACGACTGAAGAGAACTTCCAGCATGCAGGAAAGCAGGAATTTTTTAGATTCTAAGAATTTTTTGTATATAATAATGATTTACTGGTACAAGTCGTACTAATAAACCATAGCTAGGTGGATAAGAGATTGATTTACGCCTTTCCCAAGGTCATTTGTACATTAAGCGAATATAACAAACCTGACTATAAATAGAAACTGGCTCTCCAAATTCCAATTCTCTACCATTATCCATTACACTACCACCTGTACAGGGCATGTTGGATAAATTAGTGTCTACATTAAACAAAAATAACACTGACAACTCATTTTAAGATATATTTACCAAAATTACACAAAATATATCTTGAAATACTAAAGAGTAAATTTATTCAATGAAACCGTCATTGGCTTCAACCACAGCCTCCAGACGACTACAGAATCTTCTGCATCTCTTCTGAATGGTCTCTTTGTTTCAGTTGGTGACTAAATATTTGCCTTCAGTTCAACTTTGGTGCTACAAAGAGTTTTGTTGATCTCTTGCTCAACTGCACCCAACACATAAGGGGGATTGCAGTCTGGGGAGTTAGGTGGCCAAATGTATTGTGTGATGTGGTTGAAGAAATTGCCTGAGAGTCATGACTGGGTTCACCTGCTTGTGTGGCATGGTGCAGAGTCCCGTTTCCAGGCATTAGATGTTCGAGCAACCACCCTCTTGACCCAGGGCAGTATTAGCTCCTCAAGCCACTTGATGTAGGCCTCTTGGTTGAGTCTGAAGACCTCACCAACAAATCTGGGACTCCTTTTCTTATCAGAACTATCAGAGTGAGTTTTCTGAGCTGCCAGACCTTCGTCATAATCATTAAACTCATCCAACTCTTTCTAAATCCTGTTTTGTCCTCAAATTTACACCCAAATACTCTGAAATGTTCATATTGGCATTTTGCCATGAATACTAAACAGTACAGCATGCCGTTTCCAAATTTCTGACAAGAGTGAATTGTATCATGATGCTCTGTTTCTCACAGATGGTTCCCAACTGACTCTACTATACTGTGCAGTTGACAAAAATCAAAAACAAAAGAATTGCATGGGCGAAATTTTAAAACAAAGTATATAAAATGGCAACAATTCACCTATCACACCTTTTAGAGCCAAGCTTACAGCTCCTGGCATTCTCATGCTGTGACTTAGGCTTAATGTTGGTTAACTTTGGTGATTACACAAGAACTGGTGTTAGAATGTTAGTCGTGGTGAGCCAAAAGAATTTGAAAACAAATGAGAACTTACACAGCAACGACGGTTTTCCCTGCAGATGTGTGGGCTGAAACGAGCACAGATTGGTTGTTCTCCAAGCATAGCAAAGCTTCTTTTTGGAAAGGATCAAGAATAAAAGGAAACTCTTGAGCAGGTTTTTCTGGTGGAGGCTTCAAAGGGATAAATTCTTCATCAGGAGGAATTGCTACCTAAAATTAGGAGAAACATTTTTTATGTCAGAATTTAATCATTCTTTTAATGTAACGTTTTTTGTTTGTTTTTTCCAAACATGGTATCAAATATTTCCAGATCATATCATGTCAGAGCAGGCAATTTTTAAGTCTAATCCATTTTGCCCTGATGATTTTACTTTTATCTGTACAATAGAGAAAAGAAGTAAAAGGTTTTGCCTGATTTTTTATCTGAACCTATTATTTAAAAGGCGTATTGTTTTAAAAAACTAAGATTGGTGAAATAAAAAGATATTGATGTTTTTGACAGTTTTGAAAATTTGACTAAAATGGTAATGATTCACTTCAAAAATCAGTATAACAAAGTTTATGCTATTTTCTTCAAAAATTAATGGGAGGAGGGGCAATGAATGCAGTCATATATATTGAAAAATAAATAAATAAATAAGTAAAATAAAAGTGCTTGAAAGAAGCAAATACAAAAATAAGCAATATTTAAAAAATCTTTTGGTGACTTTAATGCTGACTGTACAGAGTGGCTACAAAACTCAGCCACAGATCTTGATGGTGTCCATACCATGAACTTTTCAATCACTCAATCACTTACGCAGATGACCCTACGTCTGCTAGATTCGTTTCAGTTCCATCCGATACTTGCCATGCCAACTCTGATCATGCTGTGGTTTCCATTAATAACTTTCTAGGAACCTCCTACTATCAAAAAGTGGACTGGGATGTGTTCCATGACTTCCTTTGTAATGTCTCTTAGAACAAAGTTTTAGTCTCTCTGTTGAAGACTGTGCATTTCAGCTCTCCACTTAGGTGAAAGCTGGCATTGATGCTTTCATCCCATCCAGAAAAATTTAACTCAAGCTTCATTCTCTCTCTTGATTCTCTCCTGCTTGCTCAGCCACCATTGCTCACAGGATCCACTTCTTTCTTTACCGGAGTGACGCGTTTGACCATAAGTGCTTTTTTGTCTCTGCATGCAATGAATGCAAACATGTTTAGCTTTAAGGACGACTGGTGGCTTTGTAAAAGCGTGTGTAACAACAGCATATCTTTGATCCCTCCACTACTCAATATTTTGAGGTTCTCACATCCACAGTGGACAAGGTAGAGTGCTTTGCTCACGAATTCTCTTACAATTCCATACTTGACTCATCTGGAGTACCCACGCCAACTTCTTTCCTAGAAGTGTGGCCGAGCTAAATGATATATACATACCCGCTGCCTGGTCTCTAACATTTTTTTTCTAAGCTTGACTCCAACAAAGCAAGTGAATGTGATGGTATTCCAGTCATTGAACTTAAGAAACATTTTCCTGAACACTCTCCTGTCCTCACCAAACTCTATTGTCTATTGCCTTGCTGCCTCTTGCTTCCCCATTTGTTGGAAGACCTCCTCTGTAGTTTGGTCTTTAAAAACTCAGGACAGCCCTCCAACCCTTCTATCTATTGACATATCAGCCTCTTACCACTTTTTGGTAAAAGTGAGACTATTATTAATGCTGAAATAATTTATCATTTCTCATCCAACAAATCATTTTCTGACAAGCAGTATGGCTTCCTCTTCACCAGGTCTACTGCTGATATGCTAATGACCATCACTGAGTATATATATCAGGCCCTTGATAAGAACGGCAAAACTGAGGTTGTCACCTGGGATATCTTAAAAGCGTTTGGCATGCTGGTCTTCTGTGAAAGCTACAGGGATATGGCATAACTGGACGATAGCTTGATTTAATCTAATCGTTCCTGTCAAATCGTAAAATGATGGTCATTCTGAATGAGCATACTTCCAAACCCTTTCATGTGAACACAGGTGTCCTTCAAGGCTCTATCCTAGGTCCTATGCTCTTCCTGATATTCATTAATGATCTTCTTGATGTAGTCAGTTCTCAAGTTGGCATCTGCGCAGATGATACCACCATCTACTTCCATCTCAATAAGAAATCTACCTGGGCTGAAAGGTAGATCTAGGTTTGCTCCTGGAAAAGACTTACAATCTGTGATGAATTTGAGTAAGAAATGGTTCATTAATTTAATGCTTCCAAAACGAATCTGCTATCCTTTAAGCACCATAGGGAAACTTTACCTTCTATTAATATGGATCACATTAGTCTCCCTGAAAGCAATAAACTGTGCCTCCTTAGCCTCACTCTCAGCTGATCTCAAGTAGAATTAATACATTGAATCCATAGCTACATCTGTTGCTAAGAAGGTTGGCTTGCTATGCCGAACCAGGAAGTTTTTCTCATCAGATTCCATTTTGCACATTTATAAATCTACTATTCATCCATGCATTGAATACTGTTGCCCTATATGGTCAGGTGTTCCTGCTGTTCATCTCATGGTTCTCAACAAAATCCAAAGGCGGATCTGCAGTGTAATTGGTCCTGATTTTGCTTCTTGCCTTCGGACACTTTCTCACAGACGGAATGTGGTTTTCTTCTCTCTTATCTGCAAGTATTTTCATGGCTTCTGCTTTGATGAGCTTTATCCCCTGGTGTTTTGCCCTCATCAATTACCTGTGCAACTAGATCCTACCCTTTTACTGTCAAAATAGGCAAATGTAACCGCTAATTCTACTCCAGTAGTTTCTTTCCTCACACTTCCCATCCGTGGAACTCCCTTCCCCATGCTTGGTTCTCTGATAGCAACAATCTCCAAAAGTTTAAATGCAGTGTCAATTGCCCTCTTCTATCGCCATGAATCCCACCCCTCTTATCCTTTCTACAACATCACCTGTACTGTTTTCTTTTTTGATATCTGTCTCCTCTCATTGCAATCTCCTGTGTACGAGTGGCAGTATTGCTTTGCTAGGTGGGGTGGGGGGACAATCATAAAAAATGTTACAATAGAACATTTATACAAATTGAATAAAAAAGTTTTCTTTTTGTACATTCATTTAAAAAGATGCAATTATTAACATTGAAATCTTGTGAGCGTGCATTCAAACTCTTTTGGAAGGAGATACATTTACCTCATGGGTGCATGACTCCAAGGTTTCGACTTTATGAACTTGGATTCGGGGCATGATTTCAGGAGCCAATCTGAAAAGTAAAATTTTATACATCAAAGTAAATTAACCTTAACAACAAATATAGCAATAAAAAAATTCATTTTAGTTTATAAACAAAAGACAATATGGCATAATAAATAATTTTGTTGCCTTTATATGCTACAGAAAAATATGAATGTACTTTATCAAATTTATCAAGTAATTTATATCAGAATTCTCACTGAAAAAGAAATTGCAATCACAGAAATTTGCTTTTATTTTTTATTATTTCAGTCAGTGAAATGGAAAATACATCTCACCAATGACCAATCCTATACAAATATTGAGAAATCATAGAAAATATATAAAATAAATAATAATTAAAAAATTCAATAGACATGAGAAAAAGAGAGAAAAATCTGGAGATGTGATCACAGCAAGCAGCATCTTTGAAAAGTGCCTGAAAACCACAATATGATTTGAACTAAACCTTCTGAGTAAAATTGAGTAGATGGAACTGTTTGGAAGCTATTGTTGTGCTACAGGATTCCTACAGACGTGTAAAAAAAAAATCCAGGTCTTTCCTAAGACTATGTTAAGTTTCAAGGAGACACACACACACATAACTGTCATCAATTTCAAAAACACATACTTTGCAATTTATTTTTTAATACTTTGATAGATGAAATGTTTAAAGAAAAGCTATGGCTGGTTCCAATAATTCAGGTCATATGAATCGGTTGAATACAGTGTAGAAATCAAAGTGTTGAAGTTTATGTTATGTTACACATTTTGTGTAGCATTCTACACAGTTTGGAGTTCTAACACTTGAAAATTTTGAATTACACACTTTAATTCTTACTGCAACATTTTTCAGTCACCTATACTACTCAGAGTTTGTGAATGTCCCAAAAATTCTTGACTGTTACACATTTTCTGTGAAGTGCAGCATAATGGTTTTAATGAATTACAAAAAGAAATTTTGACAAAAAGATTACAGAGTTTAGCTACCACAATGGTGTTAACATTTTTTATTTTATTTTATATACTTAGCATTCAGCTTCTCTTCAAATTTTGATATCTGTCCTTTGCAGGTCTTCGTATGGCATTAGACTTTGTGATAAGTGTTAAGCTCCAAGTCTGCTCAGCTTTCTCCACATAACTGTCAGCTGACTTGCACAAATCTTGGGAGCAACTTTCAAGTTCTTTGTTTTTGATCTTCAGTATTTCAATTTCCATTTTTATCCAGCTGCTTATCGCAACCATTTTTCCTGAATGGAAGGGTTTCTCATATACACACATAGATGTAGTTGTAATACATAAAAAAAGAACGCTGAAAAGATCTCAGCAAGATCAAAAAGGAATTCAAGAGTAACTTCTTATGATTGATCAAATTTTGGGAAGGTGGGTTATGCAAAGACCTTTTCAGCATCTCCTCCCTACCTCGCATGCATACTTACGTGATGTCTTCGTCAGGCTTGTGCTTCTTCGAAGGTGTGTCATCTTTGCTGCTGTCTGGAGACTCCCTCTTCTGAACAATACTTCGAAGTAAATCTTCAGCTCTAATTAAGAAAGAAATGGAATAATTAAATACAAACAAAAAAACATTATTGCAATTGTTATTCTGGAGTAAAATAAAAAGACCAAAGTATTTTTTTTCATTATTTATTAAACTTATTCTTTCTAGCACATTCAAAGTTTTGGTTAAACAGAAAACATTGATTTGGAAATTCTGTCAAAAATCAAATAAATTGTCTGATTTTAATGAAACTCTCAGGACTCCTTCACAAAGGAATTTATTTGGGATTTTTTTTTTATGTCATCCTCCCCCACCACACACTTAATTTCATGAAATATTAGGAGATCAAATTAATTAAATTTTTCATCAGAATTTTTTTTTATTTGTTAAAAAGCAGAAATTCTTGGAGAATGTCATTTTCTTTCTTTCTTCAAACTATTACTCATTTCCTGAAAATCTGCTCCAAACTGTAAAATAAAAGATGAAGTAAAACTATGACATTTAATTAGAAAACTTTTAATTACTTTTATGAATAAGATTTATTAAAAACACTATGAACTTAAAAAAAAAAAATTTTTAATGAATAATGAATTTTTACAAGAATTGTTTTCATTTTTTTTTTTTTCAATTTCAATTATAATGATTTTTTAAATTCTACATTATTTTCATCTGGTTAGGTGATAGTGTTATTAAACCCAAATTATATTTACTAATCAAAAATTGAAAGCTTAATACAAATCATTTGGCACAAAAATTATAAAAATTATATTTTTTAGTACATAAAAAAAAAAAAAAGAAGATTCGGTTTTTTGGGGTTTTTTTTAAAGTCTGCTCGACCACACGACATTATCAGAAAATAAGAGCGACTTTTTATGTTGTGCTCGCAGATTTGTCAATACTGATGATTTTATCAACTTTTACTGATAATAAAAACAATCAAATCAATTGTAAATTCAATTTGATTTTTGAAACGACTAACTTTTTGCCTGTTGGAAATAAAATCTATTTAGCTTGCAATTCTAAAAGGGTTCAAGAAATATTTTTTTAAATACATAAAACATTATGTATCGCATTTTTAAAGGGTAGATAAACAACAGATGAGAATGTTAACACGCTTCGTTACTTAACTTTATATATACATTTGTTCTTTCTTCTTTTTGTATCCTTCAAACATAATAAATGTGTAAATGTGTATGTATTCAATCATAACGATAAAAAGTAGGAAGAAATAGTTCAATTATGATGATCTGATTGAACAGGGCGGTTTGTAGAGTACTAGTCAAAGTATTGTGGTTAGATTGCAGCACTATTTTAGCGAATTAAGCTTATTTACATTTAATTGTTTAATTCAAGTCGTTGACTATTTCCAGAACCATGTTGAGAAAATTTCTTACCGATTATTTACAATACATGTTAAAAGCTCAATATTAAACTTCATGCTATGCACGTATTTTTCTTTCTAATCTAAAATAATAGAAACTGGAACTGCGTTAAAAAAAAAAGCTTTTTAACAAATAAATTTAATTGATGAATTTTGTTTGCGAAAATAAATAATTTCTGATTAAAAAAAAAATACATCGTATGTTTTTAAATGCTTATTTACTTAAAATCAAAATGTCCAGCTTTATTTTTCTATTTTTCATTAATGAAAAAGTCAAAATCAAAAACGTATTGCCATTATTTTAAAAAATAAAAAAAGAATCGAAGTTAAAAACAGAGCCTTAGCCATATATTCTCTCAGTGATCATCGAGTTAATAAGTACTTCCGGTTTCCGGAGATAAAATATTAAAAATACGTTTGGAAAACAAGAATAGCGAAGAAATCAACAGCATGGAATACTGACAAGCACAAATTTTGTAATTCTATCAAATGAAAAAGAAAATTCAAAACAAAACGATAAAAAAAACACGACATGCGATATTTGTTTTGCGAAACTAGTTTTTTTTTTTTCTTTTTTCCGCGAAACTAGCCAGAGATTCCAAGAAAAATTCGACACGTTCACTTCTGAATTGTAAAAAATATTTTGAATGACTTAACGTTATCCGCTATTTTCTAGCTCAAACCTTGAAGTTAATAAAATTGAAAGATAAGTACAAATATGCATATAAAAAAAAAACAGCTAAAGTAAAAGATAAAAGTAGAGTCGAGTCAGTTAAAAATACGAGACACGTGGTATGAATTATAAGAGGGTATATACGTGAAAGTAGATTTTTTTTTCTATCAAAAATAAGTCATTACCTTTTGTTATCCGTATTCGGATTGTTTTCTTCCTGAACAGGTTGACTCGTTTCTTTAGAATTATCAGGTTGCGATTCAAAAACGTCGAAGAGATCATCCCCAAAAGTATCAGCCATGATTGACGCCTTACTTTGAAGAAAAGAATCTAAATTGCAGAAGCGCCCCCAACTGCACCAAGTTCGATAACTCTTATCGAGCGAAGATTATGCCAATATTTTATGCCTATAAAATCCCTATAAGTTTGTCAGACTAAATGTCTTTGCCACATTGATAATTATTAAAAAAAAAATAATCTGAATCTATTGAAATTTTTGAGCAAATTCATTCAAAGACTTGAGTTTTAATAAAAAAAATCCATTTAAACAGACTAACCTTTCTTTCTAAATGGCTGCTTTTTTTCTAAAAATAAATATTTTTTTCTTTTTTTTAATTAGTCTTATGTTTGTTAGTTCATTTCAGAACTGAATGAAAACTTTTAAAAGAGAAATAAAAAAAAATTAAAAATATAAATGACCAAGAAGAGAAACTAAGTGCTTCAAGCTTTTTCTGGAGTTTAACAAAAAAAATTCTGAAAGAAAAATACCCAATTTCGTAATTAGGTAAAATTTTAGAAAAGTAAGTAATATATACACAGATGTGCATTGTTGTGCAGTGGATATTGGTTCAGAACAAGAAATCGAAATTGAATTCGTTGTGTCCACTTACGCACAAATACCTTTAGGAAAGATGAAGTGGGGAGCTCCTGCATGTTTATTAAACTGGCCTTGCACCAAACATAACAGAACTTTACTCCAGATCAGAAGGTTGAAAGAATACTGTTTTTTTGTATGTATAAATAAATGAAAATTTGTTTATCAATCAGCATAACATGAAAATGCATGCATGAAATTATTGTGAAAATGTTCTAAAAGAAATAGTAGTAATGAGTTTAAAGAATTAAGAGTTTGTTTGTTTGTATAGTGAAATGTGATTTGTACAGATAAAGATAAGTCCATGTTTTCTATGTGATGTATCAACAGGGTAGTAGTAATGTCATGTTCCGATCTTTCTTTTTGTGTACAGTGAGTAGGTGAAGAGGAAGGAGGAGAAATAAAGAAAACAGCATGACAGAGTAAGTGAGAGGGTGGGAATGTAAGTTGCTGGGGTGGCCTGATTATTTTCTTGCTACATTGTGTTCAGCATGGACTGTCTGGTACTTTCTCATCCTCTCTGACTGACTGACCAAAAATGTCTGGTACTTTCTCATCCTCTCTGACTGACTGACCAAAAACGTGAAAGATGTAGCCAACTTGATCACATCAGTCAGTTAAGTGCCATATATGATACACACTTTGGGTAATCATGTTTCGAAAGATACATGACTGACTGGGCAGAAGAACCCACAGTTGGTTGTTATTGCTTTCTGTGGAAGACTGGTTGCCAGCTTAGACTGGTCACCAGCCAAGACTATAGAACCCAATCCGTCCTATTATTTAACCCATAACTGGAGGAAAGAGAGGGATTAATACCTTTCCTCAAGGGTATTTGTGCATACGTGAATGCAAGGAATTCAAATGGAATTCAAACTTGGCTCCCCAATTTGTCATTCTGGGTCGATATCCACTGCACCACAGCACACATGGTTGGCTCATTTTTTAGGGGCAGGAAGAAACATGACACAGGTCATTGAAAGCTCAATTTGTTATTTTAGTAAATTTTTGATTTGTTCCCCAAAAGCCTTTACCCCTTCAAATCGTTCCAAAACATCCTTAATTCCCTGCAAATCGATAATTGTTTATTGAAGAAACCTACTTTTTTTCATGTTTACTACCAGAAAAATATCGGACTATATCTCACCCCTTACCACCATTCTTATATCTGATTCACCGTTGAATGACTTTATGCGTAGGATGCTTATTTCGGCCTGTTTACTTCCTTTGTGCAATAACTATATGATTTGTTTTGTTTCGGAACTCAATTTCCGCTGAAAGTTGTGTTTTATTTTTTCCTTTTTTTTGGGCTGTAAAATATTTTTCCAAGAAAGTTAACTTTCAAATAAAAATTTAGGGTTAGGGTTAGGGTTAGGGTTATTGTGTGTTTTTTTTTCCTTTTTTTTTTTTTTCTGAAATTAAAAAAGTCGCATGTACTTAATTTGAGAAGAAAATTAACTTTCAAAGATATAAAAATAAGTGATAATTGGGTTAGGGTTATTGCGTGCATTTTTTTTCCTTTTTTTTTTTGTGTTACTTATATATTTGAAGGTTAATTAAACTACACTCACCACTTATTTTCATATATTTGAAAGTTTACTTTCTTAAAAACAATTCTATATTTTCATATAAGTGAAAGTAAACTTTCATCGTAAAAAATTAAGTAAAACTACAATTATCACTTATTTTCATAAAAAAAGGAAAAAAATACACCAATATATTTTCAGATATTTGAAGGTTAATTAAACTACATTCGCCACTTATTTTCATATATTTGAAAGTTAACTTTCTTCTGAAATTTAAAAAAACAAAGGAAAAAACACGCAAATACACGCAATGCATTTGAAGGTTAATTAAACTACACTTATTTTCATAAATTTGAAAGTTAATTTTCTTAAAGAAATATGTATTTAAAAGTTAACTATCTTGAAAAAGAAATTCTACAGCCCACGCATCTTTCAGCGGAAATTGAGAAGGCATATAAATTGCTTAAGTGGATAATGCAAAAATTGTTGAAAGACAACAAGCAGTGGTATGGAAAAATGGTGGTGTCCAAGCGGCTTGTTCATAGTTGTCTGCTTTATGACTTTAATGTGGACTTTTCTGCAGCCACATCAAGTTGAAAATACATCAATCCTTTGTGAGTGAATGCACTGCAAGGCATTGGTTCCAGAACTTCATATCTCTCCCTTTGTGATGAACCCCATTATTCATTTTACCACCCACACATCCAAAGTTACAACCACTCTCTTATACTCTAGTTACTTACAAATGTGATATTCCATTATTTTGATAACATAAAACATGTTTATTTATTAGCATCAACCTTCTGTTGTCATAAACAGAGGGGGGGATAAACTGCATGACCAACAAATATAAAGGCACAATGAAACATATATAATTGTTTATGACTTATAACATAATTGGGCTTACGGCCTATCACGTTGAATACACCGGTTCTCACTCAATCACCGAAGTTAAGAAACGTTGAGCCTGGTCAGTACTTGGATGGGTGACCGCTTGGGAATACCAGGTGATGTAAGCGTTCAGTGATGGATATGTGTTGTGGTGCAGTGGATATCAGCTCAGAAAGAGAAATCAGTGAGCCGAGTTCGAATTCCAGTTGAATACCCTGCATTCACTTAAGCACTGGTACCCTTGGGAAAGGTATTAATCCGTCCCTTCCCTCCAGTTATGGGTTAAATAACAAGGGTGGGACTTGGGGACCCTGCTCTTAAAAACAAATCCCAATTTATCTTGATACTCAAAAAGAAAAATGTTGTAAAAATAAAATAACCTTACCCAAAAAATCATTGTTTATGTCCTTAAATGATCCCATAAGGATTGATAGGTCGTTAAACCTTGGAAAAAAAAAACAACAGAATTGGATTAACCTTGTAGCAACTCCCATTCTGTTCTTTTGTTTAAAGCCAATTGGCTGATATCAAAGAATTTGGTATAAAACGAACATTTACACTCTTATCAGCAAACTGCGTTCACACTAAATATGGAACATATAGCTTTTGTTACTTTTGATATTTTAAATTGATATTTACATATAAATAGTCATATGACTGAAGTGTCAGGCTTTTATAATCTTATCTGACTGCAGAGTAAATGGACGAAAAAGGATTAGTTTCCTATGCAAGTAAATAATTAATAGTTTAACTAGCATAGTACCCATCAAAAATTAGATGATTATATTAATGTATAGATCTGATCAGCATCTCTGCCTAGGATCTGGATAATATGTGTAGTCTTTATAAAGAGCATTACACCACACACCCACAATATATATATATATATATATATAAATTAAAAAAGGATTAATTCAATGATGTTGAATGACCATTTCGATATGAAGATCTCCACGGGGGATAACACATCACCTCAGCAACAGAAAAATCCTTTCAGAAACTAAATGAAGAAATAAAAACAAGGTCAGCGAATGACATGAATTAAGTGGAGTTGGAGGTAATAACACCTCAAAGAATGGTGCGTGTACGATTCAACTAGATGGTAGTGTAGCGAGTGTTTCACCATATAAATCCAGACATGTCTCATTTTAAACTGAAAGAAGAAAAAGATAAAGCAGAAAAAATAAATAAAAGGAAAAAAGAAAAAGAAAAAAGGAAAAAAGAAGAGAGAGAAGACGAATTCAAACTTGGAAAAGATAAAATAAAATAAATGAAAAAATAAAAATAACAAAACCAACAGAAAGGTAAGAATAATGAACTGAGATATTAAAATATATACTTTAGGGCATTTGTTCATGAGTACAAATAAAATAATAATAGTAATTCAAACAAATAGCTAGTTGAATAAGTTATATTTTTAAGTTAGAAGAGGATTTGTTCAGAAGTACAAATAAAATAATAAACTAATAATAGTAATAAAAAATTTCCAGTTCAGTCTGCTAAATTTTTAAAGTAATATCAGTAAATAGTGAAAATATTGAAATAAATTTGAGATAATTTCAAATATATTTAAGGGTATGAAAGATTTTATGATTGCAGAAATTAGTTATTTCATTACGTTGATTCAATAAGTCAGTTTTTGGAAATTTTATTATATGGATTTTTTCTTGTAAGCAAAGGAAACATATTTCATGTAAATATTTAGATGTTCTTTAGTTAATATTTTCCATTTAACTGCAGGAGTTTTATTTGCACCTTTCAATTACCAATTGTATTTAGAGAGAGAAGTAGAATTGCTATATACTTTATTAATGAAAGATAAGTTGTGCTGGTAAAATCGAGACTTAAAATTATTCTTAGTACATCTGATATAAAGTTTGATAATATTGGGATTTTCATTGGGGTATGTTATAGAAAATGGAAGACTCAAACCTTGTTGTTTTTAATCAAAATAAGTCCCATCAAATCTAAACTAGCGATGACTAATATTGCATGAATTTCAATACCCTGTACAAGATTGTTTCTTGTCATAAATCAGTTACCTATATTGGCCATACTACCACTCCTCTGAGTAGACACCTTACATGACACCTATCTAGTAATAATAGTGCAATAGAACAAACATTTATTAACCCAAAATTTACAAGAACCCTTAAGAAAAATTTTGGTTGAAAATACAAAAATATTATTTAGATCACAATATCAAAGGTCCCTTGCTATAAGAGAGGTACTATATATCAAACAATTTTCTCCTATCATCAACCTTACATTATTTAACAGTGGAAATGAAGTTTTAAAAGCTTTTTAAAAAAAATAGACAGGTGCTCATGAGATACTCAGCTGCGTGTGTCATGTGATTGCTTTAAAGAACTCTCCTTTTCAAAAATATAAAAAAATACAAAAATTACATTACAAAAAGTTAAAGTCAAACATGAGGACAAATAACAGCATTGGAAAAATAACATCCTTGAAAATGGCCAATGAAGTGGCTGAAAGTGCTTGGAATGTCGAAAATTATGGAACATTTTTACACTCCTTATCTCCAGCAAAAAGGAAACATGTAAGAATACTGGGAAAATTAAATAAAAAATTAATAAAAGTTGTTTTTAACAAAACATATTTAAATGAAAGATTGCTGCCAAAATAATAAATGTGTGTGTGTGTGTGTGTGTGTGTGTGTGTGTGTGTGTGTGTGTGTGTGTGTGTGTGTGTGTGTGTGTGTGTTGGGTCAGCAACACATAAAAATACAATTTTAGTTGGAATAATGCTGAAGGGAGTGAATTAAACTATAACGCAAGATAATTTTATACAGAAAGGAAATTTATGATAACACACAAAAATATTCGCAAACACACAGGAATAAGGTGACAGAACTATAATATACTGGACACTAGAACAGGTTCAACTTCGTACTAGTTTCACACAATATTCACTGGAAAATAAGAGGTGAGTCTAACGAGGAAGATATTTGGAAGAAGTTTAGGCAGAATGGAAAAAGGTCATTCAACTCGGCTAAAGATTATATATATATATATATATATAACTAAACGCAGCTAGGGTTTGGTCAGAATGATTAACAAAAGAATATTTACCTTTCACTGGATGTTGAGAAAGGTCTTTGTGTCCAGAATTTCAGCTGGTAGCTTAATGGAAAGTTCTTTTGATGTCTTGAATGAATAGCCAGAAAGAGGTCATGCCTGGCCAGTAGCCCAACAACACTGAGGTTTTCTACTATTTCTTCCCTTTTATATAAAAACAGGGGCCTATATTCATTGGCTTTCTCTTTCTCTGGTCTTTTCCTTCTTTTCACTGTAACCATAGTTACCAGGCTATTTAATCTCTTTTTGGGAAGGGTAAAACCTGACCCAGTGACCTAATTCATACTGCTCTCCTTTCTAGAGTGGTAGAACCCTGACAGAATGACCAGTTACTACTACTTTTACTAAGGTCACTATTTTATTCATGATCCAAGGCTTTTGAGGTGAAAAAATGCTTCTAACTTCCTTGTTACAGTGTGTATGCATGTCTGTATGCATATATATATAATATATATATATGTATGCATATATATGCATGTATATTTATGTGTGTCTGTGTGTAAGTATGTATTTATGCGTATATATATATATATATATATATTCAAATAGTTTATATTGAATTAGACTGACATCTGTCTATTCAATTATTTAACAAATTTTTCAAGTCAGTGTATGAGTTGTCTGTCAAATTCAATAAAATATATCTGAATAAATTATTGATGTGTAAGTGCACATTATATCTATATATTCACTTGGCTTTGAATTCTTTGATTTATTTCAATAAATTCAATAATACTTCTCAAATTTGATTGATGTTGCAAAAATTTGTTCAGATATTTGTTATTTATGTTCCATTGTTAGCAGTTTGATAAATGAAATCTTTATTTTTGAGGCAGATTATCGACAATCAATAGAATACAGTTTTGAATTCAAGGCAACATGAATATAACAGATAAGACATCCTTACAATTGTTGATATTGCGACATATTGACCACATTATTAAAGTACTGAGTACTCTTTCTTCTGACTCAGTCTCTCGATTTTTTGTCTCTGTAAATGCAGTCTGCTTTTTTTGGTATTCCTTTTTATTGTTTTATTCACTGTGTTTTATTTTATTCATATTCTTTTTTTATTTTTCTTTGCTATTATTTTCTTTTTTTTGTCAATACATTTTGTTTTATGTTTTTCTTAATGTTTGATTTTTTATTATTTACTTGGTTTTTCCTTCTTTTTCTCATTTTTTTTTCAGTATTATTCCTTTTTCTTTTTCTACGTTTTTTTTATTCGTTTCTTATCTACTTTTTAAATCTGTTTCCATATCTTTTGTTTTTTTCTTTTTCTTTTATATATGTTTATATGTATTAAATATTTGTTTTTCTTAATCTCTTATCTTTTTATTATTCGTTTCTTTATCTACCTTTTTTCTCATTTTTTTCTTGTTCTAATTTTCTTCTTTCATTATTACTCATTATTTTCTGCTTCTATTCTTGTTTTTTAAATTTATTTTTCCTTTCTTCTCTTTCAATTCATTTTTAAATATTTGTTTTTCACCTCTTTCTTATTTTACTTTCTTTCTTTCTCTTATTTTCTTTTCTTTTTGTATTAATAACAGCTGTTGGTTGTATCTAACCTTATTTCTATAACTTTCGAAAGGATTTCATACCAGCATTTTATTTTGGGGGGACATTATTTACTTTTTCCAGCAGACCAATTAGGGACAGAACAACTTTTAAAGCCAACACTGATTCTGAAAACATGAAATTAATTTTTCTTTTTATTCAGTATATTTTTTAAAATTTTAAATTTATTATTTGAATAATTATTTAATTTAAATTTATTTGTGTGTTATTGCAGTTAGATACAGAAGCTCCTTCAGGTACAAACAGGAAAGATTTTGGGGGTTTGCTTGTAAATCCTTGTAGAGGTTGTCAGCAGTCACTAATCTGTAAGGAATGTCGGCGGTCTCCAAGTTATAGAGGGTTTTTGAAGATATTACCATCAGATTGAAGACTACGTCTGGTTCAAGGACAATAAACTTCAGGTTTCTCTAGATCTGGTAAAATAACATCTCTGAAACTCTCCAACAGTATTTATATTCGATTTGATACGACATTCAGGATTATGAAATGAAGACAGAATAAGAAATGACAGATTCAGCTTCGAAACAATAGGAATAAAATATATATTCAAACAATAATATACATGGTGGTATTGATAAGATAAGGCATGCAATTAGTAAGGCAGGGTTTTGGAATGTATGAGTTATTCCCCATTGACTGTTTTTTTATACAATTGGTACAAAGTTGAATAAAGAGTTTCCTTGATTGAAAGAAAGTAAAATGTTCATTTGTTCAGTTCACATGTTGCATTAAGTTTTAGGCTAAAGAATAATTAACCTGACGTAAAGTATAAGAGTTAAAAGTGATATTTGTATGTGTGTGATTGCATTTAGCTAAAACTTTCTGTGCATGAGTCGAGTATTTGCATACTTGTTGCGCTCAATTCTTGGGCCCAACTGTAATTGAAATGTGCGATTGGAGTTTGTGTGAACATAATGCATGTGTGTGTTCAAAATAAAATTGACGCCTAATTGCTACCTGCACATGAATGTGCTACTGTTGAAATAGTTAAATGTAACTTCTTCTTCTACTCTAATAGTTTCTTTTCTCACACTTCCCTCCTGTGGAACTCCCTTTCATTTACTTGCTTCCTGATAGCCACAATCTCCAAGAATTTAAATGCAGCATCAATTGCCATCTTCTATCTACTTGAATCCCATTCATCTTTCATCCTTTCTTCAACAACTCCTGTACCCAGTTCTTTCTCTCTCTGTAACCCCTAGCACAGTAGTAGTGGTCCCACCTTGCTCGAGGTGAAATGATTTAAAAAAAAGAAATTTCATTGCAAACTTAACAATAAGGTAATACCTTCAGGACAAAACCATATTAAACATAAGGTATTAGTTTGCTGCATTGCTCTGCATCTAGAATGTGCAGGTAATATAACAGATATTGGTGTAGAAAGTATAATTTCAAGACAAGTTCAAATTATAGGTTAGTCTGTTGCATTCACTTTCATACTTGTATTACGAGACCTCATTTTTCTTATAGTTTTAATACAATATACTAGTAAATACAAAATCTAAGCGATGCATTAAATCTATAGCTAGTAAGTCTCTTTTTGCCATCCAAAAAAGTTCCCACTCACCAAAACTTTTAGATTTAGTAATAATAGAGAAAAAGTGTTTTGTGGAACTTTCTAGAAGTCTAGAGAAACTTCTATTGGGTTCTAGAGCATCTAAAAAACATATATATAAATGGGAGTCCAAATAGATTAGTCAGTTTTTTTCAGTTGTTGTTGCCCAAACACACAGCAGTGTGCAAATTGAGGTCAACCCCAGCTCATTTTGATTCAGAACAAATGTTTTGTACACAAAAGACCCTGAACAGAAACAATAATTGGTAAATACTGTTTGGAATAAAAAATGCCCCAGCAATTTTCCAAAGGATGATGTTTTCTCTTTTACACGATATTCAAGGATGTGAGTTTTACATTGATGATGTAATCATATACAACACAACATGAACAGAACATTTACATATCATCAAACAATTTTTCTGTCAGCTTGAAAAAGCAAACCTGTCTGTGAACTTTAACAAAACTGAATTCTGTCATGCAAAAGTTAACTATCTAAGCCATACAGATGGACAGGGTCAAGTTAAACCTATCACGACTAAAGTGGAGGCTATACTGAGATATCCAATTCCCACTACCAAAAAACAGAAGATTTTTAAAATTTTTCATCAATAAGAAGTCCACTTACCAACCTCCTTAAGAAAAATGTGACATATACATGAAGCAAGGACTGTGACGAACCTTTCAACAGAATCAAGTCAATTCTCATTAGTAGTCCGTCTTTGTCAGCTCCAGACTTTGCTAAATAATTTAAATTGTTAATTGATGCCAGTGATGTGGGGATGGGTGGTGTTTTAATTCAGGAAGGTGGTGAAGGCATTGATAAAGCCATTTGCTATTTTTGTTGAACAACTGCCAGAAGAAATATTCCGCTATTGAAAAGAAATGTTTGTCACTACTATCAGCCCTACAACATTTTGGTTTTTACCTCAGTGTTACCATATACCCTATTATGGTTTACACCAACCACAGCCCATTGACTTTCCTTCAGAAGATGACAAACAAAAATGAAACACTTGCAAGGTAGAATATTCTTCGCCAAGAACATAATATGGTTATAAAACATATGAAAGGAAAAAACAATGTCATTGGTGACGCTCTTTCTAAAGTATGACTTTCCCAGATACTGAGGAGAATCAAATTTGAGAAAAAAATATTTTTCCTTTTGTGAATCGGGAAGCCGGGTTCGAATTCCAATTGAATTCCTTACATTCACTTACGCACAAATACCCTTGGGAAAGGTATTAATCCATCTCTCCTTCCAGTTATGGGTTAAATGATAACACAGTTTGGGTTCTATAGCCTTGGCTTGCAACCAGTCTACTGCAGAAAGCAATGGTAATCTACTGCTGGATAATCTTCTGCCCTGTCAGTCATGTCTCTTTCAAGACATGATTGTATGACATTCAACTGACTGTCTGAATGTGTTTTGATAATAGAAAAATGTCTTTGTGTCTTTGTAATGGGTTTTGAGGTTTAACAAATTTTTTTCATTATGAATTTCAAAATTTTACTCTTTGGGGGAAGTGTTATGAGACCCAACTTTCCTTATAGTTTTAACACAATATACTAGTAAATACAAAATCTAAACGATGCATCAAATCTATGAATTAAATCTATAGCTATTAGCTCCCTTTTAGCCATCCAAAAAAGTTCCCATTCACCAAACCTTTTAGATTTGGTAATAATAGAGAAAAAGTGTTCTGTGGAAATTTCTAGAAGTCCCTAGTAACTTCTACAGGATTCTAGAGTGTCTAAAAAACATGTATATAAATGGGAGTTTGAATAAATTAGTCAGTTGTTTCCAGTTGTTGTTGCTGAAACCCACAGCAGCATGAAGATTGAAGGTCAACTCTGGCTCCCTTGATTCAGAACAAATGTTCATCCGAAATAATCTAATATGCAAAAGATCCTGAACAGAAATGATCATCATTATCGATTTTTTGTGTTGATTTTTTTGTATTGATTTTTTTGTATTAATTTTATTCACCAAACTATAATAGTAATTTAGAATTATTTTTCTTCTTATTATTAGCAGTAATCAATCCTTTTTTATTTGTCTGGTCTGCATGATGTAAATCTAATCTTTCACCTCACACCCTTAACTAAAGCATATTTTTCCTCTCACCCAATTACTTTATCTGATATTGACTTCTACTAGTTGGGGTTCTCACGGTTAAATTGTACTTATCTTAACTTATGCCGTTTTAAACCTCTACCCAGTTTTATTGTAAACCTTATATGTATTATATGTAAATAAATTCTGTTTTAGTTTGTAAATGTAATTTCATTTTTTTTCCTGCCCTTTATGGAGTTAATATAGTTCTTTGTGTTTTGTGTTATGCTACCCGTAACGTTTGGGAAAGGCATGAAACCATCTCATTGCTTTCTACCCACCTAGCTGTGGATTAAATAAATAACAGGTAAAGCTGAGCTTTGTAGCTTTGAATGGTAACCAAAGAGACGGTCAAATTTGTGAATTCTAACCTATGAAGAAAGTAACAGGAAACTACTCCACTATCTTTCCTCAGAATTTATAACAATTCATAGAAAATAAGAAAAAAGAAACTATGGAGAGTTATGATCATCTATGCCCTGATAGCAATGTCAGTACTACTGCTAGCAAACTGTAGATTACTGTCAACTGTTACTATTGAAACAGATTATTAAATCTGTTTCAAAGTTTAACATAACCAAAGAAAAATTTCTTTAACAATAGGGACCAATTTATAGAAGATAAAGTTCAATTTTGACAAATACACACTGTTGAAAATTTAATCAACTAAACGCTCATTATAACAACTAGTGTCAGCATATGGTGATACAGAGCAAAAGCAAGGGACTGGATGTTTGCTCTATAACGACCAGAAAGCAAATGACCAAAACTCGTCGGTGCGCATCCGAGTTTGCGCAGATGTTCTGGTTGAAAAATAAAAATTAATCAAATATCAAGTTTCCATTTTGTGAGCCTATGCGAATTTTATTTACCAGCCAAGGGGAAGCCCAGAATTAAATTCAAGTGTGAAATCCCAAATGATCTGCTTTTGATCCAAAAAGCAGATATAAAAAGCCGAGACAGAAAGCACCCACCAGACTGACCAGTGCAGAGACACAGAGACGAATGTAATTAGTACCTCCCTTGACCAAGTCAAGCGGCTACTATGTTCGCCTCCCTTTACCTCTCATTACTTTCTTCCCTGTCTCAAAAGTACTTACTGACCTAAGGAGCGACTACATCAAAGACATTCCTTACTCATGACACTCCCACATTCCTAAGCCTTAAATCTTTTTCAGCTTATTATTTGCCATGAACATTTTAACCTACATTGGACCTATATTCAAGTATTACTTTAATTGTAAAAACATTAATTTATATGTGTATATATAAATGTTATTTTCAACTCAATTTGCTTTTCTTGATTTTATAATCATTTTATGACTTATAGTGGGCTATTACAAGGCCAAATTCCGTTAACTTGCAACGGTATACAATTACCCTTCACCAGAATGAGAAAACAATAGATAACCCACTATAAGCAAAGGATTAGTAATCTTACAAAATGAACCTTCCAACAATGGAAATCAAAGTACAATGCCTCATCAAATGTCTTGTTTGGATGTGACAATTCCCCAAGACTCATCTACAGGAACAAATGTGACTCAACTCATCAATCACCCTGACGGCCCCTATACATAAACTCAACAGGGCTAGCAAACCATTTACCTGCACTGGAGAGCCAATAATGTCTTTGAAAAAAATTAAGAAGCGCCTCTCTTCACCAACAATCATCTCATTCCTGACTTTACTGTACGCATCATTTGCTTTCTATGAATCAGAATTGAGGAGCTGTTACACTCTGCTGCAATTAGATCTCTTTCTGATTCACACTACATGTTGGCTGGATGTTAACACTAAGAAAGCAAAACACAAAATAAAAAAGGCATTTTCTGTACAAATGCTCCGAGCATTACATCTGTTCGACAAAACAAATCTCTGCAATAAAATATAATAACCAATCACAAACATTTCCACTGGAAAAAAGTTGACCATGTGGACCACGAAATTTGCTTAAAAGAAAACCTCTCATAATGACCAACACAGATACAAACCAAAAGGCCACCTGTGGACATGCAGGTGTGTTGTCACTCTCACCATGATGATCATTGCTCTTGTCACAACCGTGACTTTGCCCAAGCTTCATTAATCTCGCCCAACTCTTCACATACAAAATGTGTCTGACAAGCCAGCTTTGATACTGCCAGGCTCCTGATGCCAAACACCATGATTTCTAACATCTTGATCTTGTCACTATCCAGTGACTTGCTTACCTTGTCATCACCATCTTGTTGATACCACATTTAACCAGAATCCAACAGACTTTTAATCAACCTTCAATATCTACTTCAGGCCTCCTTCATCATCACTACCATGACCCTGTTTTGTGACTCCATTTCATTGATCTCTGATAGAAACCTTCTGCTTGATCAATGCTCACTATCTATACTGAATCCCTCAATACCAGTTCAACATACTTTACCATGAATCGACCCATCACTGTGACCTTGATCAACCAACCTGCCAACTCACCTTACCAAGCAGTTTGGCTTCAACATCTCAGCATCACATGACCACCAGCTCATCAAAAATCTTACAGATGTCAATTTCAGCCATGAAGAATGGCATGTCAAACCTCACCAATGGCTAATCCACTCCAGACCTATCCTCTAACCTCAACTTTGAACTCGGCCAGCCAATTCAAGAAATGGATCAACTTCCAGCCCTACCAACAACACACTTACACCTTACCAACAGCAATTGAAGAATCACACATGAACAATCTTTGCCATATTTTAAATAACTATTCTGAATTTTTATGAATATTTGCTGTTTAAAATTTAATCCTTGTCTGTTCATTTCCTTTGCAACCAAACACTTGTTATAACATCTAAATGTCTGCTACATGTATTTTTGTGAAAACCAGACACTATAAAACAAAAGTTGTGTTTTGTTTACAGGCTGATTAGGTACAGTTTTGCTATCTGGTGTTCAAAATGAATTTACAAGTTTGTTTGTATCTGTGAAAATTTGTAACTTCAAGTCGGAGGGAGATGATAATTTATATTTTCTTTGGTCTTTTCTGCTTCAAATGTAATTACACATAGATAGGAATGCTGTCAATAAGGCATGTTTGCTTCTTTGCTCCTCCTTTAACTTTTGAACTCTCTCACACACACATATACACACATGTGTTTGTCACACGAGCCCACACACATGCACACAAATAGGACATTCATCTTATAACTTGTTTTAATTTTTTTCTTTTCTTACAATTGTTTACACATGAATTACTTTTGTTAATACATGCATTATTGTTTGCTTTATATTTATTATTTTGTGTTACACATTTTTACCTGGACTTATATTGAGTCCACCAATATTGTTTGCTGGATAAATGTTTGAGGAGCCTGTAAACATTTACTATCCAAAGTGTTGATTCCTGCAACGTAATGGTGACTAACAATAACAAAAAAAAAGACTTACAAACAACATTATATTTTGTTTTTGTCAATAACATTACCACCTGTCTTATTTACTGTTTTATAAATTCTTAGCATTCTTTCCAACAGTTTTTGAAAAAAATTAGATGATAGACCTTCTCAAGCTCACACTCACCTTTTGAGTATTCCCTCCAAATTCTCTAATATAATTAATTCTATACTAATTCAATGTGTCAAAGATCAGAAAATTAAGACAACCAAGTTATAATTTCCAAACTTTTGTTCTTTTTTTCCGACTTGAGTTAATTATGATATGATTTAGAAGAGAGTTTTGGATCGTTGTCTTGTTGAAAGGTGATTTTTTTTTCACAATTATAGATAAACCTATAATACCAACTGTATAGCATGTCTTTACAAAATGGAATGATATTGTTCTTTTTTCATGGTTTCATTGACCTGAATCAAATCTCCAGCCCTCTCTCACCTAAAACATCCTACACCATAACAAACCTACCACTATGCTTAACTGTGCTGGCACCACACATACATCATCCAGTCTTTCTCCTGTTTTTCTTCTCGCATACACTCTCCTCTAACTACTAAAAACTTCAAATTTGGACATGTTGTGTTGAACGACAAATCAGGGAGCAGAGTTTGAATTCCAATTGAACTCTTTGCATTCACTTATGCACAAATACCCTTGGGAAAGGTATTAATCTGCCTCTTCCCTCCAGTTATGGATTAAATAATAAAACAGACTGCATTCTGTAGCCTTGGCTGGCAACCAGTCTCCCACAGAAAGCAATGCCCAGTCAGATATGTTTCTTTCGAGACATGATCACCCAAGCATGTATCATGTATAGCACTTAACTGACTGACTATCCATAACACATTTTGTTAATGTCCAGTTCTTATTTTTGACCATAAGTCTTTTCTGCTTATTCATTCTGTAACAGGGATTTCTTGATGGTCATGCACTCCCCTGATCTAAGTTGATCTTTCACAGTTGAGAGTGAATTGAGAGGAATTAAGTTCAGCTGTCATTTCTGGAGCAATTTTTCCTTCTGTTTCATTTGTTCTCAATAATCAAGTGTTTGTCTTCATCAGCCGTTGTCACTTTTGGTATTCCAGTTCTTTTTCTCTCAACATTTGCATCAGTTTCTAACTGATATTGTTATGAATATCTCACCCCATGTCTAAGAAATCTTCAACTTCTTGGAAGTTTGTTTTTGAGGGTAGCCTTTTGAATAAAATTACCTTAATTTCAATGCTTAGCTGCTTTGATTTTGTCATTTTGTTCAAATTACTTCTAAAATAAAAACAAATAAAAAAACTATTACAAAATGTTGTTGTAGTGACAAATTTTTCTTTTTCTTCAGAGATAACCACATATGTTTTATTTATAATATTAGTTAGTGCTGAGTTAATATTTAGAAACTATATTAACATTTGACTTGAAAATTTTCATTATCTTAAAAAGTCTACTGAGAGGGTTAATGGTGAAAACAAAATATAATGTTTCTCATACAAAATATTCCTGAAAAAACAATGACTGTAAATGAATTCAACCAGACAAAAAAAATTCTAAAATTCATTGCACCCCTTTGTTGTGTGTATGTGTAGTCATACCAACATAATTTTGGTCTGATGAAATCCTAAAACATCTTACAAGTAAACTTTTTACACTTTGTCATACAATTTTTCCAATACTGTTCTTTATATATAAAATATATATCATAATTATATATATATATATATATATATATATATATATATATAATTCCAAGTGAAGCCAGAAGTGGTTATTATGCTTATTATGTAGGTTCATCATTCAGAAAGAATGATGAACCTACATAATAAGCATTTTAAATGTAAATCATCTGCACAACCACACCAACATTGCCTGATGATGAGAATTAATCTCGAAACAGAAATTTCCATGTATCAATGTAAAATTGACATAACCATATGATTATATATATATATATATATATATATATATATATATATATATATATATATATATCTGAATTAGTTTTTGGTCATAATTAAATATTTTTATAAAATATTCAAAAGTTCTACAATATAAATGTATTGAACACTTTTTGATACAACTGTGTACTGGTCTAATTTAATTATGACCAAAAACTAACGAATTAACTCCTTTCCAAGTGAAATATATATATATAATATGAATATAAGTTATCACACATTGAGTGTTGGTGTTAATAAGATAGTGCTCAATATAATATGACAGAGCTATTAATAATAATATAATGGATCTGTATATTAATAGATACACATTTTTTTTCATCACTGGTAGCATGACTCAGAGTTTCAAATGCTGAATAAAGTCTCTACTCAGCATCTGAAGATTATGTTGTGCATGAAAACTAGTAATAAAATAATAATAAGATTATAATTTTACAAATATAATTATCAATATAATTCCCAGTGTAGTTGATGTTTCTGATTTTTGCTATTATTTAATTGAAGTGTTTATGTGATAGCTGGAGAAATAAGTTTTTGGTCTTGAGTAATTTTCAGAAAGCATTTTCTTTAAAACTTCAGATGGAATATTGAACACAAATGAATATAAATTCAAAATCACAAATAAGTAATAAAATATTTTCATCTGGGATCTGTGCACTTTTATCTCTTGCAGCTTGCAGTTTCTGCATTTTACAAAAATAATAGAATTTTTTAAGATATAATTTGTTTTGCTTTTATACGTCTCTTTCTCTATGACTAAAAACAAAGCCATCTTAGTTTTTTTGTCATATTAGAATTGTAAACTGAATTACATACAAAAAATTGATGTAGTAAGCAAAAATAATGTTTTCTTCAAAATACAATTAATAAGACACTTGACCTTGAATTGATGTTGCATTATTGTTCATTTTTGACTTTTACTGAGTTTGTTGTTGTTCTCACCAAGTTTTGTAAATGTTCATCAGACATTTACATATTTTTTGCATCATTTTAAGTCAGTCTGCAAGAAATTGCTTAGAGATTCACATGTTAGACAGAACTGATTGAAATAATAATTAATAGCAGTTTTCGGAAAGAATGATGAACCTACATAATAAGCAATTAAATATATCAAAAGGCAAGATTAATATTAGGTTAGGATAAGGTTTAGTGAAAATGCTGTAAGGTTGCTTGAGTTCAGTTGCATATTAACTCAATAAGCAAATAAGAAAAAGAAAAGAAGAATAACAAAATATACAGCATTAAAGTAACCTGAATGTGTGGTTTAGGGTTAGGGTTAGGGTTATTGATGTTGTTAGCTGAGTTCAATATGTTGCATTCACTTTTGTATAAAAAAAGAAAAGGCATGAAGCTGTTTCTCTCCCTTGAGCTATAGGTTAAATAGCAGGTTAAAATGGCCGCTTCACCCTTGGGAGGCTCTAGGAGAAAAACAGTTTTGAATTCAAAACTACAGAGAAGGCAATGGGAAACCAATCCACTATCTTTCCAAAGAAGTAATAGCAACTTAAAAGATAATAAAGGAAAAGTATTTGTGGAGAGCCATGATCACCTGAAGAGACATAACATTTAATAAAGAAAAAAGAAAATAAGGGTGATCGGGTCCTAAAATAAGGAGGATGTAGATTATAACAACTACAGATTTTTTATGTGTATTGGTAGGCTCCTGTGTTAAGTTTCTTAAGCCAGAATCAAGAAGTATCTTGAATGGACAGTACTTTTAAATTAACTAAACACAGACCATAAAGATTTAGCTTGAAACATTACACTACCGACCATAATTATTAGGCAACCCTAGTGTTTTAAAAAAATGATGTATTTCATACTATTTTTTAGTAATTATTGCCAAGGAAATAATTGTAAATGTAAATAGAATGGTTCTTTTGTTAATATTGCATAATAACATGTGCATCAAATGAATTTATAAATATTTAATAATTACCTATATTGCAGTTTCATCAATGACAGAATGAAGAAAATTTAGGGTGATTCGGACGAGTTCATCTTTGCTTCCTTGTCTTGTAAAATTTTGCAAAGTAATAATTACAAAAGAACCATTGTATTTACATTTAGAATTATCCACTTGGTAATAAATACTAAAAATAGTATGAAATACATAATTTCTTTTAAAAAAACTGGGGTGACCTAATTATGGCTGGTAGTGTTACATACATTTAGAGTCAATAGTAAATAATTTAGCTAAAACAGGCTCCTGATCAATAAACTGAGTGACAGCACTTCACCAAACAATAGAATATTTTTTACTCTGATGAAAAATTTCAATAAACTTAAATAATACCTAAAGGTTGAATCCACTTTGGCAGGAAGGGAGACAAGCTAGTGCCACTGCTTAGAATCCACCATTAAGCTGAGAAGAAGGAGTCTAATATCTTAAATTTGTTAGCCAAGGATGGTGACCATAAAAGACAGCATAGTTAACAAATTTAATACCACATTAATAGCATATAATTAAATCTAACTTAAAGTGCTAAAACTTTTTCCTCTAAATGCTGTGTCCTTTCAGGATAAAGGCGGTCATAGCTCTCCATAACTTCCTATCTCATGTGGTGTTTAACACTTTTTTCTTTCTTGTTAAGGTTCCAACCACACATTCTGCCATCCATTCACTAAAGCTTGTCAAGTAAGTGGCTTACTGCCTTCCACTATCACTCTTGTCCTCAATATGGCCTATGATGGATATGTTTTCCAATCCCACCCCGCATCCTTATTATATATCCAAAGAATTTCAGCAATCTCTTCTTCATTCTGAATATAAGTGTTCTTTCTGTTGCCATTTTTTTAAGACTTGCTTGTTGCTTACATGCTCCATCCATGGAATGTTCAGTATCCTTCTGTAAAACAACATTTCTGCTGACTCTAGTTTTTTCTTTATCTGTGGGTAGATTGTCTCGCATTCACTGCTATATAAGAAGATGGATGCTACATAGCAATAACAACATTTCCTTAGGTGCTATGTTTTTTCTATTAGCTGATATATATTGTCAAATGTCATTCCCCCCAACTGTGCAATTGCTGATACTTTGATAATAACCTGGAGGACCCTGCTGCATGACAATTTTAACATTGCATCATTGGCAACAATTTTTTAATCACACGTAATAATATTAAAATATTTCAGCAACACCAAGTGAATCAAAGAAGAATAACCAGTGCTGATTGGTTAGTATATTTCAAGATGCTTATGCAACACATTTAGCTTGAAAATTGTGCCAAATTTTCTGTGAACCTCCCATGTGATGTAATTTGGCTATATAAGCAAAGTCATGTATGGTCATTTTCAGCTGGAGATGAGAAAGTGAAGAATGTCCATGCCACTCATCATGTAATGGACAGAAGTGAAGACAGTCCATGCCATTTATCAAGTGGCAAGAAGCAAAACCTTTAGTGAAAATCCTGAATTTGAAGAAAGCAGGTCTCAAGAACCTTTATAAACAATTTGAAACTTGAAAAAATACTCATCACATTGATTCAGTGATTGATCTTTTTTCTCATTCAAACAAACATTATAAATTCAACACAAAAGTTTTAAAAGTTAAATTATTTAACACTAACATAAACTTTCTTCATTACAAAAAGTTTACATCCAAAAGTTTCAACAATCAGACCTGCATGCAAAATATTTTTTCACAAGCATATAGCATACATCAACTTAAATGAAACAATCTTCAAACTACAGAAATATTTGACTCCAGTTGCAAGTAACTGTAAAAGTAGACAACTTAAAATATTAATATTTGAATATTATTTTATTTATTTTGTTGAGAGACAGTTCAATTAATTGACTACAAAACATCAGCAAATCGGCACAACAAAATTGAATCTGAAGACATTTTTCTTAATCCCGACTTTGACTCAATATCCATTACTTGGGACATTTTGCAGGCTTAGTTATCTGTAAAATGTTCAAATTTTAACACATCAAACATATTAATATATCAAATTTTGCCATTGCAGTTTTCTTTAAGAAATTTTCTTCTTAAGCTTTGTTTGTTGATTAATGCATATTTTTAATATAAATTCTTGTTAGTGTTTTTCCAAAAATTTCTTTTGGTTTGTAATTTTTATTGCAAAATAGTATCCTTGTGCTATACATGAAAAACTTGAAATGCTGTTGAAGTGATTTCACACATCCCACAAAAAATAAATATTTCCTTCTGATAATATGTCAATTCAACTAAATAATCCTTACTCCACAGCAAGCCTCATAACCTGCAATTGCCAAGAAGGGATCAGTTATCTGGTTTTAACTGATTTCAAATCCTTCAGATTTTTACTCTCAGCTTTAGCTGCTAGACTCCTAAGCCACACTTGTGTCTACTTATAATTATCAAGTGATAATTGTTCATTTGGTTCTTCAGATATTAGCAACACTATTGTTATGTAGTGCTACTAACTCATGGGAAGTAATAAACACTCAACTATCTCATGGGTAATAGCTGTAGTTATTTATTTACTTAAGCACTGGTACCCTTGGGAAAGGTATTAATCCATCCCTTCCCTCCAGTTATGGGTTAAATAACAAGGGTAGGACTTGGGGATCCTGCCCTTAAAAACAAATCCCAATGAATCTTGATACTCAAAAAGAAAAAAGTATTACTAGACACAAAATTTATATAAAAACAACAATAAATTGTTGAAAGAAAAAGGTATTACCAGCAATAAATAAATAAAAATTTAGTTGGCAATAAATGACCCGCTGAGGTTGATATGCCATAAAAACAAAACAACCAACCAATCATAATGAAAGTGTTATTGTTGATTATTATTTGACTTTTTAAGTCAAGGGAGGTAAAAAAATCTCTTGTTTGTGTCTTAGTTGATATATTCCTGAAGCAACATGAATATTGCATTATTTTTTATTTGTTTTGTTTTTACTTGTTCTTATTCTGGTTAAAAAAAAAAAAGAAGGGGTAATTTTTATGTTGGCAACTATTTTCACGTGGAAAAATATTATCATTGTAAAACCAAAGTTATGACATAAGCAGACACTGAATGAAAATTCTCAGAATCTTAGCAGTTTTGTCTAAAATGGCTTTCTTAAATGTTACTCTTTGCTCTGTAGCATTTTTTATCAGATCCTCTTTTAACACAATTGATAAAATTTAATCAAATGGAATAGAAAAAGAGAAGTGAGAGATATCTGTTTCAGTAATAATAACAATATGGGACTGCTTTGTAATAAGTATTTAGGCATATCAAAACAAGTGTCCATTGTCTAGGAATGCATCAAAATGTCATGCTGTGTAATTTTGCTTTCTTCATTCACGTGTGATGAAAACTTGCTTAAATGTATGTGCATTTCATGGGAGAAATGAAATATGGATGCCCAAAAATGACAAAAGCTGATATTGCTTACAATGGCAATATACTCAACATTAAAACACCATCATATAATGACAACAATGTTGTTATATATATATATATATATATATCCTGTGAATGTGAGTTTAAATATTGATTTTTAATGCATGAAGACCCTTTCTACCTGGAATATTGATACAAAACAATCTTCTTAATTTATATTTGTCCTTATTTGGTTACATTCTATACCAATCTGAGCTTATAAAAATAAAATAATAATAATAATAATAATAATAATAATAATAATTAACAGGCCAGACATTATTGTTAAAAACCAGAAGGAGAAAACTTGTCTATTAATTGATATGGCTTGTCCAGCGGATTGTAACATAGCAATTAAGGAATTTGAAAAACTGTCAAAATATAAAAACCTGGAAATTGAAATAGAAAAAATGTGGAAATTGAAAACAAGAGTTGTGCCAGTGATAGTAGGTGCACTTGGAATGATAAAAAATGGAACAAAACAACACATTGAAAGAATCCCTGGAAACCTCAGCTTAAGAGATATACAAAAAATTGTCTTATTAAGTACAGCCCACACACTAAGGAAAACTTTATCTATGTAATGCTAGGGATGATAGGGAAGATAGAAAAACATGAAATTGAGTCATAACAACATGCCACGACCTGCCTTAGGTCTCCCCGCAGACTTGGTTGGTAGTGAGACCAAAGCAGAAATCGAAATGTGATGAAAAATGACATAATAATAATAATAAAATAATAACAATATTAATAATTATGTGATGAATAAAACATTTTTATAGCTTTTTAAACCAAGAACAATATGTAGTATTTATTCTCTACAGTTATTTTGTAAACAAACCATACAGCCTTATCCAGTTAAGTTTATACATTTTTTAATGCTATATCCTTTCAAGATATTGGCGCTCATGGTCCTCCATAGATTTATTATCTGTGAACTGTTATGACTTCTCATGAAGGATAGTTGAATAGCTTCCCATTGTCTTTTCCACAGTTTGGAATTCAAAATAGGTTGTCTGCCATGCAAGACTAAAGATCCCAGTCTACTTTGCTATTTAACACAAAACTGGAGAGAAGGGAGATATTGGTATCTTTCGTAAAGACATCAGTGCAAAAGTGAACGGAATAGATTAGGCTGGAATTTGAATTTATCTTGCTGATTATACTTTTCTTCACTAGGGAGCTTATACTTGTAGCCTTGTGCCAGACTAAGTAAATATAATGATTTTTTCAATTTCATATCTCTTTGTATGTGTTTGTGTACACTGGTTGGGGGAATGGGAAGGGAATGGCTAAACCCAAAGAGACTTGAAGCTATGAAGCAAAATAATTTTTTTATCAGTTTTTTTTTTTTTTTCTTAAAGTGCTTTGGTTGAGAATTTTCCTTTTAAGTTCTTTGACAATTGAGCATTTGCCAATGTCATTTTCTCAGCTGTTATCACATAGTTTGTTTTCTTTGTTACCGCAAACAAAAAGATTCTTTTAAGTAAAGTGTGAAGCAATTAGCAAGTATAATCTCTAACAAAGATTTGTTTTCTTTGGTAAATAAACAAAAAGAAGAAGAAGTTTTACTTCTGCTTTTCTTATATTAGTTTGTGTGTCCTTTTATTAGAAGACTAGTAGACACAGTAGTAGTAGTAGTGGCTGTAATTGTTAATACAGAATGCAGCAGAAATGCCTCCCACATTTTAAAAGTTAACGAAAAGACTAACATAACTACTATAAAAAATATTATTTTATTGTTATATAAACAACGGGCTAGAGTTTTTATTCATTTGTTGTTTTTTTTTAAATGACATCCTCAAAATGGTGTCCTCTATTTGTCATACACTAGAAGTTATAGCACTTTGAGATCTTCCAGTTGGCTTTCTTTTCAGTGCTCAACTGTGGCCCTGAAATTTTCAACCTGTAGCAGTGTGTAGAGTGAGTGACCATGATTAAATGAAAAATAAATGGCAGAACTATCCCAAAAAACGGATAACAAAAAAATAGAAAAGCACAGACAAAAAAAAAAAAATAGTAACATAAAACAAGCAAAGCAAATTAACAGTAATAAGGCAAACAAACAAGTTAACAAACTAAGAATTGGGTTTGACACACGAAAGCAAAGTTTGGGTAAGCAAACTTAGTGTTCTGACTTCAAGAAAAGACACACTAGGACTGCATCATATGAAACTGAGAAGTGGCTTGTTTTATTGGCTAGGAAGAAATCCGAGCATGCACTGGTGGGCTTCTGCCTTTAAATTTGGGAGTGGCGAGTGTTTTACAATCATTCCTAATAGTGATTGAAATCAACAGAGTCTCTATCTAGGACAACATCATTTTGGCGTAACATGAAATGAGCACTGAAAGCTCTCTGTGTTGCAATTACAGATTTGCTCGTTTTAAAAATATTACAACAGCAAAGACATAGTGCACACTGGTCAAAGCCATGATGGTAATTGATGATATTGGAAAAAAAAGTGGTAAGACATTAGCTAAATGAAGATACAATTGCTACTTGACTAAGTTCATTAGCACCACACAG
Source organism: Ascarosepion bandense (assembly GCA_037127315.1). NCBI lineage: Eukaryota > Metazoa > Mollusca > Cephalopoda > Sepiida > Sepiidae > Ascarosepion > Ascarosepion bandense. The sequence continues at coordinate 5,629,790 of JBBBDQ010000266.1, forward strand.
GTAACAATTAAAAATGTGAGAGGTATTTCTGTCACACCCTATATTATTTTTCATATTTTAATTTTTTATGATTTTTTTCAGAAAAGAAACTAAAGAACATATCTACATATATCTAATTTAGTCCTAAAATTACCATATATTTTGTTTCATTTAATTAATGCAGTCAATCATCAAATAACAAAAGAAATGATTTATGAGTCAGAGGATTCAGACATCCTTCCAGATAATAAATTAATTCTCTTAAAATAACTATTTCTCAATTTTTAACCAATAAGTCATGTTCTCCCAGCCCCTGACATGATGCTTCATGATCCCTTTGAAGAGTATTTAAGTAAAGTTACTGATGTGAAGTGAGGTTTATTACTAATCAATCACTAAGCTTGCAATACTTATTCTCAGTGATGAGTTATATAGGCTCTCACTTGCATTTATGCAAATTAGGCATATTATTTTGCTAGTGTCACTACAGTTACCAAACCAGATAAGCTAGTAATGACAGTAAAGAGAAGGAATTGCAACATACAAGAACAGATTCACAATACCATGGAGATTCTTTACACTTTCCTTCTCACTTTCTCTCTTGCCTCTTTTTCATACAAACACTTGAAGAAATCATATTTCTTTTCTTCTTAAGAAACAAGGAACTTTAACACAAGAACTTTAACATTCATACATCCCAAGAAAAATTTAGTTGTAAAAACATAAAAATAAAAATATTTTATATTTTTATATTTAAAAACCTTCCTCACCTTTCTCTTTTTTGTGGGTTAATTCAAATCTGCAACAAATATATGACCATAAATTTTCTTTCTTACCAATTTTCAATATTAACTTTCAAATGATTGGGATAATAACAAAGATGAGATGAGAATGAATGTAAATGATAATAACTAAAATTCAGAAAGAATTTTTTCAAATTTCATGCCTTTATGAAGCAACTAGCAGTATAGCACGGCATTGCTCAGGTGTAATTAAAGCTTTAAAACTAATCCATGGTCCTGGAGCTCAGACTCAGCCTAAAGAATATTTGTGAAGTTCAGTGAGAATTAGATAAAAATTGTGGATTTGTATAAAGGACATACAGACAGATAAACAGACACACACACAAATATCTTGCCTTTCATATATTATCAATTTTCTGCACAATTGTAAGAACTGCAACCTTGAAACTTCTGAATATCGTTTCTTATGTCTTTGTCTATGAGTGTATCAAATTTGATTAAAATCGGACCACTCCTTCTATAACCTGATTTTTTCGATTATCAATTTTCAATGTTTATCAGGGGTACCTCGACACAAAACTTAGCTAAGAACACTCGCAGACGCTTATAGTACAACTGTGTAAATTTTTAAGAAAATCGGTTCAGCCATTTTGGAGTCTATAGGTAATGGATACACACACACACACACACACAGACAAAGTTCCGTTTATAAATAAGTTTAGATACCATGATGGATTGACCAAAATATTTGTTTAGATTATTAAATGAAAATAAAAAAACTAAAATGTTTGTTATTTTTTGCATCAGTTTTATTGAATAACATCTTTACTGTTTACTGTTTTCATTCCTCTATATTCTGTCATCTTTCAGGAACTTTCATAATTCCTTTCACTTATAACGTTTTATCTTTCTCAGCAAAGAAATGCTTGAGATGCTTTTGACAGTCTTCCAAGGAACTGAATTTTTATATTTATGGGATTTCTGCAAAGCTTTGGAAAAAATGCCAATCCAAAATATGCAATGTCTGGTGAATATGACAGATGCATGAAAACTGGCCAGACAAGCTGTCATTAAAGAAACCTGCATTATAGAAACCTGCATTATAGAAACCTGCATTATAGCACTGTCCTAATGCACTATTACACCTTTTCTACTAATTCTGGATACTTTGTTGTTTGATAATATTTTTTAAATGTGTGTTAATATGGCAGCTGTTACAAAAGCAATTTTCAAAAAATTTAATTAAAACTAAATGTTCCTAAAATCATTTAGCAACAAGCAGAACAATTATTATTTCAATTGTTATTTTATTCAAATTTTGTACTTCTTTTTTTTTTTTAATCATATCACCCCGAGCAAGGCAGTAACGCCACTGATGTGCAGGGGGCTACGTAAGAGTGAAAAGATTGGAAAAGAGAAAGCCAGAAACCACATCCTAAACAGGAAACAAGGGATGAGCCTCCTCACCCGTTCAATAGACGTGGGTGGAGTGTAAACCGGAAGACAGAATAGAAACAAAGAGGCAATGGGTCTAAATTAGCTCTAAGTTAACAGATTGTCTATATCTGTTGTTAATTCTATAGAACCTCCTGTGAAGTATAGGACCACAGCCTTCCTACACTAAGTGTTGTTTTCTGTTGTTCCCATAGCAAGTAGATTTTTACAGGTTGGTATTGATGACCACTATTTTAGCAGCATAAGATATACAGACGGCGTAGTGTTAATAGCAGACATAGCAAGGAAACTATTGAAACATTGCAAAAATGTGTTAGAAAATTAAAAATAAAATTTAGCATACTCACAAAAATACATTTATTAGTCAAGTATATGGTCTCCATTATTTTTAACAACTGTCTTCCACTATTCTACAAGCTTGTTGATGGCATTTGCATAGAAACTTAGTGTTTTTATTGGAAGAAGGTTGTGAGGTATCATTGATTGACTGTACAGGGTCAAATCTTTTGTCATTTAAAATGTTTTATATTGACAAGAATAAATGAAAATATTAAGGAGCCAAGTCAGGAAAATATGGTAAGTATTGGAATGTTTCCTTTTTCAAAGTCTGTTTTGCAACGTGTGATCTTGCATTGTTGTGGTGGAAAATGACACCTTTCCAATTTGCCAAAACTGGATGTTTTTCTTGAACCTAAATCTCTTCAAATGGTGAAAAGCAACTGAGATATCAATTTTCAAACTCTTAGCAATCTCTTCCATTGAAATTTTTGGTTTATTCTCCATGATAGCAAGTAGAGTGTCTTCATGAATGTCACCCAGAGTGTGGTTCATTGTTTAGGTTAAAATCACCTTCAAAAAATATACCAAACTAATTTTTGACTATCCAAAGAGTTGGCGCAGGATCTAAATAAACCTTCTGATTTCTTTTTGGCTGCAGTTCTGATGCTTAATTCTTTCTGAAATTAGCAGAAATATAGCAAAAGTGCAACTTTTCATCCACCTTTTTTAAAGCAGTCATTTGTGGACAAAATGTCAACATTCAACAATGTCTGAGTTAGAATAGAACAATGCAAGGTCTTGATCTAGAACATACTAGAAATCAGCATAAAGAAAGTGTCACTGCCAAGTTGTGGTCATTTTATATTAACAATGAAAATTGGGCTAAAACTTTTGCAATAATCTTGATATATCCCGAGAGGGGATAATCAGGGAAAAGAATAGTGCAAGAAGAATACTTAACACTGAAGATAGATTATAAGAGATTTATTATACCACAGTACAATAAACCAATAGACGTACATGAATACCAACGAATAGTAACAGGTATAACGATCAAGTAGAAAATATCTCTGCCTAGAACGTATGCATCCGTCTAGTGAAGAATGCTTCTGTCTAGTGATGTATGCTTCCCATCTAGTGACGTATGCTTCCGTCTAATGACATATGCTGCTAGTTTGCTCTAGTCACAGTCTCTTACAGACCGGACCATATCCATTCTGGGGTAGAATAGGATATTCCTCTACAACAAATCTAATACAAGAATTCTTACAGAAGGTAGTAAAGGAAAGCAAGAAGAAAGAACTAAACATCAACTGCAAGTAGATGGAATACATGGTGATCAGCAAAAGAAACAGCCCGACAAGCAAATTACAAATTAGAGATACCAAAATCAAACAAGTATAACTGCTGTGAGATCTCCATCTTTTGTATATGATAATGGACTTGACTGAGTATACATATACTCCTGCCATAGAGGGAACAGGAGTTGCAGTTGGCAGTGGAGAGTAATCGTAGAGATCTGTTACAGTTATCGGAGAGTTCCAACAGATACCGAAGTTACCCAGAGACCAGACTAGCTCTGAGATCCACTCAGCTAGAATAATATACATGGATATACTATTTCCAACGACTTCACTTCCAGACTTGTATTTATTTATTTTCTTACTAATAGTATTCCTGGATTTACTAACCTGCGTTCAAGTTTGTATATTATGTTCAATATAACCTACTTTTCTATCTACATATCTGTTTTGTTGTTCATTATTTTTTCTGGTTCCTCACCCAGAATCCACAACAATAACAATTTGAATATCTAGGAAGTGTTTTAACAGAGGACAGAAAGTGCAACACTGAAATCTGAAGGCACTTTAGGATATCAAAAGATGCCCTCCAAAAACTAAGCAAAGTATTAAGAAATAGGAAAATTTCATTAGGAAAAAAGAAAAGAATACTGAACTGTTATGTAATATCAGCCCTCCTATATGGCAGTGAATATCATCTCCATACAGATGAAGAAAAAAATTATGGTGGTGTGTTTCTACAGAAGGATGCTGAGAATACCATGGACTGAACATGTGATCAATAATGAAGTTTAGAAAAAAAGAAACAAAATGAATACTACTAAGCATCAGAAAGAATCAGTTAAAATTTCCTGAGAGCATAATGTGGAAAGAAGGCTTGGAATATTTGATACTCACAGAACAGATTAAATGCAAAAGGCACAGAGGAAAACAGCACATAACCCACCTAACAAGCTTGTGCAAATGGATGGCAGAACAGGGTTTAGGAGAGATAACAAAAAGGCAAAATTTACTAAGTGTTACAAAAGAAATTATGGAGGGCTATGATTGTCAATGTCTAGAAGGAACATGATACACAGAAGAAGAGATAGCTAGTTCTATGCCTCATCAGTTCAGAATTTAGCATTGTCTTTCTCCTAGACTGGTTGTTGACCAAAGCTAAATAACCCAATTCACCTGGTTGTTAGTCCTTAGCTAAATGGTGGGAGAGTTGAATTGATGACTTTCCAAGAGTATTCATGCAGAAGTCAATGCAGTGCCCTGACCTGGAATTTAAACTTGATATACCAATCCTATTTTACACACTGATAACTGTTACGCTATGTGCAGATCCATTGTTGATATCAAATTTTGATTAAAAATGACTAATAGACACAAATTTTTGTTTGATTTCTCTGATTAATTGTGTAGTCATAGCATTTATATAAATATTTTCTACATTGTTGCCCATAAGTAAAAAAACACACACACACACACACACACACACACAATAGTGTACCCCCACTTCTCCATCACAAACCCACAAATGAAGACTTATCTTTCTGGTCACAACTCTGGAAAGATACTGTGAGCCATTTTGAATTTCTCCTACAAGCAATAGCACCTATTCAAACAATTGTTGCTTATTTTTATCACCTTTTTGTAAATGAGGAACAAATATTGTGAAAAGACATTTCTTTTTCAAATCTTGTTTTAGCATTTGTTGGTACAAACTTTATGACAAACCAGTCATTTAATAAATTTCATCAGTCTCACAAAGAAAATCACTAATTTCATGGCAACCTTTTCAATTGATTTTGGCTTGGTGAAATTTGTTCAGACTCGCTGATCTTCAAGCAAATACTCCTTGTACAATTGTTTCAGTTGCAGCTGGTGCAAAAAAAATAAAATAAACTTCTTACACACTCTTTTCTTTTTATCAACTACCACAAAAGTTAAACATGATTGAAACCACACAAAAAAACAAAAACAAAACAAAAACAAACACAGGAAAAATCAATCCATTGAGAACTACACATTAAATGGCAGACTAGCTCATAATGAGCTCCACATCTGACACCTAGTTGCACATTGTACCACTAGGTCAAGTTGTGTGCCACATTTCAATTCTATTATTGTAGTGGAGGTATCCATTTATATAGTTACTCTTCATGTTTGTAAGCAACTCTTACATTTCAGAAATATAATTACAGTAATATAATGACTGCTGATTATACAAATAATGGCAGCTTTTTACAAAATATGAAGTCCAAAATACAAACTTGTACTTGAAGTATGTAGAGATAATTATGAAGAAATACAAGTGTTATTTCTGACAAAACAAGATAAGGAATTTATTTACAAATTTAAACATTTGAAGTTTCAGTAGCTCGTTTCAGGGCAAGTAATTAAACAGGTTCATAGTTTTAGTCAATTGTCAAGAAGAGAAAATGTTCATATTAAATGTAGAATCCATCTTGCAAAGTTTAATTAAAAAATCAGATACGACAATTTACATATCGCACTCGTCCTGAGTCCTGACAAAAAAATTACAGTAGCACAGACCTCACTTTTGAACAATAAAGATTTGTTTAGCACAGATGCTGGATTGAAAAATGTAAAGTTGGAAGCTCAAGTAAATCTTCGCTGATTGGTTAATAACTCGAAGGCACATGAGAACACATTAGAATGTATTTAGCACTTGAAATTTAAACAAGTGTTTCTGATCAACTTTGCCAGTATTTAAAGAAGAAACTCAGTGAGAAACTTCACTTTGAGCCAGCAAGTAGATGTCCATGTAAGTCGCTATGTAACAGAAAGAAGCACAATCGCCCACTTCATTTGTCATGTGGCACAAAGCTGAATCCAAGTGAGAAATTTACCGTTTAACTCTCTCGTTCTTACTTCAATTTCAACTCTAACACACACCCATTTCAATTGATATTCACCACATTATATCAAAGGGACATTTATTTAACAGATTCCTGCTTCCCCGACAGCTACAATCTCCAGGAGTTTAAATGGAAGGTCAATAGACACCTCCTATCACACTAACTTGCATCTATTCTCTCAAACACTCTCACCATCTAACCAGCCCTCATTCTCGTTATCCTTACCCGTCTATCACCCTCCTTCTAACATTTCCTATATCTAACCATCCTTTCTCATCACTTCCCCGCCCCTATGTAACCCCCTGTGCAATAGTGGCAATGGAATGCCTTGCTCGGGGTGAAACGATTAAAAAAAAAAAACTAAAATAAAAAATAACTTCTGCATCATTGGAACTGTTCCTAAAACAAAGCAGACCACGTGGAAGATTTATTGTGAAAGACATTCAACCTTAATTTTCATAAACATACAATTTTTAACTTCTTTTCATATGTTTATCATCACTATAATTAATGTGTGCATTATTATATAAATGTTGTATCATTTTGTTGCCTTACAGAATTTTGTTGTATTTCTTTTGTTTCATCATTGTACAAATTATAAATGTTTGTGGATTGGATTCTGAACACGCTAGTAAGTGAATAGTAACTATTTTGATCACATAAATAATCCCACATTCACTGCATAAATCATTGAACATGAAGTAATATTTCAAAATGCTTTAAACAAATTGAGAGAGTTTGTCTCTCACATAAAAGTTATACATGAATAAAAGATATATTTTAAGGTACTTAGGAGCTGAATAGAGTTCCTTTGAAATTCCTTTGCTCTCATTAGATGCTGGTAATATATCAGTGTGTAATTTCACATTGGTATTATTCAGATACATAGAACTCTGCTCTTCTCTTTTCTATAATTCAATTTCCTTTGCCTATTTATATCAAAATGTGACTTGACAGTGGCTCATTACTTTTTCTCAGTTTGTAAGCTGCTCCTTTTTCATTGGTCAAAGTAAATTTTCATATAGGCTTTTTAAACTTTGCTTTGGTCTTTTCTTCAGTCTGAAGCCAAACTTTTTTCTATTGGTCAAAATAAATTTTCACACAGGCTCACAAATTTGAAAACAGTGAAAAAAAGAGAGTTAATTTTATTTTTGGATTCACCACAAAAACACACACACACACACAAAAGAAAAATCAATCCATTGAGAACTACATTAAATGGCAGACGAGCTCGTAATGGGCTACACTTCTGACAACTAGTTGCACATTATGCCACCAGGTTAAGTTTGTGTGCCACATTTCAATTCAATTATTGTAGTGAAGGTAGCCATTTATATAGTTGCAGTTCATGTTTGTAAGCAATTCTTACATTTCAGTAATATAATAACTGTTCATCATACAAAGGATAGCAGCTCTTTACAAAATATGAAGTCCAAAAATCAAGCTTGTCCTGATTGTTACATGTCTTGTGAATAATTATGAAAATCTACATAAATTAAAATTTGATAAAACAAATAAATTTTATGCTCTTAGATTATAACAGACACATTGTTAAAACCTGTTTTATGAGTTAAACTTCAAACAAAATAAAACTTTATTAAATATTATAAATGAAGTACAAATGAAGTATCCCAACTAAAAATAAAAACTACTTATAAAGTAGAATATTTAGTTAGATTATAATTTACGTAAAAAATATAAAATGTACACATAATTTAAAACTTATATCAAATTAGCATGTAACAAAGTTTCATCGTTCAAAGACTTATAATAATTAGTTTATTTAAATTTTAATGCCTCCCAACTAAAATACTTAGAAATTAAAATTATTTTCACATACCAATTCATCTATTTTAGTTAAAAGGGCAGTAGTCAGAGTTCATCTGGTAATACATTAGATCTTAAAAAAATTGTTTCTTGCTTATGTTTTCAATGCATATCCACTTTATCTTTCTTAAAATCTTCAATTGAATGGAATTTATTTAAGACACAATATCAACATCTGTACTCTAACATATTGTATTATTTTTCTAATTAGCTAATTCTTCTTTTAATTATTATAGAAGACTTTCATGAGAATTGATATTCTTGAATATTTTGGTGCAGCATAACAGTCAATATAGCAGTCAAGTTAAAATTAATTTTTCTTTCATGGAAAATTACAAATAAAATAAACCCTATCTACATTGATTGTTGCTATTATAATAATTATACTTATTGCTTGTACCTTGAGGTTTCTTCATTCAACTGTTTTCTAACATGTGATGCAAGAATTTTATGCCCCAGGTAAAGAAAAAAGTTATCATGTTTCACATCAATTCTTGTTTTCTACTAACAGTACAACATTGGCTCCACCTTTTCATAGATCCCCACCTCTATTAAATTTGATATATTCTTTCTCGGGGTAGAGAAAACAATTTGATTTTCCATTGTGACTATGTAACTAAACAAACGTTAAACTATGTCAATGACACCAAGCATCAAAAACAAAAACATGATCAAAGTAAAGAGGCACTAATGTCTCAGTATATAAGTATACAATGATAAGTAAATCTGCTATTTTATTTATCTTGGAATTAGATGGCCTCTTGATCAGTCACCATTTTGTGTATACTGATGGCTAAGTAGAGGGTGGGGAATACATTTTCTTCTTTTTCTTCTTCTTCTTCTTCTTTTTCTTGTAGTATTAAAAAGGGTAAGAGTCATAACTCATCTGGTAAGGACATTAGATCTTCAAAAAATTGTTTTTTTGATTATACTTCAACAAGTGAGCCCGTGCCATCAAAAATGATGGCAAAATATTTATATCAATGTGCTGTCTAAAATTACGGCAACATATATATATTGATGTATCTACTATTGAGTATCTTATGTCAAGACATAAGAAAAAAGTAATCCAAACCCCTGAGTATGACAAGAGGGAAATATATTACATACATACATATGTGTGTGTGTGTGTGTGTGTGTGTATCTGTTACCTATAAACTCCAAAATGGCTAAACCAATTTTCTTGAAAATTTACACAGTTGTACTATAAGCGTCTGCGAGTGTTCTTAGCTAGGTTTTGTGTCGAGGTACCCCCAATAAATATTGAAAATCGATAATCGAAAAAATCAGGTTATGGAAGAAGTGGTCTGATTTTAATCAAATTTGATACACTCATAGACAAAGACATAAGAAATGATATTCAGAAGTTTCAATGTTGCAGTTTTTATAGTAGCACAGAAAATTGGTAATATATATAGAAAAGCTTTCATTACAACACGAGCAACGCCGGGCTATCTTGCTAGTATATATATAATTATGGCCGGTAGCGTACATGTCTGTGTGGGCATAATTACTAGAGGCATTGATATGTGTTTTTATACTATAGCTTTGTTGAAGTTATATTTTGGAAAACAGCTTGATTTAAGACATCATTGGATATTATATGGCTTAATGTCATGAAAGTTTTCTTTCATGTTGATTGTTTTTATTTAGCAGCATATCAACATCTCTATGGGTTTTTTAATGCTGAAATATAAATGATGTAGACACAATCTTATAGTTTCAACTAAATATATTTTGAATGCAATTGTATGTCTTCAACTACAGACAAAATGTATTGCCGGTCGTATGACTTTAAAAATGTACTGTTGCTAATTGTACTCTAAGTAGGTGTTGTTGCTAATTATTTTTTACATAAAAATGTATTGGTGATATTTTTGCTATAAAAATGTATTTTTATATTTTCATAATGTTTTGTTTTGGGGCTTTGTCAACAGTTAGGACCCCAACAAGTGCTACCACCCCAATATTAGGGTAAATCTGAGAACAATAGCAATTAAGAGATGACTCTACACTCCTCAAAAACTATAATCCCCCTGAGCAGGGACCTTGCTGCAGATGTAGTTTATCATCATACCCAGGACTGAAATTCCTTAGTGCAAAAGAAAACCTTAAAGAAAACCCATGAGTGTATGATACAAGTGCTTGTCATCCTCAACTATGAAAAAGGAGTATGTCAATTTTCAGCATTGGGAATTCAGTGATGTCAGTTGCTCAAAATGTTTATGGTGTTCATTACCTTATCCATGATGATGATGGATTCTTCTGCCAATTTCAATGAACTGCGAGACTACTCTCATGGATGATCATAGTGGTGAAAGCTTGTGTAGAACTGGCTACACTTTTTGGAAGAACTGATAACAGGAAAATGGTGCACAGTGTGGCGTGGAATCTCCAAACAGCCAACCTCATGTTACAGAGTTTAGCTTTTCTGAGGTCATTAGTGCAAAGGGAACACAACAGACTTGGCCGGAATTTGAACTTAGCCCATTGATTCTACTTTCTATCTGATATGTGACATATATATATATATATATATATATGTCACATATCAGATAGAATATATATGTCACATATCAGATAGAAAGTAGTACTGCTAGTATATATATATATATATATATACTAGCAGTATAGCCTGGCGTTGCTCGGGTGTAATGAAAGCTTTAAAACTAATCCATGGTCCTGGAGCTCAGACTCTTTGGACATTGGCAGGAAAGACTAAAAAGCAATAGTTGTTTCCAGTTAAAGCGAAACCGTAGACTGAAAGAAAAATGAATGGATATAAGTCAAATTTTGATTTCCTGGTATCGATATCAAATAAGTTTTTTTCCTTGAGAACTGCAACCTTGAAATTTCTGAATATCGTTTCTTATGTCTTTGTTTATGAGTGTATCAAATTTGATTAAAATCGGACCACTCCTTCTATAACCTGATTTTTTCAATTATCGATTTTTGATATTTATCGGGCGTACCTCGACAAAAACCTAGCTAAGAACATTCGCAGACGCTTATAGTACAACTGTGTAAATTTTCAAGAAAATTGATTCAGCAGTTTCGGCGTCTATAGGTAATGGATACACACACACACAGACAGAGAGAGACACACACACACACACACACAAAGTTTCATTTATAAATAAGTTTATATATATATATATACAAGGGTCATTCAATAAATAAGGTGAATTTTTCGGTATAAGGATTTCTAATACAGATAGAAGCTTACTTTTTTTATTTTTCAACATTGTCTCCCAGCAGTGTCACACACTTTTCCCATCTGTGCACAAGCTTCCATATTCCCTCAGTGTAAAAATCTTTGGACTGATGTCTCAGCCAATCGCTCACAGCACTTTTGACTTCATCATCACTTTCAAACTTCGTGCCTCTTGTGAATGCTTTCAAGTGACCAAACAGGTGAAAGTCTGAAGGGGCAAGGTCTGGGCTGTAAGGGGGATGAGAGAGCAGTTCCCAGCCCAGCTCGTTGATGGTCTGCACAGTTTGGGCTGCTGTGTGAGGCCTTGCATTGTCTTGATGAGTAGGCAAGATCATCATGGAGAATTCTGTGTGCTGTCCCAACAGATAGCCTCAAAGTCCTTGCAATGTCATCTACTGTCACCCTTCTGTTAGACTGAATGAGGTCACTGACCGATTCAATCACCTCAGGAGACCTAACTTCTGTAGGCCTCTCAGGTCTGTCTTCATCCTCAATACTGCTCCGTCCTTCTTTAAACAATTTAGCCCACTTGTAAATATTTTTTTGGCTGAAACATGTGGTACCATACACAGTTGACATTCTCCTATGAATTTCAACTGGCTTGCACCCTTCAGCAACCAAACAACTTGATAACTGACCTTTGTTCAATCCTAGAGCATGCTTCTTGGTTGACCATCTTTGTTAATCTCCAAAACTCTCAAAGTTTTTTCAATCTGCAAAAAAAATGAAATCCCTTTAAAAAAGAAGTAAAGGAAAAAGATTTAAAAAAAGTAAGCTTCTATCTGTATTAGAAGCCCTTATACCGAAAAATTCACCTCATTTATTGAATGACCCTCATATATATTATTAACTAGTTATTTTTTTTAATAATCATATCACTCCAAGCAAGGCATTTTACTGCCACTGTTTTGCAGGGAGTTACATAGGAGGAAAGTTATGAGAAAGAGTGACAGTTTATAGGGGGTGTCAGGAAGTGGGTAAGAGAAGGATGAAAATATTGATGAGAGTGGAGTGGACAGGGAAAGGAGCATGAGAGAGAGAGAGAGGATGCAGGTTAGTGAGATAGGAGATGACTATTGACTTTACATTTAAATTCTTGGAGATTGTAGCTGTCAGAGAAGCAAGTAAACGGAAGGGATTTTCACAGGCGGGAAGTGCGAGAAAAGAAGCTGGTGGAGTAGAATTTGCATTTATATTTTATTGGTTTCACAGTAAAAGTTATTGGTCAAAATGAAATTGGACCAGTATACAGTTGTATTAAAAAGTACTCAATACATATATAGAGCTTTTAAATATTTAAATATTTATTTTGAACTTCCAGTTATTTTAAACTTCTAGTTGTGTGTTGAAAAAGTTCCTGTCGTACATTTGAAAAAAGCTTTGAAACTAAGGTTGTATAATCGACTTACTCCTGAATTAAAGTATATATATATATATATAAATTAAAAAAGGATTAATTCAATGATGTTGAATGACCATTTCAATGTGAAAATCCCCACGGGGGACAACACATCACCTTAGCAACCGAAAAATCCTTTATATTTGTGTAAAATATATATTCGTGTAATATATATATATATTCGTGTAAAATCTTCTGTACAATAAAGACAGAAGCTGATGATGGTTTGCCTGAAATAGGCCTATACTTTTGCTTAACCATAGAATAACGTGTCTGTTTTAATTTTTACACGCGCACACACACACACACACACACACACACACACACACACACACACACACACACATATATATATACATATATTGTAACTAAGTTGTTGAACTCGTAGGTTTATTTACCTTTTTGTTCATGCATTTACTTTTATAAAGAGTGCTCAATACAAATGTAGAGCTTTATACTGTAATGGTTGTTACAATGTTTTTAAATTCATAGTATCACTACACAATATATACATAGTATCACTACACAATATATATATATATGAATCAATATATATATATATATATTGATTCATCAAGGATATTGGGAAAAATATATGACAATGTGGGAAAAGTTTTTGTGCAATGTGTTTAATAGACGTGGGTGGAGTGTGAACTGGGCGATAGATAGATCTATCTACTCCAATTGAAAAAAAAAAGAAACCAAAGTGAGAAGATTGGAAAAGAGAAAGCCGGAAACCACATCCTAAACAGTGAATAAGGGATGAGCCTCTTAACCTGTTCAATAGACGTGGGTGGAGTGTGAACCGGGTGATAGATAGATCTATCTACTCCAATAAATACTCAGAGAGGAATGATGAATAAGAAAAAAATATTATTATTTACCTCAACTATATTATACAATGACTTTGTTTGTACTGTACATACAGGGTTGTCAATTTAAATTGTCATTTCTTTTGTTATTTGCTAATTTTAGTCAAGTGTAGCACAAGATCAATTTTTGAAAAGCATTCAGTAAGGATTAAGCATACTGGATACAAGTTTGGTAGCCATATAGTAGACGACTAACTTTTTATTTAGTCCTATGATCAATGCTGTAGAATCATCATTGGTATCTCCTTTGTAGACTGCATCACTAATGATGCAATGTAAGACATCCTTAGAGACTAAACAGGTCAACTGAAAGCGCTCGTAACCACCATCAAGAAGAGGAATTTGAAATGGTATGGACAGGTCATAAGAGCCAACAATCTTTCCACTGCTATTCTATGAGATACCACCTTAGGCAAAAAGAAGAGGCAGACAAAGGAAAAAATGGGCTAACATCATCACTGATTAGACTGGAAGATTATTCACAGAGACTCAGAAATTGGAGGGAACTGGTCAAGTGCTCAGCTATGCAGCAAACTTATGACCCCCGCATAGTTATGAGACTGATAATAATGGTGATGATGACCAAGATCCTGAAGGTACAATACCAAAGCTCTTTATTGTGTAAAGTAAGTTATTTGATGGTGCATATCTCATCTCCATATAACATGAAATAGGCATTACTGCCTTACAAGGTACTGATAACAGATTAATTACTTTATTTAGTCTGATACATGGCTACAATACTAGGGTGCCCAATGTGGACTAAAGTTACTATATTAATTTGACTAGTTTGGGTAACTAGTTTACTAACCATCACACTAAGGCAAGTTTCTTTGCATTTTGCACTGTTTTTGTTTTTATTTTTGCTGCTATGTGATGTGGGTCAGTTATTTCATCTGTAATAATGTTGTTAATCTTTTTCCAAGATGGCCTCTTTTGAGCAAGTTAATAAATTACAAGTAAATTGTGCTGATGTGAGAAAGAGAAGGAATGTTATTTACAAAGCTTAATTTGCAGCTGTGTTCAAACCAATAAAGAGAAGAGATTGAAGGAGGAGTAAAGATAAGAGTGGGTATTGGAAGAGATAAAGAAAAGGGTAGAAGTTAGTAAGAGTAGAAAAGAGAAAGAATCAAGGGAGAGAGAGGGGGGTGCATAGAAGAAAGGTAAAGAACAAAAGGAGGAATAATATTGAGAGAAAACCAGAACAAATAGAGTTAGATCAATAGAAATGGAAAAAAGATTACAAGGAGAAAATGAGAGATGACAAGAGAAAGAGAAAAAAAGAAGAAAAGGAAATTGCAGACAAAGGAAAAAGAAGGGCGAAGTAGTACTAAACACAAGAACAGGAGAAGTAAAAGGAGTTTTTAAAAAGAAAGGAAAAATAGAAGGAAAGAGAAAGAAATGAGAAAAAAAGATGAAGTTTGAGTTTGAGTTTTGTTTAACGGCATATCAATTTCTGTGGGTTATTTAATGCCAAAAAGGTGGGGTTTTAAGGTATTTATTTAATGTTCGGTTATAGTGAGAAGGTAGATTTAGTCAGTTTGAGTTTCAGTTTTGTCTAACGGCATATCAACCTCTGTGGGTTATTTAATGCCAAAAAAGATGGGGTTTTAAGGTATTTATTTAATGTTTGGTTATAGTGAGAAGGTTGGTTTAGTCAGTTTGAGTTTGAGTTTTGCTTAATGGCATATCAATTTCTGTGGGTTATTTAATGCCAAAAAGATGGGGTTTTAAGGTATTTATTTAATGTTCGGTTATAGTGAGAAGGTAAATTTAGTCAGTTTGAGTTTGAGTTTTGCTTAACGGCATATCAATTTCTGTGGGTTATTTAATGCCAAAAAGATGGTGTTTTAAGGTATTTTTTTTTTAATGTTTGGTTATAGTGAGAAGGTTGATTTAGCCTGATTTTAATGAAAGTTTTTTGTTTTTATTCGTTTTTTATTTTCAGTCAATTAAGTGCCATACGTGATACACGCTGTGGGCGATCATGTCGCGAAAGAGACTGGGCAGAAGATTATTCCGCAGTCAGTTGCCATTGCTTTCTGTGGTAGACTGATTGCCAACAAATCTGTCCTAATATTTAACCCATAACTGGAAGGAAGAGACAGATTAATACCTTTCCCAAAGGTATTTGTGCGTAAGTGAATGCAAGGAATTTAACTGGAATTCGAACTTGACTTCCCGATTTGTCATTCCGAGTCGATATCTACTGCACCACAACCACATTTTTATTTTAGAAAACTGAAAACGTCTTCTAGTTTTGTATTCAAAAACGTTTTACTGAGATAATTTTTTTCCTTCAAAAATGTGTTATGGTAATAATTTTTTCTTCAAAAATGTATTGCTGGTAATATTTTTCCTTCAAAAATGTATATTTTTCTATAAAAGTCTATTTTTATGAATATATTTCTATAAAAGTGTATTTTTATACTTTCATAATGTTTTGACCCCAATTTGGAGGTTAACTATTTGCCCATAGCTGGGACCCTAACAGGTGCTACCACTCCGGGTCAGGGTGGACCTGAGAACAACAGCAACCTTCCAATCAGAGGCCTGGCTGCCGGATGCAGTTTACCATCATACCCAGGACCAACAAAGATGAAAAGAAATAGTTGGAGTAGGAGGAGAAAAGTGAACATTAAAAGTAATGTTGAAAGAGAAAAAGAATCTGGAAAGCAGAGAGAAAAATAAAGCAAATAAGAAGAGAAAAACGTGGGGAGAAAATTAATAAGAAGAAAATGTATCTTTTTCTTTTTTTTTTTTTTTTGGTAATATGTACATTATAAAAATTGAAACAACACAAATGACATTAAAAATACACAACAGACAAAAAACAGAAAAAGACTTATAGACATAGCATGAAGTGGAGTAATGGTTAACAAGTTATTCTAACAGAGCATTTTAATAAAGTGTGTTTGGTCATCAATAGGTGCTCTACACCTGTGGCCTTGTATCATAATAAACTCAACTGAGTAAATATTGCTATAGTCAGGAGCGTACAGAGTGTTTGTGCCTCTCGAGCAGTTTTAGAATTTGCTGCCCCCTCTAAACAACATTCCAAACACTGGATAACATCTATAAAATCTAAAGATTACAGTTTGTCATTTATTTTGTTTGGATTATAGATAAAATAAAAACATCAATAACAACTAGTATAATCCATTTCCTCCATTTATGGATCTGTCCTGAATACAGGGATGGGTCTCATCTGAGGTAAGCAGACAAAGAACCCAACTCTGCCTTAAACAGGGTCTACGGGAAATTTTTGCCTGAGCTTAAGGTTTCGGATCTCTCACATAAAATTTGGCCTTGTGCCGCATCCAGCCTCACCAAACTACTAACTTGTTGCATTCTCTGCCCTTCGGCATAGACTCGTCTGGGGTAAATAGACGAGAGTCCGACCCAGAGTATGGGTGATCTACAGGGAATTTTTGCCCGAGTGTACGCATTAAGAATACCTCATGGTAAAAATAGGCATTGGGTCACATTTATGCGTAAATACAGAGTTCATTAAAGCGCTGATTTTATCGGACTCTCTGTCTTCGGGCGAAGAGAAAACCAGACGAGTCTATGCCGAAGCGCAGTGTCTCGACCCAGGTAAATAAAAGAGTCTGACTCTCGCATATGCGTGGTCTATGGAAAAAATTTTGCCCGAGCGTACGCACTCGGAATGATGTCCCACGTTAAAAATCAGCTTATACAACATTCCGTTTGTGTGAGGAGGCTCGAGTAAATACTGAGTTCATTTTTTTTTTCAATCATATCACCCCAAGCAAGGCGATAACGCCACTGATGCGCAGGGGGCTACGTAAGGGTAAAAAGAATGGAAAAGAGAAAGCCGGAAACCACATCCCAAACAGGAAACAAGGGATGAGCCTCTTCATCTGTTCAATAGATGTGGGTGGAGTGTCAACCGAGCGATAGTTTAGTCTATCTACTCCAATTGAAAAAAATAAAAGAGAGTGAAAAGATTGGAAAAGAGAAAACCGGAAACCGCATCCTAAACAGGAAACAAGGGATGAGCCTCTTCACATGTTCAATAGATGTGGGTGGAGTGTGAACCGGGCGATAGTTTAGTCTATCTACTCCAATTGAAAAAAAATAAAAGAGAGTGAAAAGATTGGAAAAGAGAAAACTGGAAACCGCATCCTAAACAGGAAACAGAGGATTAAAGTTTATATTTAAGCCAACACCTTTAGAAGGAACACATGTTATAGATTACTACGCCCGATCATACACTACCCCTGGTAGTAAAGACAGGCGCCCTAGAATGCGCCATAGTGGCCTCTTTAAGACAGTCGGGGAAGCCCATAACCTTTTTCTGCAGAACCCTGTCTAAATCAGAACGTAGGCATTCTGCAATAGAGAAAGAAGCCTGGATGCATTATTTGATCGGGCAACACTTTAAATTAATTACACAACAAAAATCAGTTGCATTTATGTTTAACAAGAAAACGACCAACAAAATCAAAAATGAGAAGTTAACCAGGTGAAGGATGGGACTCTCATGTTACTCGTTCGACATAACAAACCGTCCCGGTAAAGAAAACACAGCTGTGGGCACCCTCTCTTGTGCATGTAGCTCGGCTACTAGCACATTAAAAGGATTAAAGAGGTTATATCGAGAGTTGTACCACCCCAGGTGTTACATGCATGACCCACATGACGAAAATCAGAAACCACCCCTACTCAGTAGAGGATGTAAAAGAAATTACCAACTCATGTAAGATTTGTGCTGAAAATAAACCCAAGTTCTACTGTTCTGTCATCACCAAGGTCAGAAAGACCACGCATTGAATTTTAAAGATTCACTTTCGTCAACCACTTACAACAAATACATACTGATGTAGGGTGTGTCAGCCATGCCTGAGACAAGGCCACTTAAAAAAACATAGCCGATAATCACCACATTTTAAAATATCAGAAATTGTTTGAAGATTGGAAGAATGAATGTGATTTTTATAAAATAAGTGAAATTTTGTTAACTGAACACTATGACAGATCTGTAAATAATAAAATACTCGAATAGAAAATGCGTGTAGTTAATTGTTAAAAAAAATGTAAATGTAATGTAAAAAGGTTGCTAATAAGAGTCTGTGTTCTTTTCCTTCTTATGGCCAGGGAAAAATGAAAAGGAAAGTCAAGATAATGAAGGAGATTGTACTTATCGGAGTCAGTTGAAGTATTTTGTTGTTGTTTTCTTTGACGGTATGTGGGTGAAGACGAACAAAGGAAAATTCGAAGAAGAGGTAGAATGAATATATGCCAACGAGACACGACCTCGGCTTGAAGTTTCTTTCTTACATTGTGACCAGATGCTTTAGATACCGCTCCCATTCTGACTGTTTTGACTGGTCAGGGAACGTCCTTATGTAGTGAATCTCTTCATATGACAGGCTCCGAACGGCATTTTTATTTTCTAGGTCTAAAAAAAAATGACTGGTGTCATAGATCAATTTCCTATTTCCTAGCCAATCAGCACCCAGAACTTTAGTTTTCATACTGACTTGTGAAATTTGCCTTGGTCTGAGTTTTCCAAAATGTCTTAAGTTGTTTGGATCCGATTTTGCGGGTGTGCAATTTTACTTTTTGTGTTTTATTTAATTGTTGTGTTACATAGGATTTGTATCCTATACTGACTATAACTGACGAACATTCACGGTTTCCTTTCGCGACACCCTGCCAAGACCTTTACAACGGTCATACAAGTCAGTATTTTTCGTCTTCAGGCTACCCGCGTATATTCATTCAGACAGAGGGGCTTCAAAAAGTACGGCGATTCCTACAAGAGTAAGGGGTAGCCGTAAGTAAAACAAAACCCTATAACCCTCAAGGCCATGACCAGCGCGAGAGGTATAATGGAATAATTTAGAAAACTGTTGAATTCGCAGCTGCTAATAAAGG
Source organism: Ascarosepion bandense (assembly GCA_037127315.1). Taxonomy (NCBI): domain Eukaryota; kingdom Metazoa; phylum Mollusca; class Cephalopoda; order Sepiida; family Sepiidae; genus Ascarosepion; species Ascarosepion bandense. Next base: position 5,649,633 of record JBBBDQ010000266.1, read on the forward strand.
GGTAGCTGTAGAGAATTGGGAACGATTACCCCCAGAGGCTCTGTATACTATTAGCACAGCATACTATGCACAAAAGGACGTGCGTTGTGGTGCAGTGGATATCGGCTCAGAACGAGAAATCGCGGAGCCGAGTTCGAATTCCAGTTGAATTCATTGCATTCACTTACGCGCAAATACCCTTGGAAAAGTTATTAATCCGTTTCTTCTCTCCAGTTATGGGTTAAATGACAGGGCAGATTGGATTCTATAGCCTTGGATGGCAACCAGTCTACCGCAGAAAGTAATGGCAACCTACTGCGGGATAAGTTTTTGCCCAGTCAGTCTAAAGAGACATGATCGCCCAAAGCGTTTATCACGTATGGCACTTAACTGACTGACTGACTATGCACAGCCTCTAACACAACACCTCATGAACGGGTCTTTCTGTTTCCAAGAAGTTTAACTGGACCGCCTCTACTTTCTTGGCTTTCTAATCGGAAATGATACAACTAAAAGATACACGCGACTGAATAAAAATGACCCACTAGTGGATCAAATGGGGCTACTAGATACCAACCCCCGGTATGCGCCTGTCCTTTACCTGGGTGGAAGGGAAGACAGTCTGACTAAGACTTTATTTCTGCAGGGGACGAATCGGAACCCACAGACGCAAGTGAGGACTGTTCTCAAGACACTTCAACAGATTTTGAAGAGATGAGACATGGTCTCCTTCTGAAGATTATAAGGAAACCTTGAGCGGTTATTCATCGAGTGGCGATGAACGAATTTCTCAGAAGAGAACACACCCACCTACCAATACTTCAGATGACGTGCAAGTCACTCATAGAATACGAAAACTCAATAGTTTTAAACTCTGTTCGAGCGGGAACGAAGAAAAACCTCATCATGGTTTTGATAATCAGTTACGGCCTCCCAGACAGCAAAGAATGCCGTCTCAGTTCCAGTACGACTTTCTTCTGTAGGAATAAAAAGGAAAGTGTGAGGTTACAGAACACCCGGATTAAAAGGGAGAATTTAATGCGAGATATCCTGTCCACAAAATAAAACACAACTTTCAAGAAAAGACAACGCAATCAGAAATGTTTGTATAAAATTAGAAAATAGTAAATTTAACAACATATATACAGAAAAAAAACAATTTGTATATTTCTTTTGTATATTGTGTTTGATAAAAAAATGTTTTTTAGATTTAAGCGAATGTTGGTTGAACAAAAAAGTGTCTATGTTTTGCTGTCTGTAATTCAACAGAGTAGCAGAACAATGTTTCTTTCTTTCTTTTTTATGTGTCTGCGCTAAGTAGGTGGAAAAGGAAAGGGTTTATCAATTTAAGGTGAAAAAGAGTGTGAGTGAGAAATAACCGGAGAGAGGGAAAAGGGTCAAATAGAGATTGTAGTAAGTAGCAAACTGCATGTGTGTAAATCGATTAATCAGTCTACTTAAGTAATAAACTCTGTGTTCCTTCTCCTTTCTGGCTGGCAAGAGATGTAAAAAGTTTTATAGGCAGTTGAAGATATCTTGTTGTTTTCTTTTCCTTCTTCTTCTCTTTTGTATTGGTTGAGTGGCGAACCTGTCTATTGGTTCTCTGACATCTCTGATCTCTGCGCCTTTCTGACTCTTGACCGGTCACGGATGTGGTTAAGTAGTGGATTTCAGTTATGTGCACCTTCTTCTTTAGGTGTGAAAAAGCGTTTGACTGACAGTATAATATGAATTTTCTATTTCTTATCCAGTTAGGATCCAAAATTTTTCTTTTCACACTGACTTGTGAAATTTGCTTTAGTTGGGTTTTCCAAAATATTTTTAGTCGTTTGAATCCAATTTTGTGGGTGTACAATTTTACTTCGGGTTTTTACAAAATGATTTTAATCATTTGGATTTGATTTTGCGAGTGTGCAATTTTACTTTGTGTGTTTTAGTTAACTGTTAGATGATATAGGATGTGTATCCTATAAAAGGGAGAATGTGGTATGATCCATTTCCCAATTAATGGATCTGTCCTGAATACAGGGTTCTCCTGAATACATACGTTCATAAAAACCTTACTTGTATTCAGTGTGTACCAAAACTTAGACTGAGGCGAGACAGTTGACTGCTTTGAGTATGTGTGACGAATTTCTCAAAGCTATAAAACCTTTCTTACCAGATCATTTTTAAGTTCTCCTTTTCGTATTTTCGTATTTATTCGTGTTTTATTTCAATATTTTTCGCGTTTTATAATCTTATCTGTTGTTTTTAAAACCTGTATTTAACGCCTTTTTGTTTACAGCTTAATATTTTGTTATCTAGACCGTTACATTTCACTTATTGTTTGTTTTAGTTTCGACCGCCATATTGTTTTCTTAAAAAGCAAACCTTTATTTTTCCTTCACGCGCTTTTTAATTTTAATTTTTTCAGTCTTTTCTGATTTTCTTATTTTTAATTGTGTAATTTAAAAAAGCGTAGTTTAATTGCGTGTCTTTTTTTTATTTGTTAAATCTTTTTCGTTGTTGGCAAACACAGCTTTTTCGTGTTACATTTTGTTTCATTGTCAAAGTTTATACGTTAACAAGTTTATATTGCCACAACTTTTTAATTTATTTGTGTTACAAACTTACTTGTTATCGCTTCTTGTTTATTTTCTATTTGTTCAATCAATTATTTTTATTTCCCCTTTTTTGCCTAAAAGAAAAAAAAACACTAAAAGAGGGACGAATCCTTTTTAAATATGGCAAACCAACTTTCGTCTGTTAAGAAATATAGTGGGGGTGCGTTCCTTTGAAGGGTAGTTGTATATTGTTGAAGATTAACGGAATTTGGCCTCGTTGTAGATAGCCCACTATATGTCATAAAAAGATTATAAATCAAAAAAGCAAATTGAGTTGAGAAATAACATTTTATATATACACGTATCAATTAAGGTTTTTACAATTCAAGTATTTTTTTAAATATGGGTCCAACGGACGTTAAAATGTTCATGGCAATAAAGAGAATTAATACTTAGGTATGTGGGAGCGTTGTAAGTAAGGAATGTCTTTGATGTATCCGCTCCTTGGGTCGGTAAGTAGTTTTGAGACAGCGAAGAAGGAAAAGAGGTAAGGGAGGCGAGCATAGTAAGCCGCTTGACGTCGGTCAAGAGGAGATACTAATTACTCACGTCTCTCTCGAGTCTGTCTGGGTTCTACGTCGGTCTCTCTGGCGATCCTTTCTGTATCGGCTTTTTATTTCGATTTTTTGAATCGCAGCAGATCATTTGGGAATTCACATCCGTATTTGATTCTGGGCTTCCCATTGGCCAATAAATAAAATTCGCGTAGGCTCGCGAACTGGAATTTAATATTTAATTCATTTTTAGTTTTCAACCGGAACATCTGCGTCGAACTGGCTGCGCACCGACTAGTTTTGGTCATTTTCTTTTTGGTCGTGAGATTGCAAACATCCGGTTCCTCGCTTTTGCTCGGTCGGTATCACCACAAAAAACCTCTTTGGTTCCAAAAAATAACCACCTAACAAAGAAAAAAGTCAGAAAAGAACTGCCACTGACGAAGACGAAATTAAAAGAAAAAATAACAACTCGGAAACCGAGAAATAACCAACAGCTGAAGAAACGACCAAAAATAAAAAAAATAAAAAATTGGCAGCAGCCATGTTGATGTAGCAGTCAGTGAATCATCCTCTTGATGGAACACCCACCTCGAAGTGTATCATCATCATAACGGAGTTCCTGGAGAAAGCCAAAAGTTACGTACATCTTATCAAAAAAGATGAATTTTGGTAGACCTCCAGGAATTATAGAAGGTTGAAAAAAGAATTATGTCCGTCTTTATGGTGGACAAGTGAACTGGTAAGATTTGTCGCTTCAATAAAAAAGCAGTCATCAAAGCTTTTACGTCTCTAGACGTTAAACCTCAAAAAGTGATCAAAGGGGGAAGAGTACTTCAAGTGGGACGTACTGTTACCCACACCTGCCGACTGTGAAGTTGCCTCCAGTAGGATTTAATAACCAAAGACTTCATAAACTTAACTGAATATGAGGGTATCCGACGGACTAATGTATCAGTATACGAGGTTCTTCCTTATTTTTTAGGAGAGCACTTGACAACATACTTGATAAAATTAGAGCAGATACTCAGTGCTTCATCTGACGACCAGAGCGAGGGATGGAGTTTAGAAATCATGTTGCACAGAAAAGCCTTTATCTCAATCCCCAACTGTCTAGATGTAGAGAGCCAGAAAATGCTGGAGAAAGTGTATCCGGTCAAACCAACCTGTTGGAAGTGTGGAGAGACTGGTCACCTCTCCTCTTTCTACCCAGCGAAGAAGGCCACTGGAGTTCTTGCCCCTGCTGGCCCAAATCCCTCTCTGGTCAAGTCTATTATTTCCGTTTCGTCTGTAATGGGCAGATCAACGCCTGGGAAGTGCGTAAAACTTCTAGCTGAGTTCAATGCTTGGCTCCCATTTCTCGAGAAGCCTTTACCGGTCGCTACGGAGAAGAAAGAGGGAAAATGGCTGGTTGTTGGCAAGACTAGAGAGAAGCGCCGGACAGTGGGATCTCAGTCCCCAATAGCCTCCTTTGCTAAGGATACACACAGTTACATTCATCCCGCCAGTTTCAAGGGCAATGACCCGACCAGCTACGCTGGTAAAATCAGAAATGAGAATTAAATATGAGCCGAGTTTCCAAAAGAAATAGAAGCTGAAACAACTAAACGAAGTTTTGATATCCAAAGAACTCGGCAAATGACAGCAGCGAGCCACTCTTCCTCCGCATCGTCTTCCTCTAAAAGGCATGTCATGGCCCCAACCTCCGCTCACCAAATCATTAACAGCAACACCTTCCAAGTTAAAAGAAAACAAGAACAAAAAAAAAAAAAAAAAGAACAAAAAAACAACACCGGCAGCCACTCCAAATCTATCACCTACAATACGTCAGTCAGTACTTCCAGAAAAGTAGAATCGTCTTTTTCAAAAAGATAAAAAAGCCCCTCATCCGAGAGTAGTGAAAAAAGAATACACCAAAACGTATTTATAATTAAGCGAAGACGTATGACGGTTGACCAAAGAACAGGGTGAAAAAGCTCTAACACAGACCAGGAAAATCAAGGACTAATTGAACTTTAAAAACGTTAATAACAAAGATGTGGAGGTCTCTGAATACTTTTTCAAGGAGAAAAGATTGTTAACGGCTGTTCGGAATAAGGTTGCTAGTAAATATGGGGAATGTTGCGAGAGGCTAATGATGCCTTTGTAACATTCCCTCTCCCTATCTTATTTTGATGAAGAGTCTTTGGATGCAGCGTGTGCTTTTGTCTTCGCAGATCTGGCGGGCAGGCTTTGCATAGAGGATAAGTCTCTTCGTCTCATTGGAGTTTATACACCCAATGGCCATGCGGATAGATCTGTTCTATTTCGGCGGATCGGGCCGTTTTTTGACATCTCGTCGGTTAATTTTGGCGGGCGATTGAAACTTCGTCCTTGACGTCGAATTAAATCGAATAGGGCAATAAGCAGGTACTAACAAACCGGATGTGAAGCCATTTCGTGACTTTATCGACAAGTTCGAACTTGTTAATAAGTATCGAGAGATAATGTGAGATTGGACTAATAGGGGTGGCTCGGGTTCGGTGGTACGTTTTAACTACATTGACCGAGTTCTGTTTAAGAGAGTCGATGTAGGGTTTCTAGGTTGTCGAAGTTTCCATTCTAGTTTACACGGATAATCGGCTCGTCCGGATTCGTATAAATTTAGATAAGCCTAAGGTTAGATTTACTGGCTACTGGAAGTTGAACGCATCATTATTTGATGAGCAAGATTTCTAAGACAAGTTGCTACTATTGCTACGGCATGAATTGACGAAGGCTGTGGTTGGAAATAAGTGATGGGATTCATTGAAATCTAAATTTAGGTCGTTTGCTTCCGAGTATAGTGGTCGACTTAACCTAAATAGGTTAGCAGCACAAGCTGCAGGTGAAGTCAAAATTGATCGGACGATTAAATCCTGTGTTAATGAGGACGTAACCATAGTTAGGGCGAAGCTGGCCTCTTTGCTTAACAAGAAGGATCAAGCTATTGTAGTTAGGGCTTGATTAAAAAATGTCTCTTGAGGCAATGGATATGGCCGCTGAACTGCGTGCAGAGAAAATGAGAATTGCTATCAATAGCCATATCGCGTGAGTAACATGACCGGATAAGTGGACCGTGGCTACAAACTCGGACATATGTGAGGCTTTTTGTGACTATTTTCAGGAACTGTTCATCAGAAGTCTCGGTCTGGATGCTGCTCAGTTCGATGCCTAATTTGGCCGATTTCCCTCCTCGCCTCGACGCGAATGGATACGAAGGCTCCGTTACAGAGTATGAGATCTAGAAAGCGCCGAGGCTTACGAACTGTATTTTATGGAGTCGCCCGTTCTTGTTCCCTTGCTGATAGAAGTGTGATCAAGTTCTTACTCAAAAGCAAGGATGGTGGAGATGGGATAGCTAACATTCGGCCTTTGACGATACAGAGTTGAAGATATCAACAAAGATCTAAGCAAACCGTTTGCAGGCTGTCCCTGAGCGGACTTGTGCTATGAAGGGTAGGACTATTCAGAACACCTTTCATTTTCGGCTTCGGGTTGTACTTTCGAAACTGGATTCGACTTCTGTACGTGCCACCAGTGTGCTGGTGAAAGTGAAGGGTGTATAATCGGAGCCTTTCTTGTTGTCCTATTCCATTCGTCAAGGTTGTCCGCTTTCACCATTGCTTTACGTTATTGCATGTTTGAATCATTCCTTTGCAAGTTAAAGACAAATCAGGTCCTATGCGGAATGTCCTTACCTGGTGCTACCACCACGCCCAATTACTCCGCCTATGCTAACGACGTTTCCGTTCTCGAGCAGAACCGAGATTGAAAAAATCGGCAAAGAAATCAGGGGGTGAGAGACTGTGAGAAGGGTCAAGATTATGTGATAAGTTTATTGTTTTGCGGTTAGACGCATGGAAAGGTGTTTCTCTCTCTGGGCTTTTCCTCTGGACAGACGGCTCGATCAAGATACTCTGCGTCTGGTTCGGCCTTGGTATCCAGTTGGAAATAAATTGGTCGAAGTTACACGAGGAGGCGTCCCACCATTTATCTCGAAGCGAGTGCTTCTTCTATCGTGGATGCCGGTTACCTCTTTCAATTTCCTCTTACGAGCGATGGGTTGCGTCTCCGATGTTCAGCCGTTGTAAAGTAAAATATCATATCGGGTACGAGAGGGTGGATAGCGTTTGAGATGATCTAACTGACGAGCACGATCTGACGAAGCAGGAGGCTCGCTCTATAAGAGAAAAAAAGCACAACTAATTTTTGTATGCAAATTTATCATACTAATTCACTTAAATGCCGTCTACAAAAACTTGCCACATGAGGGTGGAAACGGCTCCTGGTCAATGATTCGCCAATGCCTATAGGTGTCTAGCATGGCATTGTAGCGGAATTGTGGTTATAGATTTAATGTTTAGTAAGGGTTTTAAAGCTGTGTGCGTGTTCTTAACCAAGTTCACAACTATTTTTATATTTGATCACAAGAAACGACAATCCAAAGAAAATGTAGAAATGATTAACTCAAACAACTGGTTGAGCAAACAAATGTAACATGAATAATTTTACATAAACAAAGAAACATTTAAACAGTTCAAGAAATACAATTAAATTCACACATGAAGATAGACCTGTGATGTCGAAATGACGAGAAATGTTAAGATGAGTTTTAACATGAAATAGTCAAGAATGAAATAACGTAAACGTTTGTTTGATTGACGAAAGTTCGAGTCGTTACAAAGATACAACTGAAGTGCGTTGAGGCAAATGTTCGTAGATTTGCACGTAAAGTAGGTTGTAGAAACAAAGTGAGATTTACGTACCTTGCCGAAAATATTTGAAGTTGACGAAATATCTTAATCTTTTAATTATAGAATATTCAGTATTCATGTTGTTTGTTACGTAAAGGTAATCAGTATTAGTATGAATATAAGTCTGAATAAAACTTCATGGAGATTAAAATATCGGTGATCGAGAAATAGTCAAAGAATATTTTTAAAGCAAGTAGAAGTTCTTGACGGTAGATAGGAAGGTATTTCAGTGTGTGAAGAATGAAGTGAGTAACCCCAGAATACATTAGCACATCGAAAGATTGCGCGCGAAAGTAAAGTGCGGCTGGTCGAGGGTGTTGAAAAGGACCAACGTGGATTCAGCTAGCACTAGGGGAAACTGAAATTTGATTCGAAAGAGTGGCTTTTATATGTTTTGGAAGTTGAAGATCGGCTCGTTGAATTTTGGCGCCAAAACTGTGACTTAGCCAATGGGATTGCTGGTATAGCAACCGTAAGCGCTGATTGGCTAATTCACTGTATTGGAATGATCCAAATCTGCCGACCTGTAACCAGGGGTGGGGGGGATAGCTTAGTCTATGCCAACAGCATGACCATGTAGTATTGTATCAGGTCTGAAAGAAAAAGTTATAAATTAATCATGGTCGTATGTTTAAGTAAAAACAATATACATAAAATAAATTACAATGATTTAAAAGGCCCCTTTTACAAACCGGCAAAAATTTTTGCACCGACCTGATAATATGCTAGATTCTTACAGGACAAGGTACCTCACTATTGTGGCCTTGTTATAATCTCCCTAAAACCAGATCTTCTTCCGATTCATATTACACAAATTTCTACCAGTGGCCGGATGTGAACACTCCGAAAACCAAGGCTGAACTAAAAACTTCGTGAAGTGCGCATAGGCTCCGCACATAACTTCCGTTTCACTTACATAATCAAAGAAAAATACAATCCAGAATTTTCACCAATACCGACAACTCCCGCCGGAAGAAACAAAGAAAAATTGAGACCGATCCGAGCCCAAGAAAAAGACAAAAACCCATGGAAGGGACTTTTTCAGAAGTCGGCCTGCACACTGGCCACGATTCACAACGCTCGTCGACAGTGACCTCCTATTTACAATGACACCCGTGAAAGGCGGTCACCACAGTAATTCACAATTTACTCTCCCTCTACCTACCGTACAAATGACCTTTGTGACTCTACTTTTCTCTTTGTTTCAAAAGGAGACATCCACGCCGATTTACCACTTGTATTATTATTTTTTATTTCTTTTCTAAAACTCCGTCGTTTCTTCTTTGTTTTGCCATCATACGCTTAATATAACAGCCTCGTGTCATGCGAAGCTCATTGTAGTAATTATCAATAACAGAAACACTTTGTTTCCATTACATATGTTACATTACTCGATGGCAACAATATGCATCTAAACTTATTTATAAATGGAACTGTATCTCTGTGTGTGTGTGTGTGTGTGTGTGTGTGTGTGTGTGTGTGTGTGTGTGTGTGTCCGTTACCTATAGACTCCGAAACGGCTGAACAGATTTTCTTGAAAATTTACACAGTTGTACTATAAGCGTCTGCGAGTGTTCTTAGCTAGGTTTTGTGTCGAGGTACTCTCGATAAATATCGAAAATCGATAACCGAAAAAATCAGGTTATAGAAGGAGTGGTCCGATTTTAATCAAATTTGATATACTCATAGACAAAGACATAAGAAACAATATTCAGAAGTTTCAAGGTTGCAGTTCCTACAGTAGTGCAGAAAATCGATGATAAATATATATAAAAGGCAAGATGCTTGTGTGTGTGTCTGTTTATCTGCCTGTATGTCAGTATTTTTTTCAGCCCTTTTATTTTAGTTTTTGCTTCGGGTTTGGCTCTAAGTAGGTATAATTATAGTTCTTAGTCTCAGCCATGGTACCATTTACTTAGAGGACTTATTTAACCTTCAAAATTCAGTTTACGACGAAAAAATCTTATTTGATATCGATACCAGGAAATGAAAATTTGACTTATATCCATTCATTTTTCTTTCGGTCTGCCGATAGAGGGGGAGAAAGAATAAATATTTCTTCTCTGTTTATAAAAGGATTTAGTTTGAAGAGAGTTAGTTTTGACATGGGGTATTTTGAGTGTTGATAGAGCGAGTTAACTGTGTGCTATCCAGTACGGTCAGCGTTCATTTTTCGGAGTCAGTTGAAGTGTTTTGTTGTCGCTATTGTTTTATAAAGATAAAGGAAAATAAGAAGGAGAGGAAGAACAAATGTATGTCTGTTTTTGGTAATAAATAACACTGGTTCATATCGCAAGTTTTCAGCTACAAAACAGTTTTTTTTTCCCAAATAGTCACCACTGCTTATGCATTTTCAACAGTAATGAACATTTTGTGAGCAGGAAGAATATGGGTTGTCCCATACATTACTTTTACTACTGTGCTGAATACAAAATAAAAACAACTCTCTTCTCTTCACTGTTTACACATTTCGCGAATCAGTGTGAAAATACTTTTGACTAATAGGAAAAAGGATTGACTCCGTTTGAAAAAAAAAAAAAAAAAGACGAAGCCAAGTTCGCAATCCACTGTGAATTATTTTCTGGCCAATGAAATGAGGGCGCTTTACAAAACTCAGAGAAAATAACGAGTGTGAAAAAGTTATATGATATAAATAGAGAAAGAAAGTTGAATTAGATGGGGAGCGGAGATAGGATAAGGGAGAAATTTCAAACCGCTGGACTGGATATGTCTCGTCGACAGACATTCGTTCTTCCTGTCCTTCCTATTTTCTTTTATCTTTCCTTCTTCGTCCTGGCCTATTCACCGTCAACAAAAAGAAGACAACAACAATAAGACACTTCAACTGACTCTGAAAAATTAACATCGATAAGTACAATTTTCTTTTATCGCTTTTTCTTCCTTTTCACTTACTCTCCGGTCACTAAAAGAAAGAAAATACGAAAACTTTACTATTGCAACGAACTCTGGATTCATTTAACTCTTTACTACTATTTCTCTTAGAACATTTACATATGTTAATAATTTCACTTCCTACAAATTGATGTTATTCTGTTATGTAAATAAACTTCCACTTAAACATACAAACGAAACATTTTTATTCTTTCCAACCTTCAGATAATATCTTAACTTGTGGGGTGTTCGGTTATATTTGGCACAAGGCCAACTTAATATACATGATCGAAGTCCCTATATCACAACTGAAACATATTATCTACTGCTTAACAGTGCTTACATCCATTGTAGAGTCTCCATATCAATGAATGCAGTATTTCTTCCATATGAAAGAATTCAATGAAGCAGTTCTATTTTGTACATATTTTTATGTCACATATTTTGCCAGACTGTCATTCTGCGGTCTGTAGCAAAGCAATTTTTTTAAAAATATGGTTTATTAAGAAGAATGTTTATAATATAATAAAATAGGAAACATTACTTTCAGATTGCATGCATACACAAGTAGTGCATAGTGCTGGTGATAATAAAACAGTGTTTGATATACAATAATAACAGAACTAAAGTTTTTACTCATAAATATACATTTTGTTTCTCATCATTTAATACAACTCTGCACTTCATGCTCAAGGCAATCGTCAGACATGGATTGAAAACTGACCGTTGTAAAATTGAAATATTAATTGCATATATAATTTATCATTTTTGTCCTGAATAAGCAGACTGTTCCAAAATTTTAACAGTAGGTTATAAATATATATAAATTTTACAACAGCCACTTTTCAATCCATGTCTGACATTTGTCACGTGCATGAAACTCATAGTTGTACCAAACGGTGAGGAACGATATATATATATTATTTTTAAAATGTTACCTTTATTTAAATGTATAATCGACTAGCTGTTTTTTAATGCACGTTCTTTTGAGAGAAGTGTATTTTTTATGTAGGCCAGACAGTTTTGTGATATTTCTTACAAATGTATATCTTTTTGGACTCAGCGGTTAAAACCTGCCAAAATTTGTGAAGGATCCATTTTCAGTTTATGGAAATTATCTTTTTATATATATATATTGGCCAATGAGAGACGCCGTCTCAAACCCTAATAACATCCCAAATAGTGGGACAGAGATGAGCCTAAAATTTTGAGTAAATCAAGCTCAGGTCAGAAGATACAAGAAGACTTTTTTACAACAAAAGAAGGCGGCAGGTCAACATCAAAGAAGGCATTGACATCAAGAGAACATCAAGAAGGCTCTGTTACCAGCCAGCCAGCCAGCCTTGGAGAGACGAGAGAAATTGGAAGTTCCAGTGAAAATTCCCCTGAGAATGGACAACCTTCCAGAGACGTCCAAGGCGCAATTTGCAAGTTGGTCTTTTCGTTTTTTTTGTTTTTGTTTTTTTCTTAAAGATGACTGTACCGTTGGTTTTTTTTTTTTTTTGCTTTTTATATTGTCTTTTCTTTTCTTTTTTTTTTTTTTTGCTACCTTCTTGTTTTTTTTTTTTTTAATTTTTTTTTCATCATTTAAAAAGAAACTCCTTGTCTTTTCCCAAGTTGTAATTTTTCCCCATTTTTCGCTGGTGATCCTTTATCAGAAATTCTTCTTCTTCTTTAATAGGTGCATAAAAATATTTTTTTTCATAATTGTAAATTATAAATAAATGTATTTTTCCTTTTAAAATTTTGTATTTTATTATTTTGCACCTATTAATTTGTCTTGCTATATCTACTAGGTTTTGTGTCTGACACTGGAGCTTGGGTTTAGTAGAAATATATATATATATATATATATTATTTCTTCATGGAAATGGCTATCCAACGGATTTAAATATCGAAGTTTTTATTTTTATATATATATATATATGTGTGTGTGTGTGTGTGTGTGTGTGTGTGTGTGTGTGTGTGTGTGTGTGTGTGTGTGTGTGTGTGTGTTACATGCAAAATATTTAAGCTACTTTTATTTTGCATTTCTTTTCATCATTGTCATAGTTGGTGGCTTTTAGTTTTGCTTTTGTTCGGATACCTGAAGCAGTCATTCATCAGTGAAAGCCAATACACTTCTGCCTTCTTTTTTTCTACTTCTTCATCTAAATTCAGCACCTCGTCGACGTCTTGCTTGTAAATTTTTATCACTTTCACCTTTCTGACAAGCCAGACTTCTTACATAGCCACAAAATAGCTCTCTAAATTCAATTAGAAATTTTATACAATGAAGTTTTAAATTACTTTCCTCGTTATCTAAAAAGTTACCAACTGTATTTCTTTAAGCTTGCAAATTTTATTTTGACAGGTTTTCATCCTATAAGTAAGACTTGTTCTTTTATTATTATTTTTTTTTAAATTTAAACCAAATTTTATGCCTGCATTTTCTTTTTAGAAACTGCCAGTCTTCACTTTGGAGACATTTTTGAAGTGTCAATTTGAGCTTTCAAATTCTATTGAAGCCATCTTTTATTAACCGTCTGGTATTGGTTTCATTATTGCAGTTCTTACTTTTAAGAACGCGCGTTAGTAACTTTGTGGTGATACCGAGCAAAAGCGATGGACCGGATGTTTGCTCTATAACGACCAGAAAGCAAATGACCAAAAATCGTCTCTGCACATGTGTATTCGTGCAGATGTTCCGGTTGAAAAATAAAAATTAATCAAATATTAAATTTCCATTTCGCGAGCCTACGTGAATTTTATTTATCAGCCAATGAGAAGTCCAGAATCAAATACAAGTGTGAAATCCCAAACGAGCTGCTGTGATCCAAAAAGAAGATATAAAAAGCGATACAGACAGACCCCAGCAGACAGACCTCAGGAGAAGAGTGTAATCAATATCCCCTTGACCTAAGTCAAGTGGCTACTACGCTTGTCTCTTTCCTTCTCCCCTGTCTCAAAACTACTTACTGACCTAAGGAGCGACTACATCAAAGACATTCCTCATTTACACGTTCCCCACATTCCTAAGCCTTAATTCTCTTTCATCATTTTATTTGCCATGAACATTTTAACCTACGTTGGACCTATACTTCAAGTTATTACTTTAATTGTAAAAACATTAATTGATATGTGTATACTTCTTCTCTCGCACTTCCCGCCTGTGGAACTCGCTCCCGTATTCTTGCTTTCCTGACGGCTACAACCTCCAGAAATTTAAATGCAAAGTCAATACTCATCTACTAACCACTGGACTGTAGCTCTCTCCCCACCCCCGTATAACCTTCCCTTTCTCTCCACCTATGTATCTGTCATCGCACCTGCTTTCTCAGCTTTCTATTGTTCCTTTCTAACTAGTTTGTACTCCTCACTCTTTTCTAATTAATCTTTTTACATTTATGTAGCCCCCTGCACATCAGTGGCGTTTCCGCCTTGCTCGGGGTGAAATGATTTAAAAAAAAACTATGAAAATGTTATTTTCAACTCAATTTGCTTTTCTTGATTGTATAACCATTATGACTTATAAGGCCAAATTCCGTTAACCTACACTACCCTTCGCTAGAACGGACTCCCACTACAACGGGAAAAGCAACCCTCTATAACTCTTACTTCTTTATGTTTTCAAGCACTCCCTCTTAAACGAAAGTGTGATAAAAAAAAAAACAACAAAAAAAACTTTGCATTCTCGATTATTTTTTTTATTTACTCTTTAATTTATTTTTGCATAATTTTGCATTTATTTCTTTTTTATTATATATATATATATATATATATATATTTATAACTCTTCTTGTTTGATTTTGTTGTGTTGGGTTGGGTGTCATGTTGCTAGGCAAGTCATGTATGCCACATGTGTTTGTTGATTGCTGCCTTTCTCGTGAGTCCAAAAGTCTGCTGGCCTGCAATCAACTACGTTAGCTTTTTTTACGTTTGTCTTGTAAAAAAAAAAAAGGTTTCTTATGAATAAAATCGGACATGAAAACCTAGACTAGTTTTATTTTTTATTTTATTTTATTTTATTTTATTTTGTGAATTCTTATTCTGGGAACTTTAAATTGAAAATCAGCTTTAAAAAAAATTGATTTTTATTTTCAAAATAAAAAAATGTATTTTAACGTAAAAAATAACGTAGCCTTGACATCGCCTTTCCCCACCCATTTCATGAATATTTTGTTGTCCAATAATGTTACAATGTAGTAATGACTTCTTTCTATCGTTATTGGCGATTATTAAATTTGGCGGAATATCAGTTTTCTATTATGAAGAAAATGAAAAAGTTTGAAAGAAATGTGAATCACTAGTAGAGATTGTACCTCCGCCGCTTCACGTTGTTAAATGTTAATGTTATCGTTTCTTTTTACTAACAGTAACAATCAATAAGCAACAAAAGAAACAGTGTTGTTTATCACTTGTGTTTACCATTCTGTCGTTGTGGGTCATTGTTCTTTTAATGTTATCTGAGAAAAATGCACGTACACTTTAGGTGTGCGTGTGTTTATTTTCGCACAAAAACATAAAGTATATACATATAAAAAAAAACAAAAACAAAACAATGTACACAGTTTCTGTCCTTGGCACTTGCGGGTAAACAGTTCCGCACACGTGCACTTTTCCTTAGCTCCGCCCATTTTTTTCAGTTACCTCCCTTTGTGCATTTGTAACGGGGTTGAGGTACTATTTATTTTATTTTTATAACGATTGAAAAAAAAAACATTAAAAAAAGAAATTAAATATCTCATGTAAAACATAAGACATTTTTTATTTAATTATCTAGTTTCTGACGCGTCCATTATTTTGGTAACATTAATTGTGATAATAATTACCCCAAATCAAGTATGGTAATCTTTACAGAACATAAAAAAAAATCTGTTTCGGCTTTCTACAAGAATATCCTTGGCCTATTTCCGCAATTCTTTCAAACATAATTTCGTATTATTGACATTTTCTAATTATACCTAGACAGTTTTAAAAAAATCAATTCTCATAATGATTTAGTTCATTCTTTTCTTTCAATCTTGATTTCTGTCGGTTTCATCTTTCTTTTTCTACCATTTTTCTTTCTTTTTTCTGCAAATTCCTTTATTTCCTGTATTTGTTTTCCTTTTCTTTTTCTTTCATCCTTCTCAAGGTTGTTTTATTCTTTTTATTTTTTTTCTATGTCGTTTTTACAACAAATTAATGGCTTTAATGCCACTCTAACATATTCTAATGATTATTGAGTTGATGCTAAAGAGTTTCTGGTATTTTAAAGATATTTTATTCAAATTCATATTGTTGTGGGAGTATGATGAATGATTATGAGGTCTTGTTCTTGGTTTTGTTATTTTGGGATTATATAATCTGATCATTAAATTTAATATTCATATACAATATTAGATGAAAACATGAAATAAAATATGAACTGTTTTTGGTTTGCACACAAGATAACATATTTATTAAATGATTGAATTTTGATTAAACATACAATTTCTTACATAACTGATTCAACATACAAACACACACATATTGATTTGTTGGTATTAATACAAAAGAAAGAAATGGTTTTAGGTTTATCTATATGAAGTGCCATCTTTTTTGTGTGCTCATTTAAAAAAACAGTTCTTTCCAGTCCAACATATGTGGCACAAGGCCAAAAATGTGGGTGGGAAAAGGTTAGTCTTCATCTGTCTTATAATTAAACTTAGCGAGACACAATCACTGACACAAACATACTACAGTATTCCTTACACCAAAACAGTACATTTGTACTCACCATTCTTACTGTATCCACCATAGTACCTCAGAATCTCCATGCAGTACAAACTAGTGCCCATATGTACAATTCTTGTCTATTGGTTGGGGCATAAAACAATTTAAAATTACCAATAATTATTTTGATTTTAGTAATATAAATTTCTCCATTTTATTCATTTATGTCACCCATAACAGATTTGTTTTTTAATTTTTTTCCCCTGTTTACACTTCTGATGAGAGGGGACGAAACCAGTTGACTAGTGTTTTTGTTTTAAAATTTGGCATGGCTGATCATAGTAAAAAAACTTATCTTTAATGGCATAATAACACATATATATATATATATATATATAGAGAGAGAGAGAGAGAGAGAGAGAGATTTTATATTTTCATCCAAAACTGTCTTTCTAGTGCATTATGGGAATTCTACTTTCCTTCTTTTACTATGATCTAAAAAAGCAGGGTTTGCAACTCCTGTTTCTTATTTATGAATCACTAAAAATTCATAACATTATTCAGTCATAAAAGTATTTTCTATGGCTTGCTCTGATCTTATGCTACTATTTAGTTAATTAGTAAAAGAATATTTCCAATTTTGATTCATTCTTTCATGAGGGTTTGATATCTTTAAATTTTGAGAATTGTGTTTTGTAAGATTTGATTGGACAGAAAATTCAAGCTTACACATACCTACACCTTTTTCATGAGCCAATAAAAAAAGCATATACATTTATACATTCAACAACAGAAAAGTTCTTTTCGAAAAACAGTTGGCTCATGAAATGGTATAGGTACGTATAAGCTTGGATTTTCTGTGCAATCAAATCTTATGAAAATTCGACAGTATGTAAAAAAAACAAGTGATAGTCTAAAGGTGATGGGTCACGTGACTACAATGTATGCAGAATAACTTCTCATCATGGCTCTATAATGTTTTAACGCTTTGCATTTCTTGCAAAAAGGCTGGAAAAAACAGCAGTTGACTAAAAAACTCTAGAAAAAGGTGTTTTTTCTTTGACATTTAAACAAACCAATCACTCATTGCACAGCAGAAGTTTGTTTGGATTTCAGCAATTCTTAAAAAATCCCTTTTGAATCCCACTAAACACAAATAAAAATCTTTTCAAGTCTTTTTGAACGAGGTTGAAATGTTGAAAACTGATTTGGATCTAGTTATAATTTTCTTCATTTTTTCCAAAAATCATTTTTCCTGTGATTAGCAAGAAGAGGAAATGTTTGAAGACTGATCAATGTTCTTTTTCTGAAAATTCATGTGGTATCCATTTTTCTAGAATATTTCCTTGGAAACAACTATTTTTCAATGGATATATAATTAAGAATTAAACAAGGTTAAAGACATTTCTAAGATTTCCCTAACATTGTGTGTAGCACTACAGAATTGCAATGAACAAGTTTATCAGTTTGTAGCAGGAGGAGTTATGACTTGTTTCTGATGGGGATGAAAACTTGGAAAGCAAATTAATTCAACATTTCAAAGGAAATTAATTCAGCATGTGGAGAATTTTATACATATATTTTAATATAAAGAACAACATATTTCACAAAAGAAAAAAGAAAACATTTATGTACTGTGTGCTTTTCACATGGGTTGTTTGAAATTAAGTAATCAGTTTTCTTGGGAATATCTCCCTGGAGAAGAAGAATCCCAATTATTATTGCTACTATAGCGCAAAGCAAAAAGGGAAACAGTGTTTATGTCCCATGCTTTTATAGTACTGAATGCAACACTAATTAGCAGGTGTCCTGACAGACAAAGTGCAGTAATACATGCAAAAAGTTGTGATGCAAATTTTTGCTTTAAATTAAGCAATCATCAAAGCAGATGATTTATTATTTATTTACTTGCAGAAAAAAAAAATGTTGTCCAGTGATCAATAATGAGAAAAAAAATCTCATTTATGCCAACCATTAATTATGGGGATCAATTTCAACTTGAAATATATTCCGGAAAAACTACAAGCAAGTATCAGGGGCAGATCCAGAATGTTAAGCAGGGTAGAGTCTAAATTAAAATACAAGGGGCATTCAATAAATAAGGTGAATTTTTTGGTATAAGGACTTCTAATACAGATAGAAGCTTACTTTTTTTAAAAATTTCTTTCCTTTACTTCTTTTTCAAAGGGATTTAAGTTTTTTGCAGATTGAAAAAATACATTGAGAGTTTTAGAGATTAACAAAGATGGCTGACCAAGAAGCATGCTCCAGGATTGAACAGAGGTCAGTTATCAAGTTTTTGGTTGCTGAAGGATGCAGACCAGTTGAAATTCATAGGAGAATGTCAAATGTGTATGGTGCCACATGTTTCAGCCAAAAAGATGTCCACAAGTGGGCTAAATTGTTTAAAGAAGTTTGAAAGTAACAATGAAGTCAAAAGTGCTGTGAGCGATTGACTGAGATATCAGTCAAAAGATTTTTATGCTGAGGGAACACAGAAGCTTGTGCACAGATGGGAAAAGTGTGTGACATTGCTGGGAGACTACGTTGAAAAATAAAAAAAATAAAAAAAGTAAGCTTCTATCTGTATTAGAAGTCCTTATACCGAAAAATTTACCTTATTTATTGAATGACCCTCGTAGAAGTCCTTATACCAAAAAATTCACCTTATTTATTGAGTGACCCTTGTAGAAGTCCTTATACCGAAAAATTCACCTTATTTATTGAATGACCCTCGTATATAATCTATACAGCTGGTGATCAATGTCTTGCTAGGGTATTTGGAGGTTTTCTGTAAATTAGATATGGAGAATTTTATTTATGTTATTTATATAGTAGACATTTAATCTTAAAACAGAAAGTTTTTTAATTGAAATATTTATTGGTAGCATCAATTGAATTCAAGGCTATTTAATGGATTGCATACCTTCAAAACTGGAACTATATGACAACTGTCAGATACCAATTTTTTAATACAATTTTTCAGTAATGATGTGTTTTAGCTGTTTAAGCAGGATGGAGACACTCATCTCAAATCTACATCAAAATAAAATACAATCATCACTTTGCTAGATTTCTATAGATATGATGATTTATATCCAAGTTTAATGTAACTGCAATTTCTACTCTGCAAGTTTCTTTGCTTGCACTTCCCACCTGTGGAATTACCTTCTGTACACTTGCTTCCCAGACAGCTACAATCCCCAAGAATTTAAATGCAAAGTCAGACTCACATCCTTTCCCTGACAACCCTTGTATCATGTTCTTCTTCCTTTCTACTCCACTTTCATGCAGCCCTCTCCACACCTGCATTCTCATCCTTTTCTTACTCATTCTCTGACTCCCCTGTAACTTGTTCCTCCTTCTCATCACTCACCTCTTATGTAACCCCCTGTGCACCAGTGGCAGTTTTGCCTTACTTGGGGTGAAATGATTATAAAAAATAGCTTCTGGCTGTTTCATTTATTTAACTACAAAAGAAAATAACAAGATGAATTTGAACTTCAATTTCATTTGATATTGATTTATATTGTATAAAAAAAACAGGCTTCAGTTATGAGACATTTGTTGATATAACATCACTATAATAATTGGATAAGCTGAAATCTAACATTCAAAGCCTCAATATAAACACAAAACCATAGCTTCTTTATATAACTTCTGTTTTCATTGATATGAACTTTTTGAGGGCTGTGACCATCAGTGAGTCATTTAGTCCTCATATATAAGCAAGCTTGTTTTGGTACCTGAGGTCTCAGCTTGGTAAAATATTTCTGACAAGAAGTTCTATTGCCCTGATTTCTAGGTATACAAGACATTTACACTTAGGGTATCACAGCTTAACTTCATGTGATGATAAACATTCACACTTACCAGAGCCAAAGCGTCCAAGGTGTTTTGCCTGTTGGGCTGCTGTGTTGTGATGAATGCGTGCGTAAACCCACGCCAGACAGTTTGTCGTTTCATCAGCCGTGTCCTCTCCCCTCGCAAGCTTGGTCAAAGAAAGAAATATTCTTTGACCTGTCATTTTATGCTGAGTGAGAACGAGGCCGACGGCAATGATTGGTGTGTCGGCAATGGTTTTTGTCCATAAAAAGGGTCTGAGACAATGGCTGCGAGGGTCATTGGGACCATGGTGACGTGCGCTGATAGAGTGATTAGTATTGAGTTAAGACTCTGTTTGTTTTTGTCTGGAAGCTTCAAACCCACATGTGGAGTGAGCAGTGTAACCGAAACCAAAAAGAAATCTTGGATTATTTGTCTCAGCATTAACGGTGCTGAAGGTAAATGTTTTCTGGGTTTTGGTGCTCTTCACCTGATAGTAGGAATTTGAACCTTGTAGAAACTTCAAAAGAGGCTATCTTGTTAGCAGGTGCATAATTGTACTGTCATTTTGTGAATGTGTTCTGGACAGTGTAGTAGTCTCTGGTGATGCCTTTTGATGCCATGATGAAGTGTACTGTTACTGCTATGCTCCTGGACAATTCATATTTCAGGTTGTTGATGCAATCCTGTGGGCATGTCTGTCTCACTCCAAAGTCTTT
The DNA here is from genome assembly GCA_037127315.1 of Ascarosepion bandense. Taxonomy (NCBI): domain Eukaryota; kingdom Metazoa; phylum Mollusca; class Cephalopoda; order Sepiida; family Sepiidae; genus Ascarosepion; species Ascarosepion bandense. The sequence goes on from JBBBDQ010000266.1 coordinate 5,670,599, forward strand.
ATCTGAACACACTATCTGATTTCTATCCATGACCACAAGAAAATGGAATTAAAAATGAAACCCAACTCTACAATAATAAAACTCTAGATTCAAGTCTTATTGTTATTTTTAAGTCAAATGTTAAATTACTATGGGGAGCAACAGAAGATTTTTTGCTTTCATTTGAATTATGCTGGTCCTGTTGAGTGCACATTGATCACATTGTTGGGATACAGAAGGCGCTTATCTTCCTTTGGTGGAGGTAAGTCACATGGGTCACATGTCAGTCACTTCATGATATCACCACTCCATACAGTGACCATATCTCTTTGGGACAAGCTGCTTAAAAGCACATGGTACCATATCTCATTGAGACAGAGATGAACCCAGCCATATCCCATTGAGACATAGATGAATCTTGCTGTAACCCTTTGGGACATAGATAAATCTGGCCCCTTTCATGGAAAAAAAATGGCTTTTCCAGATCAGAAGTATCTTCAAACTAGATGTAAGACTTTTCCTTTTGTTCTTCGTTATACTTTGCTTTGTGGTATATATATATATATATATATATATATATATATATATATATATAAAAGGCAATCTGTGAGTCTGTGTGTGATTGTTCCCTATGCACACCTATAAACTTTCTAGGGACACATATCTACAGGGAAGCCAGGTTGACACATACTTTTTGAGTTTAAGTTCAACAATTTCCCCTATCGTACTTGTTGGCCAATGAAGCCAATTGTTTACATTTGCTCTATAAAACATCTAAGATCTAAGATGGTTGCTAGATTACATCACAAAATATCAAATCACACATGTCAAAAACGACTAAAAAAAAAAATGAGCCTTTATATTTAATTTTTATTCCGACGTTTTAAAAATTCATTTAGTCAACAAAAAAGGTAAATATTTTCCCCCGTAATTTTGAAACAAAAACAAATGCAATGTTGTTTACAATGTTATACAAAATATCAACTCACATTTATGCAAAACAAAAGAAAATAGATTTTTTTAATGGAATTTTTTAACAATTTTTAAACAACAATTTTTTATATAATTATTTTTTTTATATAACTGAGTTTTAAAGTGAGGCGGCGACTACAAGCGCTTGGAAATTGCAACACACTGCATTAATCATCTAATTAAAAAATGTTCTCAGTTGCACAAGCAACGCTGGGCTATGATGCTAGTATATATATGTGTGTGTGTGTGTGTGTGTGTGCGAGATATGTATTTCTCCATGTGGGGCACTTGTATATATGTATAATTTTTTGCATGTAATTGTATATAAAAGTCTCTCTGAGAACAAGCATTTGTCATTTGTCATTTCTTTCAGCCAATCTTGTTACAACATGAATAATTCTTTGTTTCACTGAATTATGACACACAACTTGTTGCTATGGGATGTAGTTAATATTTTGTGTAAAGGATAATTTATCTGCATGCTGATGAATTAGTTTTTTATTCTAGAAGCTTTTAAGTGAAAATTATCATAAACTTGTTGATTTACCAGAGTAAATTATGAAATCTGACTTCGAACACCAAATTCCATCAAACTTGGGCTAAACATTTTTATGAGTTAACTAGCAGTATAGCCCAGTGTTGCTCGGGTGTAATGAAAGCTTTAAAACTAATCCATGGTCCAGAAGCTCAGACTCTTTGGACGTTGGCACGAAAGGCTAAAAAGCAATAGTTATTTCCAGTTAAAGCGAAACTGTAGATTTAAAGAAAAATGAATGGATGTAATACAAATTTTGATTTCCTGGTATCGATATCAAATAAGTTTTTTTCATCGTAAATTGAATTTTGAAGGCTAAATAAGTCTTCTGAGTAAATGGTATCATGGCTGAGACTAAGAACTACAATTATACCTACTTAGAGCCAAACCCGAAGCAAAAACTAAAATAAAAGGGCTGAAAAAATACAGATATAAAAGCAGATAAACAGACACGCACACAAACATCTTGCCTTTTATATATATATATATATATATATATATTATCAATTTTCTGCACTATTGTAAGAACTGCAATCTTGAAACTTTTTAATATTGTTTCTTATGTCTTTGTCTATGAATGTATCAAATTTGATAAAATATTGGACCACTCCTTCTATAATCCAATTTTTTCAATTATCGATTATCAATATTTATTGGGGGTACCTCGACACAAAACCTAGCTAAGAACACTCGCAGATGCTTATAGTACGACTGTGTAAATTTTCAAGAAAATCAGTTCAGCCATTTTGGAGTCTATAGGTAATGGACACGCACACACACACACACACACACACACACACACACACAAAGTTCTATTTATAAATAAGTTTAGATTTATAGCTTCAGGTGAACTCCTAACATTGTTTTGACACTAAAAACATCACTGAATAAACTCATTGTTGGCACCCACAGGTGAAAATGTATCAGGAAATGCTAAGCACGACATTACCTGAGAGTTGGCATCATAATAACAACTACCAACCATGAGATATTTTATGATTGGCAGTCAATATGTTAAAAAGATTTTTGAATTTATATTTTCCAAATGAAAAGTTTAATAAAAGATTTTTCTCTGACATTACACTATTTATTAGGCAATTTATTTATTTATTTATTTTGTGGGAGGGATGGTTTTGCTGTAGTCTCAAATTTAGTGACCTGAATCATAACTGAGTATTTATTTCTTCATTTATTCACCCTAATTCAAGATCATCGAAATTCTTTCTTCATATTGTCACCCTAATTCAAAAGCATGTGCGTTGTGGTGCATTGGATATCTGCTTGGAACGACAAATCGGGGAGCCGAGTTCGAATTCCAGCTGAACTCATTGCATTCACTTACGTACAAATACCCTTGGGAAAGGTATTAATCCATCTACTCTTTCCAGTTATGGGTTAAATAACAGGACAGATTGAGTTCTATAGCCTTGGTCGGCAACCAGCCTACTGCATAAAGCAATGGCAACTTACTGTGGGATAATCTTCTGCCCAGTCAGTCATGTCTCTTTCAAGACATAATCACCCAAGCGTGTATCACGTATGGCACTTAACTGACTGACTGACTGAATTCAAAATCATTATAAGTGAGTAATCCTTTTGTTATTTCATCACCCGAATACCAGACCATCTTAAGTGAGTAATTCTTTCTTTATTTAATCACCCTAATGCCAGATCATCTTAAATGAGTAATTCTTCCTTTATTTTGTCACCCTAATTTAAAATCATCATAAGTGAGTAATTTTTATATTAATTTTACCATATATTTTCATATTTCCCTGAGAATGTGTCCAGATGATTTTGAGGGTTTTTTTTTAAGACCCACACCTCAAATACAGACAGAATAACTTATGACTCATGTGTATGAGTCATGGGTGTTTTTGGTGTCTATATTTTTACAGCTTCACCAGTTGAGCAAGTGCTGCATCAGTTTTTGTCTGTACTGCAACTGAGTTCACACATGTATATATCTAATATATGAGACTTTTTTGAAATGATCCAAGCATTTAATATTAACAAAAAAATCCTTCCTAGTGCAATGACACCTTAGTCTTCTTCAAGGTAAATTCCATTGGGAATTCATCTATACTTATCTCAGCATCCCTTCCCATTTGCAAAACAATCTGCAAGTTCTTTTGAAATGAAAATCAGCTGCCTTATAACATTCTCATCCCAAATCTAAAATATTCTCCTTTTCACCAGTGATAATTCGAAGGAGGTATGGATAGTGGCTTGAACTGAGTAATCAGAGAACCAAGTTCAAATTCATTACATTCATTTATTTGCTAATACCCTTGGAAAAGGTATGAATCTATCTCTTCTTCCCTAAACTATGGATAAAATAACAGAACTGACTGGATTCTATAGCCTTGGGTGGCAACCGGCCTATGAGAAAGAAAACTCTGAATTCAAACCAGCCTGGAGAGGGTTGGGCCCTGTCAGGCTGCCATGCCCAAAGAAACACCACTTCTACTGCAGCTGCAGTACACATGGTACCTCTATGACTCTAATGAATCATGGGATATCTGGATCTGGAATTTGAAGTCATAGGAAGATAAATTAGTACTACAGTGGTTCTTACATTGGATAAATTTTTTTTAAAAACAACCAACTTTCAACTTTACTCAGCTATTGTGAATGCAACAGTTACACAGTAACTAAACATACTCAATGGTGTATCACTTCTGAATGAGTAACCCTTTCAGGGATCAACTGATCTTGCATGCACTAATATAAAGTGCCCTCTGGTTAAAAAAAAAAGTTTTTTTTAAAACATTTTTTTATAATCATATTGCCCCAAGCAAAGCATTTTACTGCCACTGTTTTGCAGGGGGTTATATAGGAGGAAAGTTATAAGAAAAAGTGACAGGTTATAGGGGGTAAGAGAAGGATAAGACTACTGATTAGAGTGGTGTGGACGGAGAAAGGAGCGTGAGAGAGAGGATGCAGATTAGTGAGATAGGAGATGACTATTGACTTTACATTTAAATTCTTGGAGATTGTAGCTGTCGGGAAAGCAAGTAAATGGAAGGGAATTCCACAGGTGGGAAGTGCGAGAAAAGAAGCTGATGGAGCAGAATTTGCGTTTACAATTTATTGGTTTCACAGTAAAAGGGTGGGACCTAGTTGCTAATCTTGTCGCTCGATCCTTGAGAAAGTTAAAATGGCTAGATGCTTTCCAGACAGAACAAATAATTTACTAGGAAGACACGAAATAAGAAATCCTAACAAATGATGAAAAATTACTCAGAAATGTCATTAAGCGTTTTTGGTTAGGTCATAGAAATTGAAAATAGATATAGTATCTTCATTTTCCTGGTCATTAAATTTGTTTTCTTCTTGTTACTTTGGTCACTTTGTATATACCTTTTATTACTGATAGTTTTTTTACTGTTCCTCTTTTTTTTTTTGGTGTGTGTGTGTGTGTGTGTGTGTGTGCTTCATCATATCAAACAAGGTTCAGGCAGAAAGGCATTCACATCATAATTTAATTCAATAATACTGTATATATCAGTCAAGTGCCATACGCGATACATGTTTTGGGCGATCATGTCTCAAAAGAGACATGACTGACTGGGCAGAAAATTATCCTGCAGTAGGTTTCCATTACTTTCTGTGGTAGACTGGTTGCCGACCAATGCTATAGAACCCAATCTGTCCTTTTATTTAACCCATAACTGGAGGGAAGAGATGGATTAATATCTTTCCCAAGGGTATTTGTGCATAAGTAACTTCAAGGAATTCAACTGGTATTTGAACTCGGCACCCCGATTTGTCGTTCCAAGTTGATATCTCTGTTTTTATATTCTTCATGTTATTTTTAGTGCTACTGCTTTTTAATGGGAAGAAGTTGAAAACATTCGAAATGGACGGATTCAATGTGTGGGGGATTTTTATGCAAATATTTTTATATCATGAACAACATGACTTAAAGAAGAGTTAAATTATATTTTTGTGTATACACCAGCAGAGCCTAGTAAAAGATAAGAAAACATTTATGAGGTTAACTCTGTGTGTGTGCATGCACCACAGGCTTTACTGAAATTAAGTAGTCAGCTTGCATGGGAGAATAATCTCCCTGACAAGTCCCATGTTATTGCTATTTTATCACAGAAAAGGAAGAGAGAGTGAGTCGTTTACTTATATACTTTTGATTGCCATGTCACCTAGCGGTGTCAAGCAGACTATTAGCAGAAATTATTAACACTTCTGCTTCTGTGGATGTATTTATACATCTTTATGAAGCTTATACTCCAAGCTTTCAATATTTATGTTTTCATGATGTATTTATATAACTTTATAAAACTTACACTGTTCATTGTCAATGTATATATTTTCAATAACTTCTGATCACCCATGTGTGCACATTGTAATGTCTCATATGAGGTACAAATTTGCGACCTGGTAGCTATAAGGTCAACTTCCAAGACAATTCTCTGATATACCCTGTCTCTTTGATGCTCTGGGGTGACACTGACTGCAAAATCTGTTTTGGTATTTCTTATGGTAAGCTTCATATATACTGGGGTCACCACAGATCAACTTCTCTTAGTACAAAGTTTCCTTATTGACATTAAATTCAATTTAGAACATTGGCATGAATCCTGTGATACAAAACAATAAAGTCATATCAAGTTTAGCTATGCATGCTAAAGCTGAATTGGTGATAAATTCTCAGCATTCAACTTGTAAATAATAATTTCTACAATAATTTAATGATTTTCTAGCAATTGTGATCACAATGCCTTGTGAGATGAATGATTGGCATCAACTGATGACACCATTAATTCAATAATAAGCTACAAGTAACACATTTCATTTGAGTTGAAAATAACATTTATATATACACATGTCAATTAATGTTTTTACAATTAAAATAATACTTGAAATAAAGGTCCAACAGAGGTTAGAATGTTCATAGAAAATAATAAGCAGAAAGAGATTTAAGGCTGAGGAATGTGGGGAGCGGAGGTATGTGAGGAATGTCTTTGAAGTAGTTGCTCCTGAGGTCAGTAAGTACTTTTGAGACAGAGAAGAAGCGATGTGAGGTGAAGGGAGGCGAATGTAGTAGCCGCTCAACTTAAGTCAAGGGGATATTAATTACATTCTTCTCCTTGGTCTCTGTGTCAGTCTGTCTGCCAGGGTCTTGTCTGTATCCACTTTTTATATCTGCTTTTTGGATCAAAACAGCTCGTTTGGAATTTCATACTTGTATTTGATTCTGGGCTTCCCATTGGCTGGTAAATAAAATTTGCATAGGCTCGTGAAATGGAAATTTGATATTTGATTAATTTTTATTTTTCAACCGAAAGATCTGCACGAATACACATGTGTAGAGACGATTTTTGTTCATTTGCTTTCTGGTCGTTATAGAGCAAACATCCGGTCCCTCGCTTTTGCTTGGTATCACCACAGGTTCACATATTTTAATTATTGAGTAAATGTTTATAAATTTATGAATAAAAAGTTTTCACATGTATTTATTTAAAAATTGGTAAATTATAGATATTGCATTGCATTTATTCTAATTGTATTGGTTTTTAGAATGTTGTAAATATAGAAGTATTCTTGTAAATAAATAAATAAATAGTGTTTAATATTTTTGTTGTAAATTCTCAAGAAGAAAAAATGTATAAATCTATTTTCATATGTTTAGGTCTTATTCCAGTTGTAATAATTTCTTTTTAAAACAATAATCATTGCCAAAGAGAGATGGTAGTTAAAAAAGTGGTGTCCTTTTGACACTGTCTTATTGCAGGCAAGTTTATCTATGTTTGTTGAAATTTGAAGTTCATTTTCATAATTTTGCTTGGAGAAAAAGAGATGTTAAACTAGGAAAAATTCTGTTTCTGGTATAGGCTTTTCTTGTTAATTTTTTTATTAATAAAAACAGTAAACAGGGTTGGTCACAATCATATTTTCAAATAGATTTTATTTGCTTTCATTGAAAATTTATGCATGACTGCTCTTGCTGGTATTAAAAGTGAGATGTTTACTTCATTGCTCTTAAGAAATAGAGCAAATGGCTTGAGCTGTTTTCAGAATTCTGACCTCCAAGTTTTTTTAAAACTCTTATTGACAGATCAAAGAGGCAAAAATAAAGAACATTCTGCATATAAAATGATTATGAACAACTAGAGCATAAAAAAGTAAGATATGGTTGAAGATATACAATTCATGTCAACTTTAACTATATATATATATATATATATATATATATATATATATATAGGAAAATTAAAGACAAAATGGAAAAAAATTGTGTGACACATTTTGGTTTTTAGGATATCATTAGCCGAAAAAATAATGTTCACTTTGATGTAACTACACATGCACACAAAGGGGAAAATATGCTGAAATTTTAATCTTTTAAATTTAAGGTTTTTATTTTTGTACTATATATATATATATATATATATATATGTATATAATCTAGCCAGTTTCATTTTTTTTTTCTTTGTTTTTATTACTCAGATTGTGAAAATAAATTTGCCAAAAAAAGTAAAATGTTGTAAGAACCTAAATGCAAAATATTCTAGTAATTAAAGCACTTTCTATACACTTTCATTCTCTTTTAAATACAGTAGAATTTTTAAATCAAAAGCATGGTCAGATTCATTATGGTGAGAAATTAATGCACTCACTGTGTGTTGTTTTTTAAAAGATCCCTTTTGTTTTTATATAATGAACATTGTTCTAGTATATAAAAATCCATAGATTATTGTTTCCAATATAAAACTAACTTAGCATGAATTCTAGGTCTTCAGGCATCTATATATATATATATATATATATATATATATATATATATATAGGGTGGCAATAAAGTCACTATTCAGTTATTTGTATGGAGAATTATGAAAGTTTCATTTTTACAAAGAAACCAAAAAAGATTTCATTTTTACAAAGAAAATATTGATGACCTCAAGCAATTTATTCAAGATGCATTTGCAGACTTGAGCCGTCAGAATCATTTGTGTCATGACATTTGTTGAAGCATTTCCTCATGCATGGAAGGCATTGAAGCAGATGGCTTGTTTTAACAGTATTGGTAATTAATTTGCTATTGTTTAGCATAGCATTTTATTGTTATTAACCAGAACCATTTTAATAATAAATTTTTGGACTGTTGATTAATTGCTTTGTCTTAATTGTTATTGTAAGTAATTGTATAGTGACTTTATTTCCACCATATATATATATATATATATATATATATTAAAAAAGGATTAATTCAAAGATGTTGAATGGCCATTTCGATATGAAGATCCCCATGGGGGATAACACATCACCTCAGCAACAGAAAAATCCTTTCAGAAACTGGAGAAAAATTAGTCTACTTTTCCTTTTTAAATAGATTTGCAAAGAAATTAAAAAAGTAGTCGCTCCTGATTTTACTGAATTAAAATATATATATATATATATATATATATATTAAAACCAATATATGTAGTGGGTTTATTATTAGTACCAGTATTCTGTGGTCAGTCAGGGTTTATGCTGTCAATACAACACCAGTTATGACGATGCTCTCGGGTTGCTAGTTGTGATGGCCTCGTCACAGTAGCTGGTCTTTGAGTTGTCTATTACAACAGTGTTCTTCTTTGCCCACACTGTGAATTTTGATCTCAAGGAAGGCACATTGAAATCCCACTAGCTGTATCTTTACCACATCGAATCAGACTATACGCGCATGCACATTTGGGTTAATACAAAAACGGCACCAAAAAAAATAAATTCGATGACGCCTGAATAAGTTGCAAAAAAGTCTTTATATACAACAAAAAAAAAACAGCAAACAGAAATAGAATATAACAGTCATCAAATTCTTATTCTTACAACGGACCGAAAGTTTTAGTTTGAGAGTAATATTTGTTCACTCCAATCGGAGACTTCAAGTTTTTTCAAGTTTTGACAGTTCAAAAAGTCTTATCAGGGTTTTTCCCTGAAGCCTTATGGAAACAGCTGAAGTGGGGTCTTTGTGACGACAGTGGTAAATTTGTCTTGTCTGCCTTAGCTCAGTGCATCAACAACTCTTAAATTTGACTCTTTCTCGGCTCTTTCTGTTTCTTTAAATCTTCAGCCAGGACTCTATCAGAGACACCTGTCACTGTCTCTATGGCTGGCACCCAACTGCGTGGCAATTATCTCATTCTCTGTACATCTTTAATCAGGAATTCTATGGGAAGCGACCACTCTTTACGGTGGTGGCTCCTGGTTGGGAACACTCCTCTCTCAGTTGTTACACCTTGACTGGTCCCAAAGCTCAGCTTCAACTAACTTTGACCTTCTCAGCTCTAGTTTTTATGCCTGTCTCGAATTCTCTTGGGGAGTGCATGACGGACATGGGGTGTTCATGTAAATCAAATCTTTAACCAATGAAATTATTTCTGCCTCCACACTTTGAGGTAGAGTTATTTTCTCTCCTTGGTTTAACCAATGAAATAGCAATGTTTCTGTTGATGTCATTTCTTTTTGTCTTCTTCTTCTGGTTTGAGTAATTACATCATTCATTTCCCAAGTTAAATCCTTTCCCAGTGAATTTGGGAAGTAAGGATTTGATCTTCCTTAATCTCATCAAAAGTTTTTGACAGTTGTCAAAAACATGTTTTGACTACTGTTATTTTTCACTTCCACCAGCTGTAAAGTCAAAGGCCTCCAATGGTGTCTTTCTTAGTTATTTGTTTCCACTTTGTCACATAATGGCTTTACACCTGTAAAATATATTTTTCCTTTTATTTTCTCCTACTCTCAGCTAGTTTTTCAGATTTTAAAAATATTTTGTAAAAGAATTTTTTTCTACTCCACTCATATCGCGACTGTAATTTACACAATTAGTAATGCCACTAGTAATAATTTCTTTTGCTCTGCCGTACTAAAATAGTATCATATTTTTCTACATGCAATGCAATTACGTGTTATACCAGAGATACAATCTCTGAACGGGCATGTAAATTGATACACTATATTGGCTTTCTGTAGAGGATTTAGTTGTGTGGTTATAGGGTTATTAGAGACTACAACCACTCTCTTCTGTAGATTTACCTACCACCTTTCTGATCAGAGTTCAATTAAACAACATTTCTTAGAAAAACATAGCCATGTATGTAACATCAGATAGATTTTAGTCAATAACACAATCATTTTCACACATACACACAGTAAAAAAACCTTCAGATATTGGAGGTCATCTACATTAAACCAAAGCAACCCACACTCAATAAAATCACATTTCAATCTAGTTGCAACACATTGCATTACATTTAGACATATGGTTCTGTTAACATTTCTATCTCTCACATGGTGTGACATCATAGAACCGCATTACAAACTTACAACCTATTTGGTGACTGTTATCATCGCATAACAATGTTTTATGTCAACACAAGATAAAATCATCTTTGATGGTGGATGTCTTTATGTTAAGGTCTCTGTAACCTCTCTGAAGGTGGCTCATGGGAGCTAAAAGCTTAGAACCAGCATAATAAAAAGTATCCAATTTTTTCATTATTTTCACCTGAAATTAAAGCAAAAATATGATATTTAGAATGACTCATGATCAAACATAACAGATATTCATTGTCTGTTATATTTAACTATTTTATTTACAAGGTGGTGACAATCTTTTTTGAAAGGGAAAAATCTTCCCAAGCAAAAAAATACATGAGATTCCTTGGTTTTTATTTATCACCAAGAAGTCCCCTTTTTATATATTGTGTATATTTATGCAGATAATTTTCTTTATGGCAACAGATATTCTGTGCCAATTAATCATACACAAAAATAACCATCTATAAATAAAAACAATTAAAATTTAATTTAACAATCCACACCCTCAAATGTATATATATAAAATGAAAAATAGATATGCACCTTGCCTTCATCACAGCAGTCTTTGCACAAATCACTAAACTTACCAGTTCTACGAAACTCACTATTTATCCCTACCTACCCTGAAGATGACTTAAGAAAATTGAAAGCCTGGACCATTTTTCTTCCAAATAAACTTTGGGTAATTTCTGGATGAATTTCCTTTTTATCTGATCTAATCTAAACTTATTTATAAATGGAACTTTGTCTGTGTGTTTGTGTGTGTGTGTGTGCGTGTGTCCCCGTTACCTATAGACTCAGTTATACTATAAGCGTCTGCGAGTGTTCTTAGCTAGGTTTTGTGTCGAGGTACCCCCAATAAATATTGAAAATTGATAATTGAAAAAATCGGGTTATAGAAAGAGTGGTTCGATTTTAATCAAATTTGATGCACTCACAGACAAAGACATAAGAAACGATATTCAGAAGTTTTAAGGTTGCAGTTCTTACAATAGTGCAGAAAATCGATAATATATATATATATATATCACTCTTTTTTTATTTTTATTTTTTTTTCAATTGGAGTAGATATGTGGTTAGGATGTGGTTTCCAGTTTTTCTCTTTTCCAATCTTTTCACTCTTTTTTTTTATTTTTATTTTTTTTTTCAGTTGGAGTAGATAGACTAAACTATCGCCCGGTTCACACTCCACCCATGTCTATTGAACAGGTGAAGAGGCTCATCCCTTGTTTCCTGTTTAGGATGTGGTTTCCGGTTTTTCTCTTTTCCAATCTTTTCACTCTTACGTAGCCCCCTGCGCATCAGTGGCGTTTTTGCCTTGCTTGGGGTGATATGATTAAAAAAATTAAAAATAAAAATAAAAGGCAAGATGTTTGTGTGTGTGTGTGTGTGTGTCTGTTTATCTGTCTGTATGTTTGTATTTTTTTTGGCCCTTTTATTTTAGTTTTTGCTTCGGGTTTGGCTCTAAGTAGGTATAATTGTAGTTCTTAGTCTCAGCCATGATACCATTTACTCAGAGGACTCATTTAGCTTTCAAAATTCAGTTTACGACGAAAAAACTTATTTGATATCGATACCAGGAAATCAAAATTTGACTTACATCCATTTTTCTTTCAGTCTATGGTTTCGCTTTAACTGGAAACAACTATTGCTTTTTAGTCTTTCGTGCCAACGTCCAAAGAGTCTGAGCTCCAGGACCATGGATTAGTTTTAAAGCTTTCATTACACCCGAGCAACGCCGGGCTATACTGCTAGTATATATTATTCATAATTTGGAAAAGTTGATCAATAAAATTAATTGACAGAAAACATGGGCCTTAAGGAAGAAAAAAATAATCTGGGTCAACACATTTGAGCAGTTATTTATTTTTATGCCTACATGTAACCAGCAATTAATTTCTCTTGTTTGATAAGCTAGAGTTATTTAAATGTTTTGAAATAACTAATTTTTCAATAAGGCAGGCATAAATTACATCTATCACCTTTCCTATTGAAACATTTGGCTTGAACCATAATATCCCACATAATAAGAGGTGTATTACCATCACTGGAAGGAATATTTTGAGAGAGCAGCATTTAATTTCCAGAGATTTTTAGTGGAACCAAATAAAATTTGACATTATTATATATATATATATATATATATAGATAGGTGTGAGTTTCACGCTCTTGTGATCGTCAGACAAACTGATTAATTTTTTTAAAAAATTGGCTATATGTAGGGCTGCGTATATTCATGTATTTTTGTGGAAGTGGGAAGAAAATTTGTCGTCATGACAGACGCAAATATATATACACATTTCTACACCCATTGATGTGCACAAAGACACACACACGTGCGTCCACCCACCCACCGGGGCTCACACAAACATATATGTGAATCGGGCGAGGCTTGGCATATATATATATATGTGTGCTGTTGCACACATACATAGGCATTCAGTTGGTGTATTTAAATAGTATAGCGATGTCAATGCACAGACAGTTGTCGGTTTCTCATACGTACGTATGTACGTATGATGGGGTCTATGTGAAACTATGATAGGTAAAAATTGCTATTATTTTATTTAAGGCTGTATTGTTATTTTTATTTTAAAGTTGATTATTAGCTTGTTCTTTTTTTGGTGGTTGCGCATATTTAAATGGTAGAAATTCTAATTTGTAATGCTTGTTAGTATTAATGTGTGGTGGTGTTAATTTTACTATGGCAAAGAGGAGTAATTTATGTTAATGATGATAGCAGACTAATACGGTGATAGTAATATTTGATGATAATAACAGTTGTGTTAGCAAATAGTTATTCTAAAGCATCAGCAAAAAATATTAGAAACTATCAACACCAACTTAAGGAAAAAATTAGGTCTTAACCAATGGAAAAACACCAAAGCTGTCTTAGAGTGGTTTGCAACAGTAAAAAACAAAGACGAAAAAGACAAGATTAAAAAAATTAATCAGTTTATCTGACGATCGCAAGATCGTGAAACCCAGGGTTACAAACTCACATCTATCTATATGAATATGTCAGCTCTATCACTGATATTGAGTGCTTTCAAATAAGTACCATGCATATATAATATATAAATAATATAATATATATAACAAATTGCATATATATATTGATATTTATAATCATATACATACACTTTTCACACACACACACACACACACACACACACACACATATATATATATATATATATATATATATATATATATTTATATATATTAATTTAAAACATTATATATACATTAATTTAAAACAGTGCTCAGTTTAAAAATAGAGCAATGAATATTTATTATTAATTATTATGTTAGAACATGTGCAAACTACAAACTACTAAAACATTGTATATTTTGTTTTAACATTGAAAGAACAATCTATTATCAGGTAGTTAATAATGATTGTAATAAATGTTTTATTTAAAAATTTCTTTTTATTTTGGGAATTTTTTTTTTGTACATGGAAAAAAATATTAAAAATGTGGGGAAAGAAAGAGGGCAGAAAGGATCAGAAAATAAGATGAGAAATCAGGAAAATTAAAAGAAAGAGGAAAGGGGGAAAATACCAAAGAATTAACAAGTGCAGAGGAAAATAAGTGAGAGAATATAGAGAGGAAAGAGCCATGGAAACAGCTAAGAGAGAGAAATTTTAAATTCTATAAAGGAAAGAAAAAAAAGAGGAAAAGAAAAGATACAGAAGAAGAATTTGAAGAGGAAAATAAAGAGGAAAAAAGTGAGAAAATGTTGAGAGGGAAGAAAGGGAAGAGACAATGGAAACAGCCAAGAGAGAAAAAATTTAAATTTTGACTGGAAGAAATTTTCCTTTTCTTTATAGAAGTACAATTCTTTTTCTAAAAAATACCAAAAAATTTGTGCCCAGACACCATGTAACCAATGTCTGCAATTCACTTCCGGCCAAAATTGAAAATTTTTCTCTCTTAGCTGTTTCCATTGTTCTTTCAATGCTGAAACAATATGTACAATTTTGTAGTAGTTTGCATATGTTCTAATGTAATAATTGATAATATATATATATATATATATATATATATATATATATATATATATATATATATGAATGAGAGAGAAAATGAGAAAGAGATAGTTAACAGATGAAGAAAAGTTAAAAGGTCATATCTTTGACTGACTAATTTTTGTGTATAAACAAGGTCAGTGTCAGATAAATCTTTAAATAAATCTCTACAAAATCTTTCAATCAACTTTTAAACATATTTACTGACTTAAATGTTTAACGCAAAGTTCAATTCAAGGTCATCTTATCATCTTGTTTGTAAATGCAACATTCTAACCATGACATCTGCATTCTAAAACTAACATTGTGTATCTGACTCTCTCTCTTCCAACAACAAAATGTTTTCCTTCT
The DNA here is from genome assembly GCA_037127315.1 of Ascarosepion bandense. NCBI lineage: Eukaryota > Metazoa > Mollusca > Cephalopoda > Sepiida > Sepiidae > Ascarosepion > Ascarosepion bandense. The sequence goes on from JBBBDQ010000266.1 coordinate 5,685,796, forward strand.
TCTCCTTCCTCCCACTATTCCTTCTGTCTGGATAAATCTAACCCATTCATTTTTGTAAAAAAAATTTCAGTCTGATGAATTGAATAGTTTTATAATTATTCATGAATTAAATTATCACTGATGGATTTATAAATTTTCCAATTTATTTTCTTAAATATATATATATATATATATATATATATATATATATCATTATATATATATATATATATATATATATATATATATTCCACTTTATCTCATATATATATATATATATAAACTTATTTATAAATGGAACTTTGTCTGTGTGTCTGTGTGTGTGTGTGTGTCTGTTACCTATAGACTCTGAAACGACTGAACTGATTTTCTTGAAAATTTACACAGTTGTACTATAAGCATCTGTGAGTGTTCTTAGCTAGGTTTTGTGTCAAGGTACCCCGGATAAATATCGAAAATTGATAATAAAAAAAATCAGCAAGATGTTTATGTGTGTGTGTGTCTGTTTATCTGTCTGTATGTCCTTTATACAAATCCACAATTTTTATCCGATTCTCACCAAACTTCACACAAATATTCTTTAGGCTGAATCTGAGCTCCAGGACCATGGATTAGTTATAAAGCTTTCATTACACTTGAGTAATGCCAGGCTATACTGCTACTAATGAATAAAAAAAAAGAAATACATTTTTCCCATGATGCTAGTAATAAAGGAACTAGAAATTTTAATATCCACTTTGCTTCATCAAACACCTATTAGGTTATGTCGTTAAAGTCTATTGAATGACAAACATCTCCTTCCTGTTTTTTTTTCTTCTCCTAGATCCAAGATGGAGCACCCTGTAGAAGTTCTTCCCTTGAGTAGATGTTTCATAGTGAGAAATTTCTCTACTTCTTCCCATGAGACTAAGACTAAGTGCAAAGTCTATTCTGGTTTGATCTATGGTGATCCCCAGTATATACACATCCTGGCAGTTTGACCCTAGATTTCTCCTTCCTTGTGTGAACAATCGGAGAAACTGCTAAGACTGGTATGAGTCTTCTACAGCAAGGGTCATGGGTAGTTCTTTGAGTAGGTGTCTCAAAGAGATTTCTCCGCTTGTTCCCACAAAGAATCAGAAATCTTGAGTCAAGCTGCCAGGATATGTATATAGTGGGGTCCACCACAGATCAAACCAGAATAGACTTTGCACTTAGTTTTACAGAGGAGCCAGATGCAGGGTTGACCTAAGAGATGACTTAGCTGGGGGTGGTTGTGGAGTTCCAGGATTCACCAGATATCAGTTACTGACCCCAACAGATGTTACACCCCCACCCACATGCTGATGATGATAAAATGTAGTGTCATTTATAAGAGATTTAGTCTGGTTTTTATTAATCAGCACAACGACAACATTAAAAAGGAATTGGCATATATCTAAAATTTGTTTGAGACCTTTCATGTTTCCTTAGCATTGATTCTCTTGGTCACAGTGTGATTCTATATTTTGCTCTTTCATAAAATATCTTGAAAAAAAATCTCTTGTGTAACAATATGGTTGCTGGAGAAAAAGTAGACATATCACTCTCTTATAACTATCTTCGTCAGTCAATTAAGTGCCATATATGATACACGCTTAGGCAATCATGTCTCAAAAGAGACATGACTGACGGTGTAGAATATTTTCTCATAATAGGCTGCCACTACTTTCTGCAGTAGACTGGTTGCCAACCAAGGCTATAGAACCCAATCAGTCCTGCTATTCAACCCATAGCTGGAGAGAGAAGAGATGGATTAATACTTTCCAAAAGGTTGTTTGCGTGTAAGTGAATGCAACGAATTCAGCTGGAATCCAAACTTGGCTTTCCATTTTCTTGTTCCAAGCCGATATCCACTGCACCACCCACACACATGCTCAAGTATAAATCAAAATGTAAAACTGCTTCTTACATTGTTGTTTTCAAGTTATGAATTTAATACAAGAATATTCTTCATTTTGTATTTTAAAATCATCTTTTGTTTTAATCCTAAATTTGAAAAAGAATCTATCTTCTGAATGTTAGTATTTTTTTGGTACTTATGTATACTGTTGAGTCAGCAACAGACTGACTCATTTTATAGTTCACCAATAGAAGGATTAACCAATCAGAAGGCTCAAAATATTCAATGCAACGTGTATAAGAGGCGACCATATTTTCCCGAGTATTGGTGATCTAATCCGATTCAGTAGAGTGCCTGACTTGTGAGTGTTAATCTTTGACATTGTTTCATTGAACAGATTACGTACTGCGCTGTATTCTATATCCATAAACTATGGTGGACATAGTCAACACTGAACACAAAATATTTTAGAGGTAATGGTGAGAAAATGCTAATTGTAATCAAAGAATTTCACAATTATTTCTGTAGTTTGTTAATACTTATAAAATGTAACATTCTAGAATTTTTCATTTATCATATTAAAATTTGTTGTTAAAGCTTAAAAAAGGTGTAGTCTTTTTCAAAATAATAAATATATTTTTGGTTCGTTGATAAGTAATTTTCTTTTTGTACTCAGAGCAAATGAAAAGTACAAAAAAGCCTAAATGCAAATTGTTATAAGTTTCTGCTAATGGTTATAATATTATGCCTCGACTGAATCCAATGGTAAGTACTCTAATAAACACTTTATTGGAACTCTCTTAGAATTCTGTCCCTGAACTCTCTTTGAGTCCACTTATGCTAATGGGGTTGGTTTATTTACTCTATAACATTCCCACTTTTGAGATATTTTATTTTCTTAGATATTTTATTTCTTAGTTTTCACTCCCTTCTCTTTCTGGTGAGTTTGTGGGGGATTTGGTATTTGCTGGGTTGTATGTTGATTATTTCCCCCACAAATACAACACTCTATTTTGCAATCGTGCACAGTGAAGGAATAATTTACAACGGACATTCAACAACAAACAATTTATTATGTGACAAATAAAATGGTATGTAGAAACCAACAAAATACATGATTCGAAAATTGCCTTTTTGAGAAATATAAACTTGGCAAGAAGTTAATTTTTGTCCAAAAACGTGTATAAGTTTGCATTAGCAGAGTCTGTAAATAAGCCTTTCCTACTTACATTTGGTGCGTTTCAGTTGGCGACAACGTGTCGCGTTGCTCAAAGAAAGTTCGTCGGTTTATTCTTTTTAAGGTCCTTGGAGCGAGGTCACGAACTTTTGGCATGGAAGAAATGACACGGCCGGCAAAGTATACAGTGTCATTCAGACTTAATGGCCTGCTTGGTGACTGACCTTTTTTTTCTAACTGTGTGTATTATATACATTAATAGGGGATCAACTAATCTTCCTAACATTAGGGTGTGAAAACATTTACTGACCAATCAGATTTATTATTTTACATTTTTGTTTTGGGGCCTAAATATTTTTGTGTTAATTTACTTCCAAGCCTATTTTTCTAGAATGTTCTTATTCTAAGTTTTTAGCTGATTGGTTGAGAAATATAAAAATGTAATCTAAATTCTACTGCTGTTTTGATCCAATTTCTCTAGAATGTTCTATTGTGTTTTCCTGTTGCTTATTTTAATAAAAAAAATATGTATCCCATAAGTTCACCACAAATTGAACTTTGTATTTCTTTTATTTTGGATCAAATTCTATTTTTTTAATATGTTTTTTTTCTGGTACTCATACTTGTACATTCAACAAATTCTTGGTGTTGGGTTATCAAAGATATCATGCAGAACTTGCATCAGTTCTTTTTTTCTTGTGGACTTTCTTCAGTAAAATTTTTATTTGATTCCAATGCCTTTTGTGTTCCCATTTTGTTTCCTTTCATCATATAGATCAATTTTTTCAACTTGTGACATTATTATGTCAACTTACCACATTTCTTTTCCATTTTTATATATACTGAAAATTTTTTTCTTGCTACACAGTCAGTTAAGTGTTATACATGATAGACACTTTAGGCGATCATGTCTTGAAAGAGAGATGACTGACTGGGCAGAAGACTATCCTGCAGTAGGTTGCCATTGTTTTCTGTGGTAGACTGGTTGCCAGCTAAGGCTATAAAACCCAATTTGTCCTATTATTTAACCCATAACTGGAGGGAAGAGATGGATTAATACCTTTCCCAAGGGTATCTGTGCGTAAATGAATGCAAGGAATTCAACTGGAATTTGAACTCGGATTCCCGATTTGTCAATCTGAGTTGATATCCACTGCACCACAATGCACATCCATAACTTGTTACTAACAGTTATGATATTATGTCTAATGGTACTTTAAAGGACACTATCTGAACTGTCTCAGAACTGTGTCTACAAACTCTCTTTGAGTTCTTTATTTAAGGCATCTTACCTAGTACATTGTGGTAAAGTGGATATCGGCTCGGAACGAGAAACCGGGGAGCCGAGTTCAAATTCCAGTTGAATCCATTGTATTCACTTACGCGCAAATACCCTTGGGAAAGGTATTAATCCGTCTCTTCCTTCCAGTTATGGATTAAATAGCAGGACAGATTGGGTTTTACAGCCTTGGTTGGCAACCAGTCTACTGCAGAAAGCAATGGCAACCTACTGCGGGATAATCTTCTGCCCAGTCAGTCATGTCTCTTTCGAGACATGATCGCCCAAGTGTGTATCACGTATGGCACTTAACTGACTGACCTAGTGCATTTGTGTTACAGGGGCTGCTTTATTTACTCTACAACACAAATATGTCCTGATTTAAAGTATGAAAATAAATCATTTTGCAATATCATTAGATATGTTTTACTACCTCACATTAAATGAGAAATTTCTTCCATAAAATGTACTTTGGATACAAAATTACCTTTATCCATAGCAAAAACTAGTTAGTAAAGAAAACAGGGGTCTAGCTATGTCAGTCACTGAATCTGTAATATTCTGAATTCTTTTCTCATATAACAGGGTCCCAAATTCTTGCTTTGTTGCAAACTTAACAATGAACACTTTACTGTCTTACTACTGCTACTATACAACCTATATTTCAGGCAATTGATGTTTCTTCTTTTACTTAGGGCTTTTTCTTATCCTTCTCATATTGGGCTCACATTCTCACTGTCACCACAACACATTCACCTACTTTGGGGCTAAAACTGCTTACTTGCTGCTATCAGCTCCAAAATAGCTAATCTCACAATGATTTCAGTTACAGAACGATTTCTTTTTCTTGCTAAGCCCCATAAGTCCTCCCTTTGATCTCCAGGCTATATTAATGTTCATGGACAATAAGATTTCTAATATTAACCACTAATTTGGTACATTCCAACTCCTATATTTGATATGACATACTACCTTGACTGCTATAACAATAGATTTAACATTGCCATTAAAATGAATTAAGAAGAATTATATAATAATTATAAAGAATTGGACCAGTGGAAATTTCACTGGTGTTGACAATTGGTATTATTATTTATTATATTACTGTTGTTCTCTCACTCTTTACCTGTATCTTCTTATTTTCTCCTTTATCCCTTTCAATCTTCGTTGTCTATTAATATTTTTATATAAATCTGATACAAACACAGTGCCACATACAAAAAAAAAATAAATAAATAAAATAAAAAGAATAAGGAATGCATTGCTATTTTTTCTCCCTGATCTTTTTTTGGTTGGTCTTTCTTAAATACATTTTAATATTAGATCACAATTTTTATACCTTTCTATCATTACCTACTTTTCAATTTTACACTCACTGTCCCTTATTTACCAGCCAACCAACTGTCTCCCTATATCATTTACTTGACTCCATCCCTTTCTTTTCTCTCTTTATATATATATATATATATATATATATATATATTATGGACTCTCTCATCGATTTCGACGCATGAGCATCTAACTAAGTTAGACTACCACACAAAGAATTGTTTAAAGAGGGTAAGGCTTGTGTAGCACCATCCACACTTTTTGGAACTGCTGATAACAAACAATTGGTGCAGACATCTGCCACAAATTGCATGAACAACAGACCTCAGTTATTTAACCCATAACTGGAGGGAAGTGACGGATTAATACCTTTCTCAAGGGTACTAGTGCGTAAGTGAATGCAAAGTGTTCGACTGGAATTGGAACTCCGAGCCGACATCCACCACACCACAACGGACATCTGTCAACAATGCTTACAGCACCTGGTATTCCCAAGTGGTCACCCATCTAAGTACTGACCAGGCTCAACGTTGCTTAACTTCGGTGATCGAGCAAGAACCAGTGTATTCAACATGATATGACCATAAGCTACATATATATATATATATATATATATATATATATATATATAAAGGAAAACTCAACACATCATTTCAAGTGGTTATATATATTTATATATATATATATAAAATTATTATTACTATTATAATGACAAAATGCAACCTGATAGCTATAAAGTTTCAGTGTTAAAACACCATCATCAGGAACTAAAATTTTACTACCTGTTGATCATGATTTAACACCAAAATTTTATAGCTACTAAGTTGCAGTATATTAGTTTTACAATAATTACCATGTATTTATGCTCTACTTTTGTATTGAGCACTTTTTAAAGTAAATATCTAACTGTGGAATTGATATATCTTGAAAAGGAATACAGTATAAAAAGATCAGTTGAAGAATGGAATGCAACTCCAGGAATACAATATACCAGATTTAAAGTACTAATGTACAATTAACAATAATACACATATAGGCAAGCCATGGGTTGGAGCGGAATCGACTATCGAATAGTGAATGTCTTTGCCTAAGACCTTTTTCTTCGTTGTACCGCTCGTTACCGTCTTTTATAAAGTAGAGCATTCTATTCTCGAGGGATGACAGGATGTTCCACTATAACAAGAATATACTTCCATTAGTAACTATTACTCATATTATATATATATATATATATATTTTTTTTTTTTTTTTCTTCAGACTTTGGTTACCATGATATCTTCTATGGTTGAATGGTAAAATACACCAGATCCAATGACGGCATCTCCCTGGTGAAGGGGAGTATGCAGGTTCAAATCCTGATGGAAGATAGATATTTTCTAAACAAGATTTCTTAAACATTTAGGCTGGAGGATAATTAAAATGTACTGTTTAATTATAGAAAAAACAAACTGTCTACTCAAATACGAGTATCCATTAAAAGAAAAAAAATAATGTTTAAACAAATAAATTTAAATAAATATGTTGGTTAATATCAATTTTGTAATTTTCCATATAATTTTGTAATATGTATGCATGTATTGTTAAAAACAATTGACATTTTGTATCTATTACATTTAATGATCTTTTTTCTAAAGTATAAATATTGTTCACAAATGGGGTTTTGTATGGACAAATTGGCAAAAATTCATGTTGTGTTGTTCTAAACTTATGACTTGCATAGGTCAACATCAGGAGCAGAATGATGAAAAAAGGAAAATTTTTTCAAAGAGTAGATGGTATCAATCTTTAAAATTTATCTCCATATTAGAATGAAAATGATCATTAAATATAATAGACACAAAATTTCTGTCCTATTAATAACACATGTTTTAAAAGAAAATGTTTTGCCTATATATATATATATATATATATATATATAGATGATAAAAATATAGTTCTAAGGTATGCTATATTTATAGGTTAAAGTGCTCAATATTAGAAAAAGAGCACATGTAAATGTGGAGCAAATAACACATCTCCAGTAATACAAATGGATTCATCTAGATATTTAAATAAAGAACTCTAGTAGTTTAGAAAAAGAATATTTCTTACTGAGATCACAGCAAGTGCCTAAACGACTTTATATTATAACTACAGAAAATGAGTTATAACAGTAAATATAAAATGAACATTGAGGTCAATATTCAGTGGCCACAGTCTGTTTCATGCTTAAACACAATGTTCAGGCCAAAAATAATTTATATATATATATATATATATATATATATATACTACTAGCCATAATTATTAGGGCACCCCACTATTTAAAAGAAAGTGATGTATTTCATACTATTTTTTAGTACTTATTACAAAATAGAATGGTTCTTTTGTTAATTCTGTACAATAACATGTGCATCAAATGAATTTATAAATATTTAATAATTACCTATATTGCAGTTCCATCAATGAAAGAATGAAAATTTGGGGTGATTCGGACGAGTTCATCTTTGCTTCTATGCCTTGTAAAATTTTGCAAAGTAATAATAACAAAAAAAAAATCATTCTATTTTCATTTAGAATTATCCACTTAAAAATAGTATGAAATACATCATTTCTTTTAAAGAACTGGGGTGGCCTAATAATTATGGTCGTTAGAATTGCCGACTGACACCAATTTGGTCATATGCTAATATAAAAATGACCACTGATGTCAACACTAAGTAGTGACAGTCTGTTTGATGTTTGAATGCAGTTGTCAGAAAATCATCAGTCTGAAGCATAGAACAGACTGTTGCCAATCGGTGGGAACCTCCTTTTTTTAAAAATTATTTTTATATTTACATGCACTCTATCCCTGATTTAAGCACTTTTATCCTTAAATATCTGTTGGTTAAGTGCCATATGTGATACACGCTTAGGCAATCATATCTCTTTCAATTCCTCACTCACTTGGCAAAAGATTTTCCCACAGTAGGTTGCCATTACTTTCTGCAGTAAACTGGTTGCTAACCAAGGATAGAGAATCCAATCTGTCCTGCTATTCAACCCATAGATGGAGGGAGAATAAATTTTTATTCTGTATATGTATCTCTCTTCTCTTTTCTCTTTCTCTCTCTATTTCTTTATATATATATATATATGTCTAATATATATATTGTAAGAAAGTTATGGAACACATAGGTTTTAAACCCACTGTTCATGCATTTACTTTTATAAAGAGTGCTCGATACAATGTAGAGCTTTATATTGTAATGGTTGTTACAATGGTTTATAAAAGCATAGTATCACTACACAAAATCTTCATGTTTCGGAGCTACATTTGCCCCTCATCTGCTGGGATGAGGAGCAAATGTAGCTCCGAAATGCAAAGATTTTTGTGTTGTGATACTATGATTTTATAAACCATTGTAACAACCATTACAATATATATATTGTGAACATGAAAGGGCGACTAGCGGCGGCTCTGGAAAAAAGAGAGTTCGTTTGTGTCTGGCGTGCAGAGCAGTAACCTGTTCCAAAGAAAGAAAATAATAATAATACTCACCGCTGTCTTAATAATCCACCTTCAGCTCATTCTAAAGGAAAAAAGAGAGGAGGCCCTCGAGTGGAATTTTTATAGACTGAGGAAATGGATTATGGGTAGAGAAATGGATTATAAAACTGACCGACCAAGTTCACTCGGCAGCAGTGGCGTCAATTTCTTGGCGAGAAGCTGACGCAGAGAGACGCAGTGAAAAGGTGGAAGGAGGAAAGTGGAGTAGGAAGAGGAAGAGGCGTAGCAAGAAGCCAACTGGGAGAGCGTTGAATTGAAATCCAACGGTCTGATCCCTGGTTCTGCACTCACTAGAAGAAAGTGTGCAACACTTATATATATATATATATATATATATATATAGTCATCCACAGACAGATCTGTTTTGCGGTATCACAGCTCATCAGTACGGTTAGACAATCTGATTGCTTTTAACCCAGGATTGAAACCCAACCAAATTGGTGTCAGTCTGCGATTCTACCTCTGAGCTATGAGGCAGATACACTACCAGCCATAATCATTAGGCCACCCCAGTTTTTTTAAAAGAAATGATGTATTTCATACTATTTTTAAGTGGATAATTCTAAATGAAAATAAAATGTTTTTTTTTGTTATTACTTTGCAAAATTTTACAAGGCATAGAAGCAAAGATGAACTCGTCCGAATCACCCTAAATTTTCATTCTTTCATTGATGGAACTGCAATATAGATAATTATTAAATATTTATAAATTCATTTGATGCACATGTTATTGTGCAGAATTAACAAAAGAACCATTCTATTTTCATTTACAATTATTCACTTGGCAATAAATACTAAAAAATAGTATGAAATACATTATTTTTTTAAAATACTCTGGGGTTACCTAATAATTATGGCCGGTAGTGTATATATATATATATATATATATATATATATATATATATATATATTATTTTTTGTAAAATTAAGTATTTGTGTAACAGGGAAAGAATTAGACACACTATGGGAAATGTATTTATACATGAGGGAGTGTTGAAAATTTCTCAGCTTGACTGCCTTCCAAAATCTGAGCATTTGCTGATTTACTAGATTTTTGGCACTTTCTTTCGAATAGTATCAAATTAATCCATTGTATTAGCTGAACCACATCAATAGAAAGTCTGGAATTTTCAAGTTTTAAACCCCAGGCCATCATGAACTTCTTCCCCTGCAGAAGAAAATATCAAAGAAAATCTATTATTGAATCATGTGAAAACTTTGTTTGATGGGTGCCCATCATAGCCCATCTTCTGTAATGAAATAGTGTGCATGGTCTGGGAGGTTTTCAACATGTCAACTGAAACTGATAATGACCTGATTTTGGGGAAGTGATGAAAGAAAAATAAAAAGCAATGGAGGCTGCAGAAAGGTGTTTCTCTTTTTGCAGAATAATAATTCACCTGCTGTAAAGATGATGGCTGTTTTGATGATTTGGAGGATGTGAGCACAATGACAATCCATTCTACTTACCTTGATCTTGCTTCATCTAAGTACTTCTTTCCAAACTTTAAAAAGGAGTTTAACCCTTTGTTGCATATTGGTTACAATTGTAACCAATGTACAACAAAGGTTACAATTGGAACCAATATACAACAAAGGTTAGAGAAAAGTTACAATTGTAACCAATGTACAACAAAGGTTAGAGAAAGGTTACAATTGGAACCAATGTGCAACAAAGAGTTAAAAACAAAGAGTTTTTAAATGATTCAGGTGTGGTCACAGCAGGAAAACAATATTTCAATGACCAAAGATCAGAATTTATTTTGAAAGATTTAAACAAACTTGAGAAATTAAGTTTTAAGTGTGTTGCACTGTAGGGTAAATATGCCAAATAGCTGGGATGTTTCATGGGGTGGCGGGATTATTACAGATTTGTGCACTATTTAATGATTAATGCTTCTGTGGTTAAAGTGGTTATAGCAACATTCATGAAAGATAAATTCCTGAGGTATGGGATATGATTTCAAATTTGGAAGTTATTTTTGATTTTTGATTTCAGTGCGCACTAGCAGTAAATGAAAATTATAAAACGTGGATGTTGCGATATAATACAAAAATAACATAATATAAATCTAGTAATAAAATAATAATAAAAGTGCTTTAGCTAAACGTTTTTTAAAAACATAAATCATAATTATTAATGATTACAAATTTAAAGTATTTTATGCAATTTTCAGGGTTTAATATGGAAATAGCCTGATGAATTTGTGCACTTGCACACAGATATTTTAATATCTGTAAAAGATATAACACAAAAGCATAGATCACATGTGATGAGAAAGTAGACAGAACAAGACAACAATGACATCAAATGACAGATTATATTTATTTTTATTGGCTGCTTTTGTGTCATTCAGGTTTTGCTGTCAGCCATTTTCTTTTACTTTTCTGTGATAGCAGGAGACATTGATTACAATTTATTTATTGCCTTTGGGGAATTATTTTTTATAATAAATAAGGCCAAGGTTAAGAGCTGTCATGAACATGTAATGGTTCATTCAGGTAGCTTCTTGTTATACAATGATAAAATCAGATTAAGTGTTTTTGTTCTATAAGATCTACAATAACAATGAAGCTGATAACAGATATAGTTGTGTGTGTGTGTGTGTGTGTGTGTGTGTGTGTGTATAAAATGAACAAAACCACAGAAATGACAAATCCAAAGACAAAACAAACTTGGCCTAAGTTACTAGAGAAAGAAAAATGAAAAAATGTTAATCAGATTAAATGTTCCCAATAATATTGAGTAGAAATATAAAATTAGAAAAATGACATAGAACAGAGCTGAATGTGAAGTACAATCCAAGACAATCAAAGACACTTCAGTTTGTAGTTCTACGGCTCTTGGATTATATATATAAATATATGTATGATGTATTATACTGGTGTATAATACAGCATACACTAAAAGTCTGCCTCCTTCTACCGAATGCCCATAGCTCAGAGGTAGAATCGCCAACTGACGCCAATTCGGTCGGGTTTCAATCTTGGGTAAACGCAATCGGATGTCTAACTGTACTGATGAGCTGTGATACCGCAAAACAGATCTGTCTGCGAATGACTATATATATATATATATATATATCAGTAATATATCCAGGAGAAGATTTGGTAAATAATCTTGATGGATCCTGATAATATTAGATTAAATATTAAACCTGATTCAACAGATATGCCACTTCCCGGATGGTCGCTGTTGGTTTCGATTCAAATAGCTGGCCATAAATTGACTCTGTCATGGTGATCTCCCTTGTCCCATGTTGTGTTGATTAATCACAAGATAGTCATGTGAGTTCTTCACTAGCTGTCTCTCTGCCGAACTAAACCAAACCAGGAAGAGTGCACAAAATTGAGTAATAAAAGAAAGAAATATAGCACTAAGAAAAATAAGTGGACCGGCATCTGAAGTGTTGTAAAATAACGTCTTTATATACACAATAGTCTCTTGGATAATTCCAAATCTCTGCTTCTATCAAACTAGTAATGGAACAGAAGTCTCTTAAGTAAATCAAATTATTCTCCTAAGCAATAATGAGAAATCTGGCTGGCTGCAGCTCGCTGCTCTGAACAGAGTTCTAAGTTTGTTGTAAGTCTAGTCAACTTGATTCTTGTTTTCTGGAATGTTCCAGAAATTGCCGAAGTGCTAGGTTGTGGGTTGGTTGGTGCGGTTCGTCTTCGGAAATGGAATCAAGATGGATTTCTTGTTCCGGTTTGGATCACTCTCACCAAAAACTCTCTTCATTTGACAATTTCAAACTTTGTGTCTGTCTCTTAACTCTGGTTGGTTGATTGATGACAGGCTTCTCTATGGTCGGCACCCAACGGCATGGCAATCATCTCTCTGTCTCTTTACTTCTTCAGCTGGGAACTGTCTTTGGCAGGCACGATTTTCTATGGTTGGCGCTCAACTGTGTGGCAATTATCTCTTTGTCATTATGTCTCTGGACTGGGAACTTGAACTCTCTGCCACTCGAGCCACAACTCAACTCCAACTGCAACTGAAAACTGCATTCAGTTGTCGATCTCAAAAACTTTGTCTGCAAATTCTCTTCTTGTCTGTCTTTAACTCTGGTTGGCTGGCAAGCTCTGCAGTTGGTGCCCAACAACATGGCGCCTATCTTTGTCGTTACATCTCTGAGCTAGGAGCTGACTAGAATTCAACTGGCAACTCCAATCCAACTCAAACTTTGACTCAAACTTCAACTGATTTTGGTCCCTTAGGAACCTGTATTTATGCCCATGCCATGGTGTGGGGCCGATGGTCGCTGAGTGTCTAACCCCTCATCTCAGCAACCAATAGAATGCTGAGGTAGCTGCAACTCGTTGATGCCTTTGGTTTATCCAATGGGGTTAGCCTTCTTTCCATGATGTCAACTGTTGATCGTCTACCCCTTCCGGCGCTGGTTTACAGGACCAATAAGAGTCCTCTCAGTCTTATGACGCCATCTTTCTGGGCTGGACTTAACCGGCGAATTTTCTTTCTCATGAAACAATTTCGGGGATTTTTTTCTTAAACAATCACTATTAAACTTTTTGAACTGGCTTCGCCCAAAACAAGTTGACAAGGGTCTATTGACATTGTCACTTAGATAAGAATTTTCTACACCTGCATTTTTAATATCTATTTCTGAGTCACCAACATTTTTAGGTGACGGAAAATATTTTCTTTTTCTGCTCTACCCTTCCTAGCTGCTTGATGTCAAGCTAAATGTCTCTTCTCTGAATGACTTCAACTCGGAATCAGATATTTGTTATCTTAATTCTTTTCACAATTCACACTAGCAAGACAATGCCTTTTGGATACAATAATAAAAAGTAAAATCTCTTTTCGGCTATAACTAATGCCCAGTGAAAAATAACAATTGAATTTATCTCTTTCTTTTAGATTTAGAATGACAATTGCTAATTCCCATGGGTGGCTGAAACCAACGTCCATTGTTCGTGGCATTCCCTGACATAAAAATAAATCTAAGTCTTTTCTTTCTTCCTCTTTTTTTCTCAGGTTTAAAATGACAACAGAGATATACCATTTGTTTTTTTTTCTTTTCCTTTGCTCCTATTTGAAGAATAAAGAAAAATGTCTTTTAGTACATTTTCTTCTGACCTGTAATAGTAATTAGAAGATTTTCCTGTTATAGTTAATAATTAATTAATAAGATTAATTACTTCCGTTTTCTTTTGCTCATATTCGGAGAATAAAGAAAATTTCTTTTAGTACGTTTTCTTCTGATCTATCATAGCAATTAGAAGATTTTCCGGTTATAGTAAATAATTAATTAATAACATTAATTACCTCCATTCCGCCCAAAATATTGTTATACAGAGAGCTTGATATAAATTTAATTTACATATCAGATATTTATTTCATATGTAAATTCAATGTTTTACATTTACTATTTTTGCAGGCTCTCAGAACCTGTTTTTGTAACCCTGGCAGGATGTATAATTCATTTGTTTTCTGTATTTGTGATTTAATGTACTTATTCCTTATTCTGTATTGTGTTATATGTGTCATTTGATGTATCTATTCTCAATTTATTTCCAGTTTAAATTATGCAAGGTTCATTTCCTCTGTTAAAAATTATTAAAAAAAATATTCTGAGTGGAATTAACATTTATTTATTTTTCAGCAATGTGAACGAGGCAGTTGTAAAACTTTTTACACTGCCGAAATGAATTCTGGATTTATAACCATTTAATTATGTGTTAAGTTTTCTTCCTTCTCTCTCTCTCTCTCTCTCCCTCTCTCTTTCTCTATTTCTCTTAATAAATTATAAAATTATATATATATATATATATATATATATATATATATAATTTATTATTATGTTAGAACATGGCAAAACTACAAACTACTACAAAATTGTACATTTTGTTTTGACATTGAAAGAATAATATCTCATCAGATAGTTAACAATGATAGTAATGAACATTTTTATTTTTTTTAAATTGTTTAATTGTTTTAAGAACAACACTTCCCTTTATTTTTGGAAATTAATAATTTTTTTTTGTACAAGAAAATAAGATAACAAATCAAGAAAAGGAAAAAAAGAGGAAAAGGAAAGATACAGAAGAAGTAGAAAGTGAAGAGTGCTCGATAATTACTGTATGTTTAGCTATGTATTAGCTTATTATATTTATTATTTTATTCTTTATTTGTTATTATTATTCTATTTATTATTATTATTATTATTATTATTATTATTATTATTATTATTATCTTATTTTATTATTCTTATTATTATTTTATCATTTTGTTTCATATTTTATATCTATTATTATTATATTATTATTTTAATAATATTTTTCATTTATTTTATGTTTATTTCATTTATTTATATTATTTTATTTCATTTAAGTTTTATTTTATTTTATTTTGATTTATTTTATTTTTTCTAATTTATAATATTAGCTCTGATGAATTCATTTCTTCATATTGTTTTTTTTAAGTATTCCTTATTTTATGTTTTATGAATAATCTTTCTGTTTGTGCATGGAATTTCATTATATTTTTTAAAATGCCAAAAGATTTGAGCAGCAACATTGTAACCAATGTCAATATCAGTCTGCAATTCATTTCCAGCACAAATTTTAAAATTTCTCTCTTTTAGCCGTTTCTATTGGCTCTTCTCTCTCTACATTTTCTCACTTATTTTTCTCTTCACTTTCTATTTCTTCTGTATTGTTCCTTTTCCTTTTCCTCCCTTTTTCCTTTTCTTGATTTGTCATCTTATTTTTATCTTTTCTTCATTCTTTCTTTCTTTCTTTCTTTCTTTTTTTTAATATCTTTTTATCTTATATGGGAAAAATATATTAATTTCCAAAAATAAAGGATAGTATTGTTCTTAAAAAAAATTGGAAAAGGTATACATCTTTGTTTCCTCCTAGCTGCAGTTTAAATAGTAGGACAGACTGGGATATTTAGCTTTGGTTGGCAACCAGTATAGGAGGAGAACAACTCTGAAATCAAAGCCTGAGGAGATTTGTTTAGAGACCTTGTGACACATAATGTGCACCAGCTGGTGGAACTGCATATGTCAAAGACAATGAGAGGGTCCATTATAACTTATATATATATATAAAGGAAAACTGGTTAATTATAGAATTAATAGTGTTAGGTATTTGTTTTATAATAGTATTACATTGGTTGGAATTAGCACTAATATAGTTGGGGTATCATTTTCTTTAAGGTAAAGTTTGTAGGAATTGTCATCTAGATTAAGGATTATGTCCAAATAATTGACAATTTTTAGGTTAGAGGAAACTACAATTTTAAAACCTAGTAATTTCAAGGTCCTAATAATTTTCTTATGGATCATAGTAATCAAGGGCTCATTGTATTTAGAGATGAACATAAAATTGTCATCACAGTATGGGCCAATTTGTTTGGGGTCCACAATTCTACTTTAGGTACTAAGATATAAATGCCTACTAGATCAGCAACTTGGGCTGAATCATATGCCCCCATAGGAATATCAAATTTAACATAGGGACCTTTGGTTTAAGTAGAAGTTTAGAATTGATTTTCTGGCTGTTAGAATAATCTTAATTTCCCTATCAGTGATCTCTACAGGGTTTTTAGTGAAGTTAATACAGTAATTTAGGATGTTTTTAGAGATAGAAAAATAATAATCTACAGTGTCAAATTTAAGATAAGTGGTTTTAGTTTTATCTTTAATATTGGTAAACCAAATGATGGTATCAGAAGAATCCTTTCAGAGATTGGGGTAAAGGATGAGCCATAGTTCCCCAATTATTCTTTTGATAATTTCCCTAGAAATTAACCCTAAATCACTTTTAGTAGAAATGTTTAACCTAGTTTGTAATCTATTATTAATGTTAGGTTTGTGATCTTTAAATAAAAGATAAGTATCTTCAGTAGAGATTTTTCTTACCTTATCAGCAGTATTTAGTTCATTAGCAAAATTGTATCACTGTCAATTTACAAAATCATGTTGGTGAATCTATCTAATTTATAAGTGCTGGTAATTTTATCTTTAAGAAGTTCGAGGTAGTGTGTAGGTTTGCATTTTCTAGATTTATCAGATTTAATCCAAATGTCCTTAGACATTAACACCATAAGAAATTTTATTTTTAATAATTTTTGGAAATTATTAGATGACTTGCATGAATTTATTTTGGGAATTGAGTTAAATAAGTTTTTCTTGAAAGAATCCAGAAATTTACTTTGTGTTTTGAGAGTATATGTATCAGCTTGTTGGTCAGAAGTATTAGCTAATTTAAGATATAAGTATGTTTTCCACTGCAATCACTTTACAAAGTCTATGATTTTTTTGTGAGGGACATGTTAAAAAAAAAGATCCAGATATGGAATATTCTTAGAGAATACTCCTGAGTGAATTTTTCCATAATGAAGTGTTAGAAATACCAAATTTCTTCCAGGAATTAAATCCAGGAGAGCTCAATTATAGGTAATAAGAGCAAATATTGGTCATAAATCCGAAAAAAAAAAACAGCTTGAAGGCAAGTCCCAAAGGCTCTTACTAATGTTAAATATTAACACTGATTCAGTCAGTGGGCTCAATGTAATTAAATTCATTTATTTGCAGAGCCAACATTTATTACATATAAAAAAATTTAAATTTTCTAAAATCAGATGACCATTTTAAAGAGTAAATTTTCCACTGTCTCATTAGCAAAAACAAAACATTATGGGAAAATAAATTTATTTGTTTGTGTGTGTGTGTGTGTGTGTGTGTGTGTGTGTGTGTGTGTGTGTGTAAAAAAAACAAAAATAAGGATAAGAAAAAAGAAAAAACAAATGAGACAGATCACTGCTCTCAGAATCTGTAGGTTTTGCACTTTGGTGACAGAAGCAAAAAGATGCAATAAAATAAATTAAAAATAAAAATAAGAAAGAAACAGATTAGACAAAATAACAACTTTACAAAGCCACTATTGAAGGGTCACAAATAATGTTAATATAAAAATAAACTAGTTAAACATAATTTAAGTTAAAAATTAAAATGAGAAGGAAAATAGATACAAGAATTGGAAATTATTATAACTGCCCATTCTTAAATCTAATATAACTAAATTATATGGCTAATAAGAAGAAATAAAACAACTATTTTAAGGAATTTTAATTTTAAATCAATTATTAAGAAATTAAATTTAAATCTATGACAGCATAAATACCAAGACAAATAGGTTAAACATAACTTAAGTTAGAAATAAAACCTAGAAGTAGAAGGAAAATAGATTTAAGAACAAAAATTATTATATAATATAATTTAAGTATATAGCTAATAAGAAGAAATAAAACAACTATTTTAAGGAATTTTAATTTTAGATTAATTATTAGGAAATTAAATTCAAATCTATGTTGGCATTAGTACAAAAAAACTGGTTAAACAATACTTATATTAAAAAAAAGATAGACCTAGAAAGAATATAGACATAAGAAAATGAAGTTATTATATAATTTAATTATACAGTCAATAATAAGAAAAAAGCAACTTTTTAAAAAATTTAAATTAATTTATAGGAAGTTTGCATCTAAATTTAAATTTATGACAGCATTTACTTATAAATATTTTTCTTAAGTTTAAAAGCAAAGGTTGCTAAGCATATTTTGATATTTTTGAATATCCTCATTTTAGATGACTCAGATTTAACAACAGGTTTTACATCTACCAATTCATCCTTAAAGCTGCTTTCCTGTAGCTGTCACTTTCTATTTTCATTGAAGATCTTAAGGTTGGCAGACAACCGGTTAATTCGGGTATTAATAGTGTTAGGTATACCATAGTTTCCAGACAATTTTGGAATCTCCTACAACTCTTCTGGATGATCTCTGGTGAATGCTGTCATAATATTTGTCTTCAGTTTATCTTTGGTATTACATGGAGTTTTGTTGGTATCTCACTCAACTGTATCCCCCATATAATAATCAAAGAGGTTGTAGCCTAGTGAGTTAGGTGACCAGATGGATGGGTGATGTGTTTGCATAATTTGTCTGACAGCCATGATTGGATTTTTCTGCTTGTGTGGCATGGTGAAGAGTCCTGTTACCAGACATAAGGTCCTCCAGCAGCCACCTTCTTGACCTAGAGTAGCACTACCTTCACCATACACGATGTAGGCCTCTGTGTAGAGTCTGAAGCCCTGTGGGAAAATGAATGGAGGCATAACATCACCATTACTAGTGATCACTCCAAACACCATAATGTTGACTAGATATATAATCCAACTGTATTTGAATCCTCTGCACTGTCCTCGGATTGACACCCATACACACTGAAATGTTTGCGTTGGAGCTTCCGGTGTGAATGCATTCTGTTTCCAAATTTCTGGTGGAGTTAACTGCATCATGATACTCTTTTCCTCACAGACAGTATCTAACTTACCATACTATCAGTTAAGTGCCATATATGACACACGCTTTGAGCGATCATGTCTCGAAAGAGACATGACTGACGGGGCAGAAGATTATCCCACAGTAGGTTGCCATTACTTTCTGCGGTAGACTGGTTGCCACCCAATGCTATAGAACCCGATGTGTCCTATTATTTAACCCATAACTGGAGGGAAGAGATGGATTAATACCTTTCTCAAGGGTATTTGCACGTAAGTGAATACAAGGAATTCAACTGGAATTTGAACTCGGCTCTCTAATTTGTCATTTCGAGTCAATATCCATTGCATCACAATGCACATACCATACTATACTGTGTAAAAAAACATACAATTCAAATGCTCAAAATTTAAAATACAAAATGTTGACAATTTACCCATCGCACTCTGTATATACTGAATGTCAGATATTTATAAAATAAATGTTGGTATTAATTAAATTAGTACCATCAATAATTAATAATTAGATTAGCCAATTAATTAAATTAATTATTAAATTAGATAATAGAATTGTTATAAGACAACCAATGTTGTTATAATTTTCAGGATATATTTATAGAATAACCGTACCATTTGAATTTTCACTTTTAAATGTTTGTTAGAAAGATTTTTAATATTTTATTGAGTTATGTGAGATTTTATTATACAATTTAAGAACTGTTCATCATATTTAATACAAACATACTTTACAGTATAACTAATGACACTTAATACAAACATACTTTACAGTATAACTAATGACACTTAATACAAACATACTTTACAGTATAACCAATGACACTTAATACAAAAAACTAGCACTTTACAGTATAACTAATGACACTTAATACAAACATACTTTACAGTATAACTAGTGGCACTTAATACAAACATACTTTACAGTATAACTAGTGACACTTAATACAAACACTTTACAGTATAACTAGTGACACTTAATACAAACATACTTTACAGTATAACTAGTGACACTTAATACAAACATACTTTACAGTATAACTAGTGACACTTAATACAAACATACTTTACAGTATAACTAGTGACACTTAATACAAACATACTTTACAGTATAACTAGTGACACTTAATACAAACATACTTTACAGTATAACTAGTGACACTTAATACAAACATACTTTACAGTATAACTAGTGACACTTAATACAAACATACTTTACAGTATAACTAGTGACACTTAATACAAACATACTTTACTGTATAACTAGTGACACTTAATACAAACATACTTTACAGTATAACTAGTGACACTTAATACAAACATACTACAGTATAACTAGTGACACTTAATACAAACATACTTTACAGTATAACTAGTGACACTTAATACAAACATACTTTACAGTATAACTAGTGACACTTAATACAAACATAATACACAGTATAACTAGTGACACTTAATACAAACATACTTTACAGTATAACTAGTGACACTTAATACAAACATACTTTACAGTATAACTAGTGACACTTAATACAAACATACTTTACAGTATAACTAATGACACTTAATACAAACATACTTTACAGTATAACTAGTGACACTTAATACAAACATACTTTACAGTATAACTAGTGACACTTAATACAAACATACTTTACAGTATAACTAGTGACACTTAATACAAACATACTTTACAGTATAACTAGTGACACTTAATACAAACATACTTTACTGTATAATAGTGACACTTAATACAAGCATACTTTTACAGTATAACTAGTGACACTTAATACAAACATACTTTACAGTATAACTAGTGACATAATACAAACATACTTTACAGTATAACTAGTGACACTTAATACAAACATACTTTACAGTATAACTAGTGACACTTAATACAAACATACTTTACAGTATAACTAGTGACACTTAATACAAACATACTTTACAGTATAACTAGTGACACTTAATACAAACATACTTTACAGTATAACTAGTGACACTTAATACAAACATACTTTACAGTATAACTAGTGACACTTAATACAAACATACTTTGAAATGTATAACTAGTGACATAATACAAACATACTTTACAGTATAACTAGTGACACTTAATACAAACATACTTTACAGTATAACTAGTGACACTTAATACAAACATACTTTACAGTATAACTAATGACACTTAATACAAACATACTTTACAGTATAACTAATGACACTTAATACAAACATACTTTACAGTATAACTAATGACACTTAATACAAACATATACAGTATAACTAATGACATAATACAAACATACTTTACAGTATAACTAATGACACTTAATACAAACATACTTTACAGTATAACTAATGACACTTAATACAAACATACTTTACAGTATAACTAATGACACTTAATACAAACATATTACTTTTACAGTATAACTAATGACACTTAATACAAACATACTTTACAGTATAACTAATGACACTTAATACAAACATACTTTACAGTATAACTAATGACACTTAATACAAACATACTTTACAGTATAACTAATGACACTTAATACAAACATACTTTACAGTATAACTAATGGCACTTAATACAAACATACTTTACAGTATAACTAATGGCACTTAATACAAACATACTTTACAGTATAACTAATGACACTTAATACAAACATACTTTACAGTATAACTAATGACACTTAATACAAACATACTTTACAGTATAACTAATGACACTTAATACAAACATACTTTACAGTATAACTAATGACACTTAATACAAACATACTTTACAGTATAACTAATGACACTTAATACAAACATACTTTACAGTATAACTAATGACACTTAATACAAACATACTTTACAGTATAACTAATGACACTTAATACAAACATACTTTACAGTATAACTAATGACACTTAATACAAACATACTTTACAGTATAACTAATGACACTTAATACAAACATACTTTACAGTATAACTAATGACACTTAATACAAACATACTTTACAGTATAACTAATGACACTTAATACAAACATACTTTTACAGTATAACTAATGACACTTAATACAAACATACTTTACAGTATAACTAATGACACTTAATACAAACATGCTTTACAGTATAACTAATGACACTTAATACAAACATACTTTACAGTATAACTAATGACACTTAATACAAACATACTTTACAGTATAACTAATGGCACTTAATACAAACATACTTTACAGTATAACTAATGGCACTTAATACAAACATACTTTACAGTATAACTAATGGCACTTAATACAAACATACTTTACAGTATAACTAATGACACTTAATACAAACATACTTTACAGTATAACTAATGGCACTTAATACAAACATACTTTACAGTATAACTAATGGCACTTAATACAAACATACTTTACAGTATAACTAATGGCACTTAATACAAACATACTTTACAGTATAACTAATGGCACTTAATACAAACATACTTTACAGTATAACTAATGGCACTTAATACAAACATACTTTACAGTATAACTAATGGCACTTAATACAAACATACTTTACAGTATAACTAATGACACTTAATACAAACATACTTTACAGTATAACTAATGACACTTAATACAAACATACTTTACAGTATAACTAATGACACTTAATACAAACATACTTTACAGTATAACTAATGACACTTAATACAAACATACTTTACAGTATAACTAATGACACTTAATACAAACATACTTTACAGTATAACTAATGACACTTAATACAAACATACTTTACAGTATAACTAATGGCACTTAATACAAACATACTTTACAGTATAACTAATGGCACTTAATACAAACATACTTTACAGTATAACTAATGGCACTTAATATAAACTATACTTTACAGTATAACTAATGACACTTAATACAAACATACTTTACAGTATAACTAATGACACTTAATACAAACATACTTTACAGTAACTAATGACACTTAATACAAACATACTTTACAGTATAACTAATGACACTTAATACAAACATACTTTACAGTATAACTAATGACACTTAATACAAACATACTTTACAGTATAACTAATGACACTTAATACAAACATACTTTACAGTATAACTAATGACTTAATACAAACATACTTTACAGTATAACTAATGACACTTAATACAAACATACTTTACAGTATAACTAATGACACTTAATACAAACATACTTTACAGTATAACTAATGACACTTAATACAAACATACTTTACAGTATAACTAATGACACTTAATACAAACATACTTTACAGTATAACTAATGACACTTAATACAAACATACTTTACAGTATAACTAATGACACTTAATACAAACATACTTTACAGTATAACTAATGACACTTAATACAAACATACTTTACAGTATAACTAATGACACTTAATACAAACATACTTTACAGTATAACTAATGACACTTAATACAAACATACTTTACAGTATAACTAATGGCACTTAATACAAACATACTTTACAGTATAACTAATGACACTTAATACAAACATACTTTACAATGCCAACTAATGACACTTAATACAAACATACTTTACAGTATAACTAATGACACTTAATACAAACATACTTTACAGTATAACTAATGACACTTAATACAAACATACTTTACAGTATAACTAATAACCTTAATACAAACATACTTTACAGTATAACTAATGACACTTAATACAAACATACTTTACAGTATAACTAATGACACTTAATACAAACATACTTTACAGTATAACTAATGACACTTAATACAAACGTAAACACAGTATAACTAATGACACTTAATACAAACATACTTTACAGTATAACTAATGACACTTAATACAAACATACTTTACAGTATAACTAATGACACTTAATACAAACATACTTTACAGTATAACTAATGACACTTAATACAAACATACTTTACAGTATAACTAATGACACTTAATACAAACATACTTTACAGTATAACTAATGACACTTAATACAAACATACTTTACAGTATAACTAATGACACTTAATACAAACATACTTTACAGTATAACTAATGGCACTTAATACAAACATACTTTACAGTATAACTAATGACACTTAATGTGAAAACATACTTTACAGTATAACTAATGACACTTAATACAAACATACTTTACAGTATAACTAATGACACTTAATACAAACATACTTTACAGTATAACTAATGACACTTAATACAAACATACTTTACAGTATAACTAATGACACTTAATACAAACATACTTTACAGTATAACTAATGACATAATACAAACATACTTTACAGTATAACTAATGACACTTAATACAAACATACTTTACAGTATAACTAATGACACTTAATACAAACATACTTTACAGTATAACTAATGACACTTAATACAAACATACTTTACAGTATAACTAATGACACTTAATACAAACATACTTTACAGTATAACTAATGACACTTAATACAAACATACTTTACAGTATAACTAATGACACTTAATACAAACATACTTTACAGTATAACTAATGACACTTAATACAAACATACTTTACAGTATAACTAATGACACTTAATACAAACATACTTTACAGTATAACTAATGGCACTTAATACAAACATACTTTACAGTATAACTAATGACACTTAATACAAACATACTTTACAGTATAACTAATGACACTTAATACAAACATACTTTACAGTATAACTAATGACACTTAATACAAACATACTTACAGTATAACTAATGACACTTAATACAAACATACTTTACAGTATAACTAATGACATAATACAAACATACTTTACAGTATAACTAATGACACTTAATACAAACATACTTTACAGTATAACTAATGACACTTAATACAAACATACTTTACAGTATAACTAATGACACTTAATACAAACATACTTTACAGTATAACTAATGACACTTAATACAAACATACTTTACAGTATAACTAATGACACTTAATACAAACATACTTTACAGTATAGCTAATGACACTTAATACAAACATACTTTACAGTATAACTAATGACACTTAATACAAACATACTTTACAGTATAACTAATGACACTTAATACAAACATACTTTACAGTATAACTAATGACACTTAATACAAACATACTTTACAGTATAACTAATGACACTTAATACAAACATACTTTACAGTATAACTAGTGACACTTAGTAAACATACTTTACAGTATAACTAATGACACTTAATACAAACATACTTTACAGTATAACTAATGACACTTAATACAAACATATACAGTATAACTAATGACACTTAATACAAACATACTTTACAGTATAACTAATGACACTTAATACAAACATACTTTACAGTATAACTAATGACATTTAATACAAACATACTTTACAGTATAACTAATGGCACTTAATACAAACATACTTTACAGTATAACTAATGGCACTTAATACAAACATACTTTACAGTATAACTAATGGCACTTAATACAAACATAATTTACAGTATAACTAATGACATTTGCTTTAAATTCAAAATACAGAAAGATTGCTATTGGTTGGTTGGTTGTTTTGTTTTATGGCATATCAACCTCGGCGGGTCATTTATTGCCAACTAAATTTTTATTTATTTATTGCTGGTAATACCTTTTTCTTTCAACAATTTA
Source organism: Ascarosepion bandense (assembly GCA_037127315.1). NCBI lineage: Eukaryota > Metazoa > Mollusca > Cephalopoda > Sepiida > Sepiidae > Ascarosepion > Ascarosepion bandense. Next base: position 5,712,015 of record JBBBDQ010000266.1, read on the forward strand.
TTGTTGTTTTTTTTTAATATAAGTTTTTATGTCTAGTAATACTTTTTTTCTTTTCGAGTATCAAGATTCATTGGGATTTGATTTTAAGGGCAGGGTCCCCAAGTCTTACCCTGTTATTTAACCCATAACTGGAGGGAAGGGATGGATTAATAGCTTTCCCAAGGGTACCAGTGCTTAAGTGAATGCAGGGTATTCAACTGGAATTTAAACTCGGCTCACCGATTTCTCTTTCTGAGCCGATATCCACTGCACCACAACGCACATCCGTCACTAAACGCTTACAGCACCTGGTATTCCTAAGCAATCACCCATCTAAGTACTGACCAGGCTCAACATTGCTTAACTTCAGTGATCGAGTGAGAACCGGTGTATTCAACATGATATGGCCGTAAGCCGATTGCTATTGGGGTCAAGAAAGATATAAGCTCAAAAGAGAAGAAAACATTGGAATTTGTAAAAAAAAATTAAATTGAGACCAGAGAACATTAAAAAAAAATTATTAGCTTTAAGAATATCCAGAAAAGAGACTTGATTGATCTAATGACTGATCAAGAAGTTGGGTTCTTTTTTAAAATAGTCAACCAGAAAGGGAGAAGATGGGAAAGATGTTTTGTTTTTTTTTGGATACTACTGTAGAAGAAAAGATTATAGGTCCCTTGAAGGTTATGAAAATGAAAAACAATATTTATGCAAGGAGATTTTCTGAATCATAAGCAATAAAAACTGTTGCAAGTAATTTTAAATTTGAAAAAGTATAAAAATTAACAAAATCAAATGAATGATGAATGTTTGTAGAATGTTAATGAGTCCATATTAATCTGGAAAAGGATAAAATATTAATTTATTCAGGTATACATGATATCGTGTTAATCAAATATACGTTTCTCTGGTGTATATCTTTCAAATTTATTTATAATTAAAAACTAATGTTGCACATTTTTTTGTATAATAACATTTGACACAAACAAAAGCTATTTATACTATTTATATTGCTCAGACTCATTTACGTTGCCATATTCACAATGTTTTGGCTGTTGTACGATCTGAACTTCTTCAGTTGATTAGAATTTTGAATTGAACCATTTATTTTGTTTACTAGGGTAGATTGTTCTAGTTCCATGAATCATGCTTCTTCCAGATGTCTCAGTGTTAGTTATCTCCCTTTAACTCAACTATCTAAGTTTTTTGTTCACCTCTGTGTAGCCAGATATTGAACCTATAGAGAATATGAAATAAAAATAATTCTCTTTTCTTCACAGTTTTCAAATTCACAAGCCTGTGCAAAAATTTATTTTGACCAATGAAAAAGGGATTGGCCCATGGCTGAAGAAAAAAACAAGGCAAAGTTTAATGAGCTGACATGAAAATTACTTTGACCAATGAAAAAGGGATTGGCTCAGGGCTGAAGAAAAAAACAAGGCAAAGTTTAGTGAGTTGACATGAAAATTACTTTGACCAATGAAAAAGGGATTGGCTCAGGGCTGAAGAAAAAAGCAAGGCAAAGTTTAATGAGTTGACATGAAAATTACTTTGACCAATGAAAAAGGGATTGGCTCAGGGCTGAAGAAAAAAACAAGGCAAAGTTTAGTGAGCTGACATGAAAATTACTTTGACCAATGAAAAAGGGATTTGCTCATAGCTGAAGAAAAAAACAAGGCAAAGTTTAATGAGCTGACATGAAAATTACTTTGACCAATGAAAAAGGGATTGGCTCAGGGCTGAAGAAAAAAACAAGGCAAAGTTTAGTGAGCTGACATGAAAATTACTTTGACCAATGAAAAAGGGATTTGCTCATAGCTGAAGAAAAAAACAAGGCAAAGTTTAATGAGCTGACATGAAAATTACTTTGACCAATGAAAAAGGGATTGGCTCAGGGCTGAAGAAAAAAACAAGGCAAAGTTTAGTGAGCTGACATGAAAATTACTTTGACCAATGAAAAAGGGATTTGCTCATAGCTGAAGAAAAAAACAAGGCAAAGTTTAATGAGCTGACATGAAAATTACTTTGACCAATGAAAAAGGGATTGGCTCAGGGCTGAAGAAAAAAACAAGGCAAAGTTTAATGAGCTGACATAAAAATTACTTTGACCAATGAAAAAGGAGCAGCTTACAAACTGAGCTTCATGACCACCTTCACCAGCAAGAAAATAAAAAGAAAAAAACTAGTGCATCTGGAAGTGATTTCTTCTACTTTCCTGCCACTTTTGGAAGTAATTACACATTTAGGAACCCAGAAAATTATGTTCATTGTGGATACTGAGGCTGCTGTATCAAGTATTCCAAAGGAATACCTGACAAACACAGTCCTATATTCTACAAATATTGTGCTGGTTTCCATAAATAATGTGAAGATAAAGTGCTCTAGACAGACTGTATAAAACGTAACAATAAAAAACCTTAGGAGGAATTTTATGTGGACATTTATTATAGCTAACACTACGAAACCACTTTAGGGATATGACTTCTTAAATCACTATGAACTAATAGTGGATTGTAAAAATAATAAGTTGATTGACACAATTACAAATAGACAAAGTGATACTAAGCTATCAACTTGTGTGTTACATGTTTCAAGACATGATAACAAAATGCAAAAGGAAAATTTTAAAAAAAATTATGGGATGCTTTCTTAATCTGATATCCCCCCATTAGGGTCCTAACACAAGAAATAAAAAAGTAGCTATTTTCCTGTAGTTACAAAAGTGAAAAATTCTCTTGCTTCCAGCTATTTAATCCATAACTGGAGGGAAGAGAGGGATTAATATCCTTGGGAAAGATATTAATTCATTCATCTCTTCCCTCCAGTTATGGGTTAAATAATAGGACAGATTGGGTTCTATAGCTTTGGCTGGCAACCAGTCTACTGCAGAAAGTAATGGCAACCTGCTACGGGATAATCTTCTGCCCAGTCAGTCATGTCTCTTTCAAAACACGATCGCCCAAAGTGTGTATCACGTCTGGCAACTTTACTGACTAACAGAATATAATAGTTAGAGACATGATTAGGGCTTCTACTGGGCATAAAGTGGGGGTCGGTTTTCTATTAGTATGAAGTAATAAACTGATCCTCTACTGATTACTACTTAATAATATAATACATCTCTTTCCCCTGTAGCTATGAGTCAAATAACAGGACAGATTGGGTTCTATAGTCTTGGCTGGCAATCAGTCTACCACAGAAAGTAATGGCAGCCTACTGCAGGATAATCTTCTGCCCAGTCAGTCGTGTCTCTTTTGAGACATGATCACCCAAAGCGTGTATCACATATGGCACGCAACTGACTGACTTTGTGTTCAATGATTTAATGTGATCATCTTCTCTTCTTGACAATTCAATGAAACTGAAAACCTTTAATGTTTGATTACTTTTCCTGAAACAAGCTACTGAAACTTCAAATGTGTAAATTTGTAAATAAATTCCTTATCTTGTTTTGTTAAAAATATCACATGTGTTCCTTGTCATACTTCAAACTCACAACTCTGGGTCAAGTGAAAGAAATGTATTAAAAAGAAGTTATATTTAATTTTTCTTATTTTCTATTAAACAAGTTATTTTGAAACTACTCTATTGAACATCTATGGGATATTTTGGATAAAAAATTGATAAATCTAATGTTACTTTGCAAGACACACTTTTGGAACAAATACAAGCTGCTTGGCAGGAGATACCATTAGATACATTGAAGAAGCTTGTGATGTCAATGCTTGACAGAATGAAGACTGTGATCAAAGTAAAAGGCTATTACAATAAATATTAAATTTATTTTGTAACAATTATTTTTTCTTGTTAAGCATTTGTTGAGTACATCAAATAAAATTACTTTAATTAAATTGTTTATTTTCAGTCAATATGCCTCATAAAAGATGAAATAGTTCTTGTCCTAATAATTTTGCACAGTACTATATATATATATATATATAGATATATATATGAGAAGATTTAAGTTTTTTGATAATTTTTTATAAGTTTTCTTCTCTGAAAAGACTCAATCCCATGAATAAGCTTGGTTAACTATTCAAGTACATTGACAAGTGATACCTTTATGATAACCAACATTAATAATTGCATTTGTTGAAGATCAAGTAGCTTCAGTGTAACATTTTATGTCTTGCAATTTAATTTCATCTGATCCCGTTGTAAGTTTACCTGTTTTGAATTTAATCAAAAGATTAAAACCAAAACAGAATTGTAAAGTTAACTGGTTTTCTAAATTCAAGCATTATGCATTTGTCTATAAACTTGTTGGAAAAGTCTTTAATTCTGTTAAAACCAAAAAAAACAAAAAAATGATAAAAAAAAAAGAAAATTCACAGCTGGAACGATTTTATCTTTTGATAAGTGTTTTGTGGAAATTTTTATATAAAAAGATACAGAAATATTTGTATAAAGCATTTAATAGAGGTCAACATTTTAAGCTGTTCTAGCCTTGTACCCGGCTCCACACACTGATATATACGCTATCAGCCATAATTATTAGGCCACCCCAGTGTTTTAAAAAAACAATGTATTTCATAATATTTTTTAGTAGTTATTGCCAAGTGAATAATTGTAAATGAAAAATGAATGGTTCTTTTGTTAATATTGCACAATAACATGAGCATTAAATGAATTTATAAATATTTAAGAATTACCTATATTGCAGTTTCATCAGTGAAAGAATGAAGAAAATTTAGGGTGATTCGGATGAGTTCATCTTTGCTTCCTTACCTTGTAAAATTTTGCAAAGTAATAATAACAAAAGAACCATTCTATTTTCATTTGGCAATAAATACTAAAAATAATATGAAATACATCATTTCTTTTAAAAAACTGGGGTTTCCCAATAATTATGGCCGGTAGTATACATAAAATAAATAGAATAATGAGATTTCACCAAAGTTTGAAAATTATTATTGCTTTCAAAACACATATATGAGAAAATGCATAAAAGGTCTTGTTTTGACACACTTCACAAAATTAAACCCAATCTCAGGTTTTTTTAAAAATTCCTTCTTAGTTGGACTGAGAAAATTTCAGCATCTGCTCATATTTGTATATTATATGTTGTATACTCATACAATATATATAAATATATAAATGCAAATTTTCCAAAATCAGATTTCAACGAGTAAATTTAATACCCATTTTATCAGCAAGAACAAAACATTACGGGAAAATAAATTTAATATTAATAGGATCCATTGAGATTTATCTGTAAACCATTTCTTTGTATATATATATATATATATATATATATATATATATATATTTTTTAATCATATCACCCCAAGCAAGGCGGTGACGCCACTGATGCGCATGAGGCTACTTAAGAGTTGTGCCTAAAATGTACAATTTTTATATATGTATATATATATATATATATAACATAGTACACTTGGTATGTAATCCAGGTAAATTCCAAAAGAGACGAACTTGAGAGAACTCAATGTTAAATTCATTTATTTAATTTAACAGAGTAACATTTTATAAAGGATTTTTGATTATTACAAAGGATAATACATATTTCACCGCTTTGATGTTCTTAACGTGGTTCATCAGATCCAAATGGTACCATTTGTACCATTTGGATCTGACGAGCCACGTTAAGAACATCAAAGTGGTGAAATATGTATCAACCAAGCTAATAATCAAAAATCCTTTATATATATATATATAGTACTTACACTCTCACACTCTGATTGAGCACTCTGGAAGAATGGGAGACTCTGTAAACAGTAGCTACCCCAGCATATACGCATCGCTCATTCAATAATGAATTTGAGCACTCTAGCTATTGGGCGTGCTTATATGCACTAAAAAGCCTGCCTTCTTCTGGCAGACGCTCGTGGCCTAGGGGTAGAATCGAAGACTGATGCTGATTCAGTCGGGTTTCAATCCTGGGTTAGGAGGCGAACGGAGTCTAAGCCGTACTGATGAGCTGTGATACAGCGAAACAGATCTGTCTGCGGATGACTATATATATATTATTTTTATTAAATTACTTTAATCCAAAATGGAAAAGTAGGAAGGTAAATTCCAAGAACCTGATCCTAATTAATATTAAAAATTTTAATATTAAAAAATGATACAGGCAGAGAGCTCAATGTAATTAAAATTACAGAGCCAATATAAATTAAAATAAATTTTCAAATTCTCTTAGGGATTTCATGTTGAAATGTTCATTCAACATTTTTGAATTTTGAAAATTTATTTTAATTATATATATATATATAAATAACGGTTTGTACCCACAGAAATTACTAATGGATTTAAAAAGAACAGACGTCATATTATTTAAACCCGAGGAACCTATCGGCCAACTCTTATCAAGGGTTCTCGTTAGCTTTAATTTTAAGGGAATTAAGGAAAAGGACAAGGCAAAATAAATTACTTACAATGCTGGGAGATGATGGAACTTGTTTAAAAATAAATTTATTGAAAAAAACACATAAAATGTAAGGGGGAGTGTACACATATAATTTCACAAGAGTCTTTAAAAGTGAAAAAATGTTACACTCACAGACTCACCAGCAATTGTAAGGAGCGTAAAAACCACTCTTTCTGTCTGCACAGGTTCGGCTGTTGAATTTTCAAGCAAATTGCTTCAAAAATACGTAGATGATGTGTAGACCGAGCGCTATACAAGACAGTAAACCAGCTGTCCTCATATGCCGAGGCACACACTTGATTGTCCAAAAGATGTCGGCCAATAGTAGAATCCAGAACAGATTGTGTTGTTCTTATAGGTCTGAGAGAGCTACTGGAACGTATATTAGCAGGGACGTGTTGTGAAACCCGTGTCTCCAACCTCAGATCGGTACGTCCTATCGGTACGTCTGCACAACATGAGTTGGCTAAGTGGTTGGCTGAGATTCTCCAACCTGTGTCTCTTGCTCTGTCTGCGTACAATGTCATTGACTCCTTCAGATTTTCTAGTTACATTAGAAACTTAGATTTTTCATCTAGGGATAAATTTATGGTCTCCTTTGACATTGTCAGTTTGTACACAAATGTTCCATTAAACGATACTATTAACATTTGTGTAGACATGTTATATAGAGGGAGTTTAGGTGCCGTGGCAATTCCTGAGGAGTTATTCCTGGAATGTATGCGATTGACAACTGAGGGAGTCGAATTTAGCTTTGACGGGACAATGTTTGCACAGACGGACAGTGTTGCTATGGGTAGTCCTTTGGGTCCTGTCCTTGCGAATATTTTTGTGGGATTTCATGAGCGTCTGCTATTTGAGAGGGTAGCTGAACCTTTGATATATCAACGATATGTTGATGATACCTTCTCTTTATTTGACAGCACCATTGATGCTGAACATTTTTTAGTTCAGCTAAATTCTTTACATCCTTCCCCTTCAGTTTACCATGGAGATTGAAAGGGATGGATGTCTCCCATTTTTAGATGTCCTTGTTCAGCGGCGGGACAGTGCTTTTGTGACTTCTGTTTTTCGCAAACCAACTTTCACTGGTTTGTATACTAATTGGAAATCGTTTGTCCCTAAGTCTCGTAAACTAGGTTTGATAGAAACCTTGGTTCACTGTGCCTTGAATATTTGTTCTCCTGAATGTTTATAAAGTGAATTAATTCGCTTGCAGGAGAGTTTCGAAGGCAACGGGTACCTGGTTAATGTGGTGAAATGGGTAATTGATCGCAAGATCAAACGTTATAAAGAATCTAAGGTTGAAGGACCTAGCCACTGTCTCTTGTATCTGAAAATACCCTGGCTTGGTAGAAGATGTCAAACTGTAGCCGACAGAGTTTCGGCATGTGTTTCATCCTGTTATTTTGCAGTGTAGTTATGTGTTGTTTTTCAGACTAGACCTGTGTTTCCTTCCTTCAGTAAAGATAGGTTGTCCTATTTTCGAAAAAGTTCCATTGTTTATAAATTTAAATGCTGTTGTGATGCTGCATACATAGGGCGTACCGATCTGAGGTTGGAGACGCGGGTTTCACAACACATCCCCGCTAATATACGTTCCAGTGGCTCTCTCAAACCTATAAGAACAACACAATCTGTTCTGGATTCCGCTATTGGCCAACATCTTTTGGACAATCAAGTGTGTGCCTCGGCATATGAGGACAGCTGGTTTACTGTCTTGCACAGCGCTCGGTCTACACATCATCTACATATTTTTGAAGCAATTTGCTTGAAAATTCAACAGCTGAGCCTGTGCAGACAGAAAGAGTGGTTTTTACGCTCCTTACAATTGCTGGTGAGTCTGTGAGTGTAACATTTTTTCACTTTTAAAGACTCTTGTGGAATTATATGTGTACACTCCCCCTTACATTTTATGTGTTTTTTTTCAATAAATTTATTTTTAAACGAGTTCCATCATCTCCCAGCATTGTAAGTAATTTATTTTGCCTTGTCCTTTTCCTTAATTCCCTTAAAATTAAAGCTAACGAGAACCCTTGATAAGAGTTGGCCGAAAGGTTCCTCGGGTTTAAATAATATGACGTCTGTTCTTTTTAAAGATATATATATATATATATATATATATATAATCTATGAATGTATGTCTTGAGAGAAATCTTGTGTAAATGTGTGCGTTTATGAGTCAGTAAAGTTAATATGTGAAATGCACCCGGTTCACACTCCACCCATGTCTATTGAACAGGTTAAGAAGCTCATTCCTTGTTCCCTGTTTAGGATGTGGTTTCCGGCTTTCTCTTTTCCAATCTTTTCACTATTACGTAGGCCCCTGCACATCAGTGGCGTTACCACCTTGCTCGGGGTGATACGATTAAAAAAAAAAAAAAAAAGTATGCATGTGTGAAGTGATGGAATGATTTTCTATTTATGTATGAATGTGTGCGTATATGAATCATGTATGAATGTGTGCGTATATGAATCATGTATGAATGTGTGCGTATATGAATCTGGAATCATAAAAATGAAATATGTTTCCATCTAAAATTCTAATGAAAATAATGTACTAAAGTATAAAGTGAACATTTTTATAAATAAAAAAAATAAATTTTTGAAAAATAATATGTTAATGGTTAGATGTTTGTGTCCATTATAACTGATTCTCTCATTTTATTTAAAAAAGAAAATTTGTTCCATCACTTGACACATGTGTACAATACTTGTTACGTATTTCGAAGGGAAATGTATTTCATTACTGTTATTCACACATACTAATATTATCAACATATACTATACTTTTAGCCATTTTCAAGGATGAATGATATTTTACATGAATGTATGTGGTGTTAAGAACTTGGGAGAGTATTTAAATTGGATACCCTATGAGTTTATCGATTGAGATTGGGTTTCACTCTTGGGAAAAGTTGCAAAATGACAGGAGATCCCAAAATTCCAGACAGTAAATTCCTATTGAACTTAAAGTAGAAACTCAAGACATTCCCTAATGGTTACAGTTGACAGTGAGATGCTGTATCCCTGTTTTCAAAATAGTAACATCATGAATAGCTCTTTGGCTCTTTGCTAAATAAAAGTTTAAAATATTATAGATTATTCAACTATTATAGAAACATATCAGAGTTAATATAACAATAATAGTAATAGTAATGATAGATATGAACAGACTGCGATAGATAGATAGATAGATAGATAGATAGATAGATAGATAGATAGCAGACAATATTAATGGTTACATGTAGCAGACAATATTAATGGTTACATGTAGCAGACAATATTAATGGTTACATGTAGCAGACAATATTAATGGTTACATGTAGCAGACAATATTAATGATTACATGTAGCAGACAATATTAATGGTTACATGTAGCAGACAATATTAATGGTTACATGTAGCAGACAATATTAATGGTTACATGCAGCAGACAATATTAATGGTTACATGCAGCAGACAATATTAATGATTACATGTAGCAGACAATACTAATGATTACATGCAGCAGACAATACTAATGATTACATGTAGCAGACAATATTAATGATTACATGTAGCAGACAATATTAATGGTTACATGCAGCAGACAATACTAATGATTATATGTAGCAGACAATATTAATGGTTACATGTAGCAGACAATATTAATGGTTACATGTAGCAGACAATATTAATGATTTCATGCTTATTTTAGAAATAGAGCAGGTGAACTTTGACCATATTAAGTGAGGTTTTATAAATCGAATTGTAAATTTTGCAAGACTGCATTTAACATGTAAGACTTACTTAACATCTGAAGGTCATGTTAAATGTGACTTTAATATTTGCATATTGTGGATTTTAGAAGTATAACAGTGAAAATACTTGCTCCAAAAGTTATGTTGCCTACTACTTGATTTGGGCCCATTTTCCAGCTATTGGTAATAAAATAATGAATAACTTTTTTTTTATGCAGCATAAGCAAAGAGACATTTAGGAAAATTTGGACTGGAAATTGAAGCCTATAGATATGGTAGACAAAATCTAAATATAGCCATGTAAGTGGATTGTAAGTGAGAGTAGAGGTTTGTATTGGATGATATTGTCAGTGTTACTGAAAGAAAAGAAAAAAGCAATATTGTCAAGAACAAACTGTCTATACATAGAAAAAATAGAAAGTAACTTATGCAGCTACTATTACCACTACTACCACCACTACTACTACTATTAAAATTAGGGCAAAGTTATGGCTCAAATAGTAGAGATGAAAATTGAAGAATCTGAATTTCAAATCTGAGCAAGGGACTGAAGGTCAAAAGATATGAGGATTCATTCTAAATGCCAAACTAGTTAGCAATTGAAGGTATGGCTAAGATGTTAGAAGAGAAGATTAAACATGGAGAAGTGTGGCATCCTAGCCCAAGTAGCAGGCTTCTTTGCATTTAGGCGTTTGGATTTTGGGACATTTTAAATCTCAATCATGAATCATGTTGAATGGGTTAATTATTTTGAAAAATTTTTTTTAAAAAGTAAGATTTTAACTTATTCTCTTTCTTGTTAAGCCAGTATTTGTAAAACTTCTATTGTAATAAATTCTGCTTTCTTGAACTCACTTTGAAAAAAAAGTGTTCTATTCAGGGGTCATGAAAAAATCTTACTTCAAGTAAAAGACAAAAAAAAATATATATATATATTTATTCTTCTGAACTTTTTTCTTTTCAACTCAGCTCCAGGATTTTAATTTTTTCACTAATGTTTACCCAATACAATACTCAATAGCCACCCAGGGTAGAAGTTTACTGAATGATGTGTGGATGTAGTGAACAAAACAAATTCTAGATTTAAAAATTAAAATCTGACTCATTGTTAGAAATAAACAAATTTTCTCAAATTTACAAACTTTGCTTAACACACACAAAACTCGCAATGCGAAAGGCTTGTCATCCAATGGAAAGGCTAGAATCACATCCAGGAGTGAATTCCTAAATGAAATAAAAGATGAGCAAGCTCAGTGTCAGAGAGTTAAGAGACTAGCAATTAACCCGTGCCCTTGACAAAAGTCAAGTGATCATTATTATTGTCTCTATCTTTCTTTATTACCTCTCATCTCTATATCTCTCACCTCCTTCTTCTTCATCGTTCACCCATCTACTTGATAACTGCACAGAACCCTTTAAGACTGAGCGAATACTTTGAAAACACTCCTACCCAACAACAAACGCTCATACATACATACCTACATATGTTCCTGCTTACGTACACATAAACTCTTTCCAACAAGTTTCTACTACAAACTCTTGATACCTTTAACTCATTACTTGTTTCTCATGAACCTTTAATTTCTACCAATTCATGTTGTTCTTTTCATTAATAAATTTCTATTCCAACATGCAAAAGGTATACTTTAATTCTTCCAAAAATCCACACATTCCAACCTGCTGACGACCTTCTGATGATTACGAATAAATCCTAAGTTGTAGGGAGTTTGGTTATGTATGACACAAGGCTGATTCAATAAACATTAACCATCTCCCTACAGCTTCATAGGATATTATATGAACATGTAAATGTAAGAAGAAAGATAAATATTATGAGAATATAAACAATTGATAATTATTGCCTCTTGACTTGAAGAGGCTACATTTGAAGTGTTTAGGGAAGTATTCACACAGGAGTCTACTCCAGAAAGAAGCAATTCTTAGAAAGAAACTGTATGAGTGGAACTTGGGAGGATTCTTTCTAGGCTGTAACTTCCCATTGCACTTAAAGGTGAGGTTAATCTCTGATTCCTGATTTATCTCAAAAGAGATATGCTGAGAGATGCAGAGATTTGCACATTGATTACCACAGCCACAACAGCTTTTATACCAAGTACAAGCTCTACAAATCGCTGGTCATATTCTACGTGTGTGATACTTGGACACTCATAGCTGAGGTAGGAAAAGGGATCTAGACATTTGAGAACAAATGCTTGAGAAATATCTTCTGTGTCTTCTCCTGGGAGCACAAAGCCAATGACTATATATGTAGTAAGGTCAAGAATATTGTGGGCTGACAGAAATCTCTCCTCACCACTATTAAGCATCTAACCACTCCTTCTCTTTACCTTCCCCTATGTAGCCCCATGCGCAATAGTGGCAGTGGAATGCCTTGCTTGGGGTGAGATGATTAAAAAAAAAAAAAAAAATTTGGTCTTCATCACTCTTGGTACATCTTTTGGAGATGCAACATTCTCTGTAATGTCCTCAGATTAACACTCAAACACTCTGAAATATTTATTTTGGAGCTTCTGATGTAAATACCTGGCAGTAAAGCATGCTTTTTCCAAATTTTTGACTGAGTGAATTGCATCATGGGGCTCTTTTTCTTACAGAAGGTGCACAACTAACCCTACTATACTGTGTTGCTAACAAAATCAAAAACAAACAACACATACATGTAAAATTAAAAATGTATGGGGCCAACAATTTACCAGTTGTACCTTGTACATATGTACACATGTTCCACGTAGACATGTGTATAGATCATATATATCTACACAGCAAAGCAGAGTGTAAGAAGAAACAAAAAGAAGGATCTTATATATAATATAGAAATACTCCTGTATCTGGAGAAGCCATTTTTAGAACTCCAGATTCAAATGGTTTGGATTCATCAATGTTTCAGACATATTTCATGAATAGGAAACAGCAAGCCTTGGGTTTTCCTAAATTGAAAGCTGGGTTTTCATTCTATATCTAGGAAAGATATATTCCCAAAGGGAAATGTCACCATGGACTTGTAAGCTACTGGGGAGTCAGATTTAGCTTCTGCCTGAACCATGAAAGTGGGGGCTAAAGACAGCAATCTTTTAGCTTGCTGCTGTAAAATGAACTGAAATTTTGACTGTTAATATTGTCACTGTAAAGAGTGATGTCACTAAGCAACCCTCATGTGACCTATATGACTTATCTCAACCAAAGAGAGCTAAGCACCTTCTGTCATTCTACAATCACATATACTGATCACAGGTTTTTTACAATCACATATACTGTGCACAGGTTCCCAATTAGAAGTATATCAATAGTATTCAGAATACATTAATATACTGTATAACTTCTTTGGGCATTAACACAAACCTTTATTCTTGTATGCATGTAATTATACAGTGTATGGTAAACACTATATTGTCATATGTTGTTCTATTCCTTTTGTACTTGTTTATACAATACAGCAAGAGTTATATGTGGCCTAACTGTATGTACAAAGTATCTTCTCATCATGTCCTATACATGTTCAATGGTGGACAAGTCTGGTGGTCATACCCGAGAAGATATTGAGCATCTTATAAGCATATTGAGTAGTACAGGCATCATGTTGTTATACTATGCTGCAAATTAAATTTACTTCTCATTCATTCTACATTTTGGCTGGATGTGAGTGCTAAGGAGCAAAAATCCAAAATAAAAAAAAGTCGTTCTCTGTGCAAGGGCTCTGAGCATCACATCCACCCCTAACAAAACAAATCCCCTTAAAAATCTAAATACATCATCAAAGCTAATCATTACTGTTGCCACCTAAGAAAAAAGATGAGCTCAAGGGTCACCAGATTTGCATAAAAAAAAGCTACACCTAAATGACAGAACATAATACAGTCAACGGGTTAGCTGTTGATGCCCTGCAGGCTTTCGACATCCCCATCATGACTTCGGTCAACTGACGCGACACATATATTCACTTGAGATCCACCTTCCTCCAACCATGTACAAACACCTTGCCCATATAGACATTCCACTCACGCCCTTTGTCAGATTCACAAGAAACATCAAGCTTCACTAATCCACTCCAGGCCTCTCTTGATGTCACTAACATAATCGATCAACTAACCTGACAAACCCCAGACCCTACCAACTCTACTCTTTCTTCAAAGCTGCCTCCCTCCCACACATAGAGACATCTGTTCACATCTGCTGTATTGGTAATACAAAAGAATTTGCAGCAAAGAAGTGGAATACTATTATGGATGTATATGGTGCTGTTCACTGTTTCCTCCACAAACACCGAAGGTGAGCGCTAATAACCTATAGCACCCTGCATCATTGATCTGTGTGATATGTAGGTGTAAAACAGTTGGCAAGATGTTATTACCCAGTCTTTGCACATGCAAATTTCTTTGATACTTAGTGAACAACGAATTTTGCCCGATTGCTACAGAGCCAGCTGCTGCGTGTCTGATCATGACAGTGTGTGGTCAGCTGCTGCAAGTCAAACTCACCCAACTGCCTGCTTACCTGCCTGCTCGTCTGCATCAGTTGGGTTTATTTTAACAGAGCAACATCCGATCCTCTGAGTGATTCTCTTCAAACACCAGTGACATCACACATGACACTGCTGTGAATTTGATGGAGGTCTACCTAGTGATATGTTTGCCTGTAATTCTGTTGCCAATAAATTATACTTATTGGTTTGTTTTAACACCCTCAGGTCAATATTTGCTTTGATCTATACTGTGAATGTAGTCCAATCTTCTTCTGTTGCACATACAATTGATAAACATGGAAATCACATGGATATACAAAACTTGGTCTACTCATGAACAATTATGAAGCACCATTGAGATATTTTGCAGAATATGCACAGTAATTTACTAAAATGATTGTCCTCTCTTTTCAAGTTGGACAATCCAATGTAAAGCAAATTTAACAAAGTGAGCACATGTATATCCCAGTGTCATGACAGTCAGTCAGTCAGTTAAGTGCCATACGTGATGCACGCTTTGGGCGATCATGTCTCGAAAGAGACATGACTGACTGAGCATAAATTATCTTGCAGTAAGTTACTTGTTTTCTGCATTAGACTGGTTGCCAACCAAGGCTGTAGAACCCAATCTGTCCTATTATTTAACCCATAACTGGAGGGAAGAGGTGGATTAATACCTTTTCCAAGGGTGCGAAAGTGAATGCAAGGAAATCAACTGGAATTCAAACTCGGCTCCCCGATTTGTCATTCCAAGTCGATATCCACTGCACCGCAGCGCACATTCACGACACTTATTTGAATTCAACTCTTTTTTGTATTCAACTTATTTGTATTCAACACTTATTGAACTTTTATCATTCTCATTGCAGTATGTGATAACATCTAAAGCTCACGCACAGACAGTGCACAGGTATGAATGTTAATATCTCTCAAGATGGCTGAAGCGTATAAAAATTTTACCCAAATATCAACTAAAAAAATATATGCAGAAAGTTTTATTAAATTTGTTATCCTTGATAACAAAAGCTCGAAATATTTTAAATATATATATATTTTTTTTTAATCATGTCACCCCGAGCAAGGCGGTAACACCACTGAAGCGCAGGGGGCTACGTAGGAGTGAAAAGATTGGAAAAGAGAAAGCCGGAGACCACATCCTAAACAAGGAACAAGGGATGAGCCTCTTCACCTGTTCAATAGACGTGGGTGGAGTGTAAACCGGGCGATAGTTTAGTCTATCTACTCCAATTAAATATGTGTGTTTTTGTAATAGTTTCTTTTTTAAAGGAAAATGCAATTTTTTTTTTAAAAGAAGAATGAATAAAATGCCAGAAAAGAAATAAAAGCTATCTTTTTCATGAACAATTAACATTAATCAACTCGATTTGCCTGTATACACAGCTGAGAAAATATTTGTAGAAAAGCCATAAACCTGCTGGTGAGAAAGTGACTGAAGTTGAGCTGCTAAATCAGGATTGATTATGTTTGCAGCATATTGCATAACATTCTTGTAAATACATCACTTTTAAAACTTGTAAAAAATAATTCTAATTTCCAAGAATCTTATTTGAAATGTATTAAAACTTAAATAATGATTATTACAGATGTTAGAAAGATGAAGCTTTGCAATAAGATAATTTAATGTAAGTTTTAAATATGTAAATTTGATATTTTTATATAAATTATAAACTGACTAAATTCTACTTTAATTTGCTTTTTTAATTGAAATATTGTGTTTTCTGGTAGTACACTCGTGTTGGGATGGGAATCAACTTTGTTTGAAATATTCTTAAAAGTAAGTCATTTCTTTTGCTTAATTTTAAACTTTTCATGTTTAATTGTTTTTTTTTATTTTTATTTTTTTAATTTAGCAAAAATCTCTTTGACTGGACTTTAACTAAGTTAAAACTTAGCAATCCACCACCCTGTGTTTTTTTTTTTTTCTTTTGGAGTAGATAGATCTAACTATCACCTGGTCCATACTCCACCCACGTCTATTGAACAGGGGAAGAGGCTCATCCCTTGTTCCCTGTTTAGGATGTGGTTTCTGGCTTTCTCTTTTCCAATCTTTTCACTCTTTTCTTTTTTTTTTTTTTTTTTTTTTTCAATTGGTGTAGATAGACTAAACTATCGCCCAGTTCACACTCCATCCACGTCTATTGAACAGGTGAAGAGGCTCATCCCTTGTTTCCTGTTTAGGATGTGGTTTCTGGCTTTCTCTTTTACAATCTTTTCACTCTTACGTAGCCCCCTGCACATCAGTGGCGTTACTGCCTTGCTCGGGGTGATATGATTAAAAAAAAAATATTCCTTAAAAATAACCTTTATTTTGTTTGAAGTTGGTTAATTCATAAAATGTTTGTTACATTTTAGGATGTGCGTTGTGGTGCAGTGGATATTAGCTCAGAATGACAAATTGAGAAGCTGAGTTCGAATTCCAGTTGAATTCCATGCATTCACTTACGCACAAGTACCCTTGGGAAAGGTATTAATCTGTCGCTTCCCTCCAGTTATGGATTAAATAATAGAACAGATTGGGTTCTATAGCCCTGGCGGCAACCAGTCTACCACAGAAATCAATGGCAACCCGCTGCGGGATAATCTTCTGCCCAGTCAGTCATGTCTCTTTTAAGACATGGTTGCCTAAAGCATGTATCACATATGGCACCTAGCTGACTGATTGTTATAATTTAAGGGTATAAAATTTATTTGCTTTATCAAAATTTCATTTAATCAATTCTTATAATTTATTCATGATGCAGTTGTAATAATCAGTAAAACTATTTTAAAGGTTATTCATTGTTTACTATACAATTAATTGTTCTGTTATTTTTCATTAAAAAATCTGGATGATCTACTGTTGTCCAGTTTATAGTTTTAATGAAATATGCAATTTGTCTTTAAATTTTTCAATTCACTGGTTATACTTCCACAAATGACTTCAGTGGATTTATTGTTAAATTTCTGAAAATCAAAATATTAGGTAGATGCAAAAGTTTCCTTGACTATCTTTCATATAATGTCAGTGAAATCTTAGTGTTTTTGAAATTTACTCAGGTCTTTATTATTTCTATATTTATATTCTTTAAGATTTATTAACAGAAAAGCGATAAGTTTAATTTATTTTTGTGAAAAACACGGCTGAATAAAAAATGCACATTGAATGCTATTTACTATTCATATTAGATTTTGAGGAAAAAGAGCAACCAAAGCTTACCAATAGATCACTGAAGCGTATCTTTCAGTAAGTGCAAGCATGTATGAAGAGGCAACAGAAGCAAACATGTGAACTTGCAAAAGAATTTAAAAGTGAATTAGTCAATTAAAGTAGTTTGTTTAAAATACCTTTGTAAAAATTAAAAAGCTAGAAAATGGGATTAACATGAATTTATGGAAATGATTATTAGAACAATATTTAAAGACTTTTCATTCTTTTCTTGCTTGAAAGAAAAAGTCAATTTTTGAACAAAATAGTCACTAGTGATAAGGATTTGTTGGATTTCTTGTACTTTGTTGTTGCATTGATTGGTGATATGGGATTTAACTGAGCTATTATTGAATAAATGGCAAAGCAAATTAGTTGATGTGATAATGTAGTGATTGTGTAACCAATGAATGTTTTTAAGTTATTATGAGACAGATATTCTCCAAAAGAATAAACAAATATATAGAAATGTTGGTTTATATCTATATTGATATCTAATATATTCTTTTATAAAATATTTTTTAAACATAAAAAAGATGTTGGCTCCTCATGACTCTATACTGATTCTTGGTTCATAGTCAACATGATAAAATAAATAAAAAGATAGTGGCCTTAAATGATTCTATACCGATTCTGGGTTGGCAGTCAACATAGTAAAATAAAAAAAAAAGATAGTGGCCTTAAGTGATTCTATACTGTATTCTGGTTGGCAGTCAACATAGTAAAATAAAAAAGATAGTGGCCTTAAATGATTCTACTCATCTGCTGGGTAGCCAACATAGTAAATAACTAAAAAAAAGATAGTGGCCTAAAGGGATTCTATACCGATTCTGGGTTGGCAGTCAACATAGTAAAATAAAAAAAAGATAGTGGCCTTAAATGATTCTATACCGATTCTGGGTTGGCAGTCAACATAGTAAAATAAAAAAGATAGTGGCCTTAAATGATTCTAGCACCATTCTGCTGGTAGCCAACATAGTAAAATAAAAAAAAAAAGATAGGCCTTAAATGATTCTATACCGATTCTAAGCAGTCAACAACATAGTAAAATAAAAAAGATATAGTGGCCTTAAATGATTCTATACCGATTCTGGGTTGGCAGTCAACATAGTAAAATAAAAAAAAAAAGATAGTGGCCTTAAATGATTCTACACTTGCCTTGGTTGGCAGTCAACATAGTAAAAATAAAAAAAAAAAAGATAGTGGCCTTAAACAGCCCTATACCGATTCTTGGGTTGGCAGTCAACATAGTAAAATAAAAAAATAGATAGTGGCCTTAAATGATTCTATACCGATTCTGGTTACAGTCAACATAGTAAGATAAAAAAAAAAAGACAGTGGCCTTAAACAGTCCAAGTACCGATTCTGGGTTGGCAGTCAACATAGTAAGATAAAAAAAAAAGATAGTGGCCTTAAAATGATTCTTTTATACCGATTCTGGGTTACAGTCAACATAGTAAAATAAAAAAAGATAGGGCCTTAAATGATTTTGTATAACGATTCTGGGTTGGTCACGATAGTAAAATAAAAAAAAAAAAGATAGTGGCCTTTAAAATGATTCTGTACCGATTCTGGGTTGGCAGTCAACATAGTAAAATAAAAAAAAAAAGATAGGGTGGCCTTAAATGATTCTAGGTACTGACTTGGGTTGGCAGTCAACATAGTAAAAATAAAAAAAGATAGTGGCCTAAAATGATTCTATACCGATTCTGGGTTGGCAGTCAACATAGTAAAATAAAAGTATAAAATTAAATGATTCTATACCGATTCTGGGTTGGCAGTCAACATAGTAAAATAAAAAGATATGGCCTTAAATGATTCTATACCGATTCTGGGTTGGCAGTCAACATAGTAAAATAAAAAAGTATAGTGGCCTTAAATGATCATACCCATTCTGGGTTGGCAGTCAACATAGTGTAAAATAAAAAGATAGTGGCTCAATGATTCTTATACCATTCTGGGTTGCAGTCAACATAGTAAAATAAAAAAGATAGTGGCCTTAAATGATTCTATACCGATTCTGGGTTACAGTCAACATAGTAAAATAAAAAAAGATAGTGGCCTTAAATGATTCTATACCGATTCTGGGTTGGCAGTCAACATAGTAAAATAAAAAAGATAGTGGCCTTAAATGATTCTATACCCATTCTGGTTGGCAGTCAACATAGTAAAATAAAAAAGATAGTGGCTCCACATGACCCTATACTGATTTGGGATTGGCAGTGAACACGTTAAAATAAATAAAAAGTTAGTGACTCTACATGACTCGGGGTTAGCAATCAACATGTTAAATTTTAAAAAATAGTTCTAATTTTATTAAGAGTAATTTTTTCCTTTATATGCCAGGTCCTTTTAAGACATGATTGATGATGGCTCTCCACAACTTCCTGTATTTTGCTGCTGTAAGTTACTTTTGACTTTTTACTATTCTTCTATATCTTTTTGCCATGTATTACACAAACTTGTTAAGTAGCTTATTTGCTAATTCCCACTACTTTTTATGTTTTCAACTAGCAGTATAGCCCAGCATTGCTTGGGTGTAATGAAAGCTTTAAAACTAATCTATGGTCCTGGAGCTCAGACATAGCCTAAAGAATATTTGTATGAAGTTTGGTGAGAATCGGATAAAATTGTGAATTTGTATAAAGGACATACAGACAGATAAACAGACACACACACAAACATCTTGCCTCTTATATATATATTTATATATATATATTGATTTTCTGCACTATTGTAAGAACTGCAACCTTGAAACTTCTGAATATCATTTCTTATGTCTTTGTCTATGAGTGTATCAAATTTGATTAAAATTGGACCACTCCTTCTTTAACCCAATTTTTTCGATTATCGATTTTTGATATTTATCGGGGGTACCTCGACACAAAACCTAGCTAAGAACACTCGCAGACACTTATAGTACAACTGTGTAAATTTCCAAGAAAATTGGTTCAGCTGTTTCGGAGTCTATAGGTAACGGACACACACAGAGACACACAGACACACAAAGTTCCATTTATAAATAAGTTTAGAAATATCTCGTGTCAAATTCTCTGAGCCCTCATTCTTCATTATGTGTTCCCAAAATTTATTTCTGATTATCATGAACAATTTCATAATTGTTTTTGTCCTGCATAAAAATGTCATGACTCATATGTTCTGTTCATACCATTCTTGGTATTTATTGGTAGAATTTATGTCACATCAAGTCTCTTTGTTATCTGAGGGAAGATTGTCCAGTACTCACCATAATATGAGAGGTTAGATTTTACATAGCATTACTCTTTTCTTTATTTCTCATAACATTTTTCTATATCTTATTACTTTACTTACTTTCTGAAAGGCATTTTTTACTATTTCTGTATGCCTTTCTATTGTTTGTTACTATACTGTTACTATACTGCTCAGTTAAATTTCTGTACCTGCTTTATTTTGACATCCTCAATATGCTACCCAAACTTCAGGATGTCTCTTTTGCTGACAACCATGTCTTCTTATTGTTAATTGTTAGTTCTTTTTCCTTACAAATTTATGTTACTAAGAATCTATCTATCAGCACTTTTCAGGGTGCACATATAAGAATCAAATTCTCTATATGTTTTTCAACAAATAAAATCTCATCAGAAGATTTGTTTGATAAAAAATATTTACTAGGGCAAATACCCTGAAAATACTGGGTGGGGATAGTTGTTGACACACCATGTGTTATTTTTAGACCATTTAGAAAATAACCACTCCCTCAAATTTGAGAAAAAAATTTTTGTAAGTTGGTATTAAGTTATTTTCTAAGTAATGAAAACATTGTATTCAAAAAGTTCACACCTATATGCAAAATTAGATTTTGGATCTCCTTTATGGATATAAAAATAGAAGCATACTGGTTCTCATAGTTCAAAAGAATTTTGGATGCCAGTCTGATCTACATGTGCATACACACACACACACACACACACACACACACACACACATGCACACAATAGAAAAGATGAACTAGCAACCACCAACTAAACCTTTGTCCATGTACTGACAGAAACATTAGGCTGACTGTCATGAAGTAAGTCTGTCCACACAATTTCACACTGTACTACAAACACTTAATTACTTGATAGAACAAATTTCCCTGAAAGGAAATTTGGATATTTTATTGTCATTTTATATTTCTGAAAAGAATTTATAAATATTATTTCAATTGATGTTTTGATTCTACTTTTCCTTCAGCAAATAACCTTTTTGATGTTTCATTTAAAAGATGTGTCATTGTTGTCAAATGTTTGGAATCCCAATACTCAGATAACAACAAAAACCTGGGTAAACAGATCTCAACACAAATTTTGATCCCATGTAGAGAACACAGATATTATTTCTGATCTTAGCTAGAAGTATTGATCTGTATGTAAATAATATCTTCATTTTTTTAGAGTACTGTACTAGTAAATGACTAACTAAATAAATAAAGCTGTAATGTTTATCATCAATCCCATCCAATAAATATACTTTGATCAATATCTGCTGCAATGTTAATTTTCACATTCTTAGTAAATTGAATTTGAATTGTAAAAAATTGAAGTTTTCAGCAGGTATGGATCAAGTGGTATCAGAGAAAGTGAATACTGAGACGTCAGATTGTCTCTTTCATCATAGTTATAATAATCATTTGATTGATGTGTGTGGGTTTGGTGGTAAATGCTATTGAGATTTTTACCAACATGAAAATAGGTACAAAAAACAAATGCAATGATTGAACAGAAAACTTGTCTTGAATCAGAAAAGAAAAAAAAATCTTTATTTACAATAAAAAATAGACATAATATTTTACAATTTAGAAATATAGAAACACTATACAAAATATTATTTTGTACACCTGAAAAAATTAAAAAAGAGGCTAATATAAAAGACAAGAGATTTCTAGGACAAGTAGCAACAAAATATTCACAACATAAAAACTTACATGTAAGTCAAAAATCAATTTTTGAAGGTGTTCTTAGTGTTTTAAAAAGTTCAAATAAATGATAGCCTTTTTGTGATGACTGAAGAGATCATTTAAAGAGACATTCTATGGGAAGGACAACAGGGGTGCTTAAAATGGTGAAAAATGTATTTAAACATTGAGTTAAAATCTTGGTGGCAGAGAATTCAAGCTGGCATCAATTGAGAAGAGAAGAAATTATATATATATATATATTCATTCCATTTGTAAACGAGTTATTACACAACCTAGGTTTCTACCATGAGTGGTGTCTTTGGAAAATGGAAATGGAAAATACTCAAAAGTTCTACAATATAATTATATTGAACACTTTTTAATACAAATGTGCTCTGGTCTAACCTTATTATGACCAGAAACTAAGTAATTAAACAATCAATATATATATATATATATATATATATATATACTAGCAGTATAGTCCGGCGTTACTCGGGTGTAATGAAAGCTTTAAAACTAATCCATGGTCCTGGAGCTCAAACTCTTTGGAAGTTGGCACAAAAGACTAAAAAGCAATAGTTGTTTCCAGTTAAGCAAAACCATAGACTGAAAGAAAAATGAATGGATGTAAGTCAAATTTTGATTTCCTGGTATTGATATCAAATGTTTTTTTCATAGTAAACCGAATTTTGAAGGCTAAATAAGTCCTCTGAGTAAATGGTATCATGGCTGAGACTAAGAACTACAATTATACCTATTTAGAGCCAAACCTGAAGCAAAAAGTAAAATAAAAGGGCTGAAAAAACTACAGACATACAGGCGGATAAACAGACACACACACACAAACATCTTGCCTTTTATATATATATATATATTATCAATTTTCTGCACTATTGTAAGAACTGCAACCTTGAAACTTCTGAATATCGTTTCTTATGTCTTTGTTTATTAGTGTATCGAATTTTATTAAAATCGGACCACTCCTTCTATAAACAGATTTTTTTGATTATCGATTTTCGATATATATCAGAGGTAGCTCGACACAAAAGCTAGCTAAGAACACTCGCAGACGCTTATAGTAGAACTGTGTAAATTTTCAAGAAAATTAGTTCAGCCGTTTCGGAATCTATAGGTAACACACACACACAGACACACACACACCCAGACAAAGTTCCATTTATAGATATGTTTAGATTTATATATATATATATATATATATATATATATATATATATATATATATATGATAAAAATCTGGTTTTAGGGTAGATTATTGGAGAGCTGAGTTTGAATTCCAGTTAAATTATGTGCAAATAATCTTGGAAAAGGTATGAATCCTTCTCTTCTACCTCCAGGTGTTTGAATTACATGGCATCTTAAAATAAGTGAAAAATTTTTATGGTTAGATTCATATTCTTTAGTTAAACACTTGAAATACTTCTAAACTTTTACTTCTTTCCATTTGTAGAGTAATTAGATTTCATCAAAAACCTATCAAAATAATACGAACAGCTGCGATAAAAAATGTCACCTTTTAATTTGCAGTTTCAGCTGTCATCACTTGAGCCACACCCTCTGTTGGTAGTACCAACAACAGCAATAACCACACACGCAAACACAAATACAATGACCATGACGCTTTAGGTTTAGCTGTGTATGAATGTATTTAGCACATTCGTGTAACCATACTATTTAGCTTGGTAATCGTCAACAGCACTATTTTCGTACTGCGAGGAGAACCCATGTGATTTGATCGTTTCAGCAGTTTGTGATTTGTAGTGAAGAGAACAAGGTCGGTGCCAGCTATTTAGGACAGGGGAAACAAGACAAACTCAAGACTTCATTTTTGTTTTTCTTTCTCTTTTGCACGGAAGAAGAAAAATCGAAAGTAAAAGGAGGACAATAACTTTTTGAATTTATATAAAATATAAATATATATTTTAAATTTTACTACACACAAACACACGCAAGCTTTTTTTACTCTCAGTTTCATCTCATCCTCCTTAAAATGTCTACAGAAAACAAGGCCAGTACAATGTGTAGCCCCAAAAGCAAAGAAATACCATCTAAAAGGATCATGATAAATGACCCCTCACAGATACCTATGGACTACAGCACTACCCCCGGGGGTTCGATTTTTTCCACTACTCCTGGAGGTAGGCATCGTGATCATGTTTTGTTTTGTATACATGTTTTGTTTATTTCTTATCTACTAAAACTGTAAACAGTTTGAGTTGAGTAAACACAAAAAATACTTCGTAATATACGTATGCCTTAAACGTTGTAAATATTTTGAAAAAAAAAGTGATGTGTATGAAATTAGGGTAAAAAAAGAATAACAATTGCGTACAATTTTTATACAGTTTATAATTAATAATTAGTAAAATAGCATTTATAAATAATCGACGAAACTATTTTAACTGTTTAAAGTACGTTTAACGATAAAATGAAAATAAATAGTTTTTTCCTCACACTCCCCCTTTAAAATAGAAATGACTTTTCGGGGTTCTAAATTCAATTTATCAGATTTTATTCTCTTCATGTTGAAAATCTATTCTCACTTATTTTCCGTGCTTTATTTAAATTTTAAAAAAATACTGTCAAACGTTTTACATTAAATTAATCGTAATATGAGAACCGTAAAAAAAAAACCGTAACAATTACATGTGCCAAAAAGAAGGCATTAATTGTTTTGCTTTGAAAGTTTTTTAAATCCTAAAAGAGAATAATGAAACATATTGTTGACTGTCCGATATTATAGAAGATAATTAATATAAATAATTAAAGATAAAACATAAAAGTTATCCTGTTTATGTAAATATTTATTTAATTTATTTATTCGAATCTCTTTTATTCACCAAAATGGCGATGATCACTTTTCACCACGTGATTGTTGGTTGTTTTGAGGCTTTTTTTTTCTACAGAAAACGACATTCAATTTTTCTGCAGATTTGCTCTCTTCGAAAGCTGAACTTTGCTAAATCTTTACAAAGCTAAGATTCATTTTAGGGATTCAGGATTTTAATTTTTCTTTTAATAATTTTCTTTTTATACAGTCCCCCCCCCCCTTCTGTTTATTACATTGCATTTGAAATTTTTAAAAAATTAACACTATTTTTATTTTTCATGATAAAAAATAGTTTCTTGTTTTAATTTTGAGCTATTTGTAAAGTAAATTTATAAATACATTATTAGTTTTTTTTTGTTTTATTTTCAATATTTTTTTCTTACAGTAATCACTTTTTTATTAGGAGACACGTGGAGACTTTGTAATGAATCAGTCATTGTAAATTCACAAACATTTTTTTATTGAAAGAATTTAAATAAAAATGATCTTGAAGTTAATTTTTTTTTATTTTTAAAGAAATTGCTTTTCAACATTTTAAAATTTAAATTAAATGTCATTTTTTATCGATTTACTTTTCTTTTCTTCGATGTCTGGGGCGGGGTATAAAGTCACGTGATCGTTTATTTTTCTACGAGTATTTTTTTCTCCATAAATTGTAAAAAAATGTTTAAAGTTGTTTATATGACCATTAAAATAATTGAAGAAAATTCACAGTGAAAAAAAAAAGAATTGGTATTCAAAAATAAGCGAAACATCAAGGATAAAGAATAAAGATGAATTTTTTTTTTTTAATTTTGTTAAATATTTTATTTTTGTATCATTGCTTTTTATTTTATGTTGTCAGGTAATGTTTTAGGTTTTATTTCCTAATCTAAAAGAAAAATATTATTTCCTGAATTAGTACTGAGTTGATGAAAGACTTCTGTGTGTACTTTTTTTAAAAAATGATATTTAGGTCGCTAAACAAAGTTTATTATTCAGATTATGTTTGAAAAGTTTAGTCTATTCGAAATCCTAACTTCATAAATTATTAATGTTTTCAATGCTTCCACCTCATGGTTGCTACCCCCCCCCCCCCCCAAAAAAAAGCTATTGAATGCATTTTATTTTTCTTATTGCAGGGCATGAGATTTTTTTTTTCCTTTTTTACAAACGTTTAAAAAAAAACATGTGATATAGACTTGATGAACATAAAAGTTCCCTATTGAAAGTGTTTCACTTTCTTAGAAAAACAGAGACCTTTTTGTGTCCCCAAGAACTGGATCTCTAAAATATGGTTGATATTTTTACCCGCTGGTTTATTTTTAAATGTGATGCGTATAC
The DNA here is from genome assembly GCA_037127315.1 of Ascarosepion bandense. Taxonomy (NCBI): domain Eukaryota; kingdom Metazoa; phylum Mollusca; class Cephalopoda; order Sepiida; family Sepiidae; genus Ascarosepion; species Ascarosepion bandense. The sequence continues at coordinate 5,738,905 of JBBBDQ010000266.1, forward strand.
GTGGGGTTTGGTTGGGACAAAAGCTGTCCAGCTCCCTCGACATTTCCTTTTGGAACCTTTCCGTTGGTTGATGTCATCATACATGCAATTCTTAACTTACCACTTTTTTTTGCCATCTAATTGATTTTTCTCTTAGAGAATTTAAATTTTAAAGTACAAAATATTGAATTCTGTGAAAATAGAAACAAAAAAATTTGATGATAAAACATAAATACTACTTTTAACAATAACAAAAAAAAAGGTCGATTTGAAAAGAAAAATCCTTTAAAGTTTTACCAGGCTAGTTCACTAGTACTTGAAAAATTTCCCGATGAATAAATAAAGTTTTTATTTTTCAATCAAAGTATAAATAATCTTTAGAAACGAAACCCGTTGAAGTTGTACATTGCCCCCCCCCCCCCCAAAAAAAGGGAATACGTGGCAGAATAATAAAATAAATAAATAAAAAAAAATGCACAGACCCTTTTTTTTCTCTTATGACGACAGCAAGCACAGGGACAAAAATTCCTCTTCCCATGCTTAATTTGGTAAAGGAGAAAGCTTCAAAATAATTGTTTACGACAGCACACAACATTTTAGTTTTTTTTTTAGGGAATTGGGAATTTTTATGCGAATGTTTAATATTCCGTTGGTTTAAAATGTATTCTTTTCTCATTTTAAAAAGTCATCGACATACACGTAAGTTCTGACTAAAATAAAAAGTAATGTTATTCTTAAAAAAAAAAAAACTATCGTTACCATGTTTTTTTTTTTAACTTAAAGAAAGGTTCTGTCATTTCGGGCAGTGGTTATGAGTGAAAAGAGTGAGTTTGTAATTCTTATCAGTAAGTTTTTTTTAAGATTGTAACACTGTCCATAAGTTTGCAAGACTGTTAAATTAACAGTCTTGCAAACCTTTTGACTTCTAAAAAAAATAATTAAAAGCTTAACCCAAACTGTAATTTGGAAAAATGTTTTGATGTTACTCACTGATTTCTTGAAATAAAAGTACAGAATATCCCCCTACGGTACACTTGTAAGAAGGCCATATGGACTTTTTAAAACTTATAAGTTATTTGATTTGTATAAAAATAACTTGAAATGTTGGATTCGAATTTGTTTATCAATTTTCAATATGCAACCAATTGTTTCCCTGGTGTACTCACATCCGTTGCCAATTGAAATAAAAATTATAATCAAGTTCAAGTAGTTGTCAAACGACAATCTTTTCTTTTTTTTTTTTGCTTCTCTAAAATTTTAATTTACGCCTTTTTAATTTTTTTAAAAGTTATTGCGTATGGCATTTGTCAAATAATGTGGTGTGGTCCCAAAAATGTCCACTCCAGATTGTCATCAGTATGGGGCTGTTTTTCAGAAAACCAGATACCTGGTGCTGAATTGAATACTATTTTGTTTTTACTATTTGAATAGTATGCAAGGTATGTTGTTATAGAAAACTCTATGTGAGCAGCAAATAGGTAAACCTAGTGAAAGAAACATTGGTCTAAAATTAAAAAAACTACTAGAACAAAATTGGGTTTTTATTTTGTTTTTATTTCTCTTCCGTCTTCTTTTATCGTTTTAATTTTTTTTTTAAGCTACTTAAAAATCTTAGCTCTGGTACTCTAACTAATTAAAATTAAAATAATCAACTTTTTTTTTAATAACTTTAACGGTTAATAACGAGCCGTTTTGCAAAAAGTTAAAAAGGACACTTAGACCAATGTAGATCTAAAAAAAAGAATGTTACAAACAGCAAACTTGTTTTCAAGCATTTCTAAGTGATTTTTATTGGCTTGCATCTTGATTGCTCGAGTAATATTTGCAAAAAATAAAATGATAAAACCTCATTTTCGTTAAAACAGTTTATGCTGGTTTTCTTAGCCATTGGCATTCCATTGAACGACAATTAACTCCGAATTTTCAAGTGTGTTCAGTTGTTCACTGACATTAAAATCATTATTACGTTTTATGACCTCAGTATAAGAATAAATAAAAAAAATTGTCGAATCTTGAAAATAAAATATAAATAAATTTATTTACTTTTTAGTGAGTTAATTTTAAATCGATATTTTTCATTGATCTTAGTTTTGAATTCAAAACTAAAAAACAAATCAACTAAAATTCTAAATGAGTTGAATAGAGAGACTGAAAATCTAAAATTTTATATCGCAAGGAAAACGTGGTATTGATTTGAAATGTCGAATGCTGTTTTGAACATTTTCGATTATTCTTTTTTTCCATTTATGAATGAGAGCAACGAAAATTTTATCTCTCACATTAAAAATCGAATTTCTTAGATTAGAACATTTTTTGGAATTGTCAGGGGTTCCAATCCTAACCAAGATAGGTGACATTCGCATTGTCAAGGTCGTTCTATCACGTGGGCAGCTGGTTTGATGTTGATTGGTTCAAAGTTATGAGGTGGAGCTACAGGTGTTTATGTTTATCACTAAGTTTCTTAACCAATTTTTGTAAACAAAACAGATTTTTTTTTGTCACAGATTTAAGAGTGCACTTAATTGAGTGACATTATCGCTAAATCGCTTGCTTATTCATTATTGCAGCAGTAGCGAGTCAGTGATTCTGTTTTCACAATCAACGGGAAAGTTTAGAATTTTTGTTTTATTTTATTTTATTTTTTTTTTCGAAGTAATTTAAATTTTTTCTTATTGTAACGTTTTCTTACATCCCTGTGTAAGGTACTTTTGCTTTTTTAGTATACTTTCCACTATTCTATTTAGGTACTACCACTAATTTTCTATACCTTGATTTAAAATGATTTTTTTATGAATGAAAAAACTTTCTTGGAAGTTTTCATATTAGCTTTCCTTTAATTGAAAGCTAAATGACTAAAAATTTACTATTTTCAGTAAGCAAAATACTCTGGTGTATTTCAAACAAAAATTATATTGCTTGGAATCAATTAAGAAAGAAAACTACGATTAGCACCTTTTTATTAGTCGTCTTTCATTGCAAAGTAATTCTCTGTATTAAAAAAAAATCTTCCAAAAATATACTTTTCTGGGGAAAAAAATGGAGAAACTTGCAAAAATATTTGTTTATATGTGGTTGTGTGTGGAAAAATTGGACTCAATTCATGTTGTCTAGTTCAAGCTTTCAACTCATAGAGTTGGCTCTTTTCTAACAATAAAATCAAATTGCAAAACAAGACTAAAGATTCTAGAATAGAGGCCATTTTTTACACCCAAAAATTAAACAACAACTGTCTCTAAGTAAAAATAACTAATTTGAGACCCTTGCATTTTTATAATGCATTTTATTCCATGTTACTACATATTGCTATCACATTACTTGCTGTGTTTAGCCATGGTTTTTTTGTTTTCAAAAAATAATGATGCAATCTGCTTCTTAAAACACACTTAATATTCTCTTGCTTTTGCATCCTTTAGTTGAAAGCTTGGACTTCACTACACAACACATGAATTTTGGTCAGCTTATCCACACACTTCAACCATATTTAACAAAGAATATTTATACTCTAGAATAAAAAGTTTAATAAACATAAAATGCTTATTGTTTTTAACAAGTTTAAAAGAATAATTACTTCCCAAATATGAAACAATATTTTTAATGAAACATTGATGGGAAGCTTTATTTAAAAACAATCTTTTTAGCTTTTTCTAATGATCTAATAAAAAGCATCAAAGTTTGAAATGTTTTTATAAAATGCAAGCATTGTAAAAGCAAGAATGAATCAATTAATAAAGTGTCATTATTTTTTTTGTACCTTTTTTTTTGTAGATTGAAAATAACTTTCCACTATCTTGATCATTGTTACTATTTTATGCATTTTTTTTCTTTTCTCTTCAAGTGACACATACTTTTTTATGGTAATTACTAGCAGTATATTGCACAGGTGTGATGAAAGCTTTAAAACTAATCCATGGTCCTGGAGCTCAGACTCAGCCTAAAAAATATTTGTGTGAAGTTTGGTGAGAATTGGATAAAAATTGTGGATTTGTATAAAGGACAGACAGACAGACAGATAAACAGACACACACACACACAAACATCTTGCCTTTTATTTATATATATATATATATATATGCACTATTGTAAGAACTGCAACCTTGAAACTTTTGAATATTGTTTCTTATGTCTTTGTCTATGAGTGTATCAAATTTGTTTAAATTAAAATTTGACCACTCGTTCTATAACCTGATTTTTCGATTATCAATTTTGGATATTTATCGGGGGTACCTTGACACAAAAACTAGCTAAGAACACTTGCAGACGCTTATAGTACAACTGTGTAAATTTTCAAGAAACTCGGTTCAGCCGTTTCGGAGTCTATAGGTAATGGAGACACACACACACACACACACACACACACACACACAAAGTTCCATTTATAAATAAGTTTAGATTTAGATAGATATATCCTAACACTAGATTTTTAATAAAGAATTGTGATTCTCTTCTATATTTCAATCAAAAAGATAGCTGTTGTAAGATATCATGACTAAGGAGTCTCAATTTTATAAATTTGATACAAGAATCCTCTAATAAAAGCTCAAAAAAGGGATTAGACCTTTTAGCCAGGCTTAAACACTGCTGCTCCTTTGTCTTCTGCCTTGGATCAGTGTAGTATTTATGTACATTGCATTTTATATAAGTGAATAAATGATAATAGACAATAATCTAAGCTATAATGGTTTTGTTAAGAAAAGAGTTGTTGGTTACTTGTTAGGTAGATTAGTATTCATAGTCATTGTGCTTATCTTATTTCGATTAATATCACCTGTGTTTTTGTTGCTCGTTGTATTTCTAAGATTTCTCCCCACCTTTTACCTATATTGTGCTTTGTGTTTAGCCTGTCAAAATATTAAGATGTTTTGATTAGATATTATAGTGAAATGACTAAGGATTTTCTACTAAATCAATAACAGTCTAAAAAAAACAGCTTGGGCGTTAGACTATTGAACTAAAAGCAATAAGGATCAGTTGCTACTTCCAGCTGTTTTGGATTACTTCTAACTTAACCTGTGGATTAAAATTTTAATAGCAGAGCTTTAGGGGTTTTTAATTAAAGATAGCTCTTGGGTAAATATTACTGTAGTTTTTAAAATAGAATTTTAAATTTAAGGAAAGTTTTAAAATCTTAGATATTACTGAGTATCCCTATATATCTGGATACAGTCATCTACCACATTTTCAGCTATAGGAGGTGCATTTTTCATCCTTCTAAAAGACTTCTTCAAAAATCAACCAGTTTCTTATACCCTAATACAATGGTTCCTAAACTTTTTTTTCTCTGGGCTGCATTTTTGGAATGAGAATTTGCTTGTGCCTCACCAAATTTTATGTGATAAAAATGTATATTTAAAAATAAAAAAAAAACAAACAAAAAAAAACAGTGGATTAAAAAGAAATAACCTCACATTCGAACTCAGAACATTATCATTGATAACTCTCTCCTCAAATTTGCGGACCCTAGTTACTATATTCTTAATACTTGATATAATGCAAAAAATATTACAGTGATAAAATCGGTCAATAATTATTTATAACTATTTATACCGGGACTCATGCATGCAATTACAAGTAATCCATAATAATATTTTAAATTTGGAAATGTTATTTATTTTTGGGATCTGAATTTTTTTAAACTGTTTCTAAGTCTTTGTCTTTCAATCATTTTGCCTCACCTGCTATCCTCTTCCATTGCACATATGAAATGTGCCTCACTCTTTGGGAATCACTGTCTAATGGTTGGCTTACTGAAATAAGACTAGCATCTAAACACTCTTGTCTGGCGCACTTGTCTCTTGACCCAAAATTACATAGATATGTTAACAGATGGTGATTAAATTAAGATTGAAAATCAAAACTCTAAAATATAAAAACAGGTATAGTTGAATCATCAACTGAGTTTTTTTTGTTTTTGTTTTTCGTAAATATTCCAGATATGTGTCAATACACTAATATTCTACAGGGGTTGGGGAGTACTGAAAACTTTTCAGTTCAACCCCTTCCCACCAAATTAGTATTTCAATGACCAAACCTTGGAATTTTATGAAGTAGGTCAAACTGAAAATATTTCAGCACTCCTTCATATAATCTCAAGCTCAGTGTGACTTCATATATTCATCTGTCATGCAAATAATCTCTTCTTCGTCATGAGATATTCCATTGTTTTGGTATTATGAGATGCTAATAAGCAAACATACCTTGTAATACCATAACAATGGAGTATCTCAGGAAGTAGGGAAGATCAGGCTGCTAATATATATAATTTTAATGTACTGTTAGTGCAATAGTTTTCAGTGCAAAAAGTGGAATTGGCAGTGTTAAGTTCAACATCTGACTGAATCTGTTCTGCTCATTTTATATTGATGTCCTTAGAAAAGATTCATATTCATCTAATTTTTTCTCACTTATTGGCAAATAAGGCAGATTGTTCTTTAGCCTTGGCAGACAACTAGTCTAGGAGAAGGATAACTCTGAATTCAAAACTGTAGAAAAAACAGTGGGAACCCATTTCATTATGTTTTTAAGAAGCCATAGAAATTACCGATATTGAAGCAAAAGGAAGCTGGGAAGCACCATAGCCACCTCAATGGATTAAACTTGTATGTATATAAACTGTGAGATGAGAATATGCTTTGGCAGTCTTTATTTTTAATCTTTATTTTGATTATTTTCCTTTACTGACAGATTTTGGTTTACCCTTTTTTTGTGATCCGATTAGACTTTGAAGAAAGCAGACAACAAATATTCCTGGTTCTGCAAATGATTCAAATGAATCTTTTTGACGACTACCTAATTCCAGAAATCTTATGTAGGTTAGAGTGAAGATAAGTTACAGGAAATCCTGTCAGCAGATTGTAACCCAAGTGTTGTGTACTTTGGCCAGCCAACCAGCCAGGCAGACAATCTTCTCCTGATAGGTAGAAGGTAGATAGCAGTACTCCACTCTCAATAGAAAATAAAAAGTAAATAAATTCAACTCTTATTTAAAGATTATATTTCACCAAACAGTACACTGTTAATTTAAAATAGAACAAATTTCTTACATCTTTCCAGGTTTCAATAGTTTCCAATAGTGTTACTTTGTGGGCTAATTTTTTGTCTGATCCACTTTTAACATAAGAATTTATATAAACAGGGAATAAAAATTTTGGTTTATTTTTGCTATGCAGTGGATTAACTTTCTGCCAAGCATTTTTATCTGTGTTTAAGTTCTTGTAGACATTCTTTGAACTAAAGATGGTAGGATTAACTGTTCATTTGGATATTTGGTAAATCTCTTCAGTTCAAGAAATGGCATATTTTTTTTTTAACTCTCAAAAATTCAAAGAAACAGTCAGTTCATTTTAAACAATTTCTAAATCTACCATTAACATTTCATGAACATCAACTTCAGCTTTTCATCTTTTAGTATTAACAATATACATATATACATACACACACAGACATATTATAGTGATTGGTTGCTCATATCCAAGTATGCCTGTCTACTAAGGCAGCTAGCCAATCCCTTTTGCAGACGCCTGCTCAGGTACATTTATGTTGTTAAACATCCACAGAGTCCACCTATGGTTTATACTGCAACTCTGCTGAGCAGACCTTAGTTACAGTTTTTGGGAGAGAGCATGATCAACAGCCTGAACAAGGCTAGTATGCTCATGACAACTAGTGATTTAGAACTAGCATGACTCTGAATGGCTCCCAAATAGCTCTGTCTACCCAATTTCACTCCCAAGGCTTGGGTCAATCTGTTGTATGACTTTCAGGCACATTCCAAAGGTGCCACATATTGATATCATCTCCCCAGGCCAATAATATCAAGTTTCATCTACAGTCTGAATGTTTGAGAAATCTTATCAAAAAATTTATGCTCTCTAGCAGGATTCAAACATGCATCCCTCTGGGCAATGACAGCTATCATTAAATCCAATATGCTTTGACCAACTGTGATACAAAGTACTAATTAGTCAGGCAAGACCTGAATTGTATTTTTAAGCAAAAACATCTCTTGTCAGATCTCTCAAAACTTTCAGATTTGCAGTTTTGTTTCCCAACATAAACAAAGAATTTGTGTTTATTTTTTTTTTTTTTGAATGGCTTTTTCATTAGTCTGACAGATTTTTATCACTGTAAACCTTATTTTTAGTGTCTACTTGTATTTGATTAGACACTCTGTTTATTTATTAAACACTATTTTTAAAGAAAAATTTATGGCCAGGGAGTAAAATATAAATAATAACAAATGTTAATTTTTCATAATAAAAGTAGTTGAAAATGAAAAAAATCAATTTAAATGTTAGTCACAAGATAATTGCTTAATTAATTTGAACTATTTTTTTTCCTTCATCTAAGTTTGTAAGTAAAAGATATGAATAGAAAACTTGATATGTACATTAATGGCAATGATTTTCTTGTATAAGAAAATATTAAAATTTTAATTATGATATTAAAATAGGATATTGGTAATGAAATTGAGTATCCCCTCATGTATAGAGAGTAAGACTTTGCAATCCACAATAAATACATTTTAAACCAGTGTTTCTCAACCTTTTTTCTTCCTTGGAAACGTTAAATATAACCTTTTAGCTTTTGCTTGGAGCTAAGACGAAAGCTTCAAAAAGCTTTTTCATTTATCAAAATTCATTTTAAAAATTAGGTATTGCAAATTATCACAAAAAAGTGGAGCTACTTTTGTAAAACTAATGTTTCAGTAACAAGAAATAAATTTTATTTTCAAAAGCAAAATATTGTAAAAAATATAAATCCTGACTAATCACTACACTTTCTTCTGGTGTCTGACTATCGACTTAATTAATCTGATCAAGATTTTATTACTTAAACATTATTTTTAGTGGATAACTATATTTGAGTAGATGCTCTATTTATTACACAATATATATATTTATTCTCATATAACTCTTTGGATCAAATCATTGGATTGCTTCAACACTTTTATCTACCAGGCCATGTCCTAGTGTATGAATTTTGGGGACTTATAAAGCTAGACAACTCCACTTTTTTTTTTTTTTTTTTTTTTTTTTTGCTAAAAAACATCAAAGCATGATGAAAAAAAAAAACCAAACTTGATAAAAAAAATCTTTTATCATCAAAATATTTGTTATTATTAAGAGGAAATATTTTGATATTTTTTATCTTTTCTAATACGCTTAAAATTTTGATTTTATTTTTTCTGGCCACATGGGACCAAAGTTGACTATGGGAATTTTAGCACATTTTGTTTCAGGTGAAAAAGACATTGATTTAAAAATTCTTCCAAAAATCAAATAATTGTTGGATTTTAAATGAAACTTTTAGGACTTACAAATTATCACCTAATAAATTTTTTAAAATAATTTTTCATTTTTTTTTTTTTTTTTCCATGTGTATAAAACATGTCCAGTTTGAATGTGTGGATGACCATACATGACATTATCAGAAAATAAGATTAATAATGATAGTAAAAGGGTGCTAATCAGTTATTTTAGAAAAAATCGATTCCAATCAATATAATTTCTCTTTGAAAAATACACTACACTTTTTGCTTACTTGAAATTATTAAATTTAATTCTTTAGCTTTTACTTAAAGCTAAGATGAAAGCTTCAAAAAAGCTTTTTCATTTATCAAAATTCATTTCAAAACTTAGGTATCACAAATTATCACAAAAAAGTAGAGCTACCTTTATAAAGCTAATGTTTCAGTAACCAACTTTTTTTTTTTTTTTTTTTTACAAGAGCTCTTATTACAATTTGTTGTTATTGTTTTACTCCAGTCCTCTGTATTACTGGTTCCCATATTGTATTCATATCTATGCTTGGCTGGCTTGGGAAATTTTTGTGGTCTAGCATATGCGCTAATTCCTTAAGTTTTTCTATTTTTCAATGGTATCCTCTATTATGTCAACCTCTTCCCACAGGGGGTGGTGATCTCCCTTTTTCCTACATATACAGTCAGCCACACCTGATTTTTCTATTTTCTCTCATGTTACAACTTACAGTGTTCCTGCAGTTTTGTCTTAAGGGGGCGACCTGTTTCTCCTTTATATTTCTTCCCACAGCTGCATGGGATGGCGTACATACATTTCTTAATCATATTCCCCTCAAGAGGAGTCTGACTCAGAAGAGGTTTCTGTGAAGTATTGAACTACTTTTGAAGGTCGTCCTGATGTTATATAAATCCCATATCTTTTGTATTTTTCTGATGATCCTTTCATATCGGGTAGGCAGACCGTGGATGTTTTCTCAGTTATTCTCTTGCATCCCTCTATCCTAATTTGTCACAGCTGCTGTGATGTGCCCAGGATAGTTGTTACATTGTATGGTACTGCTTACACATGCTATTTCTTGTTCATATACCTCTGGGTTGACACTTATGACTTGCTTGATGTTGTAGACAGCGGATGATCCCAATCTTTACACTGTATGGGTGGTGGAAGTTAAAGATAAGGTATTGTCTGGTGAATGTTAGCTTGCAGTATACAGATGTCTTAAACCCATGCTTTGTTCTAGATATTAGTACATCCAAGAATGCTAGCATGTTATTTTCTCTCTCTATTGTGAACTGTATCGATGATCTTATTGGCTTCAGATGGTCCAGTAGCAGCTCAATTTTTATGTAACCAGAGTAAGGAGTCGTCCATGCATCTCAGCCATAGAATTGGCTTTAGAGATGTGGATTCTAATGCCATTTTCTTGAAAATGAAGACAATGATCCAAACAATGTAAATAGTGTAGATAAGAGTTTTGTTATTAAAAATATATTTAGAGAATTGAATTTATTTAATGCATTATGCTACGTATTAATTTAAAATATCACATTATCATTTGCTTGTGGTGAGGTAATTTTAGACAATATCACTTGGTATTAATTAATTTGTCAGTATTTAGCAAGAAATGTACAACCTTTTATATAATTCATCATTTATTAGGAAGTTTAATGATTGTATAAATGTATATAAACATTGAAATCTGACTATTGTATAGTACATGAAGATGTTTATTTGTAAATTATTTAAATTAATATATTGATAAATTATTAATCTATTGTTAAATAGGAGAAATCAAAAAAATATTAAATTCAGTAATAATGACTTTGAGACTTTCTAATCATTATAAGTAATTTTTTCTATTAAAAGTATAATTTACACATTTTCATTATAAAATGATGGTTACACTTAAGTTTTGTGTATTTTACAAATACAATAAAATTACTAGACATTTAAATGTGAGTTTAGAATAATATATGAATTATGGAATTTTATTTGTCAAAGTTGAAATAATAAAAAATTCTATTTTTTACTACTTCATAAGAACTTTAATTCACACCTATATGCATAGTGAATTCTTTTTTGACTGATTGATTGATTGATTGATTTTCTACACCTTATCAACTCTTTGCAGGTTATTCAAAGCCAAAAAATATTTTTCGATTCTAAGAATTTTTTTTTTTAGATAATGATTTTAGTGAAACAAATTTTACCCATAGCTGGGTGGGGATTTGGATTCATACTTTTCCTCAAGGGTATTTGCATGTAAGTGAGTATAACAAATTCATCTTAAATTGGAACTTGGCTCTAGATTAACAATTCTGGGCCATTATCCACTGCACATCAAAGCTTACAGCATCTGGTGTTCCCAGTCACTAATCTAGATACTAACCAAGTTTGCTTAACTTTGGTGATTGTATTTCATTGTGATATGGCTGTAAACTATACTGGATTCTTGTAGTAATGTAGGAATGTGTTCCTTACAGGTAACATTATATATTGACATGCATTGCAATTTTTTGCTGTGTTGTTTGTAATTTGGGCAGTTTTGGCCACTGTGCAAAGATGAGAACAATTTTCCACATGTAAACTATGATAACCCCCTTCCCAGAAATTCTTTAGCTGTTTGGATATTCTTTGTTGAAGCTATTGAGTTTTTGAGGAAAATAATTCCTATTTTTGTGATTGCTTGTTTATTTGTTTTTCTCTTCTGAAGAAGAAAAATATTTTTTTGTTTTTGTTTTAAGGGTTTAGATAGGTATTTTTCATTTATATGGATAGGATGAGTGTTTAGGTGTTTTGTCTATAGATTTTCTTTTTGTTAAGATGAAGTATAAAAAAAGTTATTTAAATATGTTTGTTTGATTACAACTTGAGTGTTTATTATAATTATGTGCACTCACAAACTCATGAAACAAATTTTTAAACTAAAATAAAGGTAAATAATGAGTTGAAATTTGAACTTTGTGGAAATTATAATTTAAAAAATGTTTTTATAGGATTCACAGATTTTTATTTTATCTGTTAGTGGGTAATAATAATGGTAGATTCTGAGAGACGAGGAACTATTCTTTGGCGACTGTCAGAAAATGTGTTTTTTTTTTTTTTTTTTTTTTTTTTTTTGAGAAGCCTGATATAGTTAATTCCTTTTCATCAAACTTTTGCTTCTTTCAATTTCCCCAATTTTTTTTTCTTTTTTGTTTTTTTAGAAGTATCTCTTCATTTGTGGCCTTGAGTAATATGTAAAATATGCCATGTGTTTGAACTTATGACTTTTTTGTAAAACTCTTTCCTGCTGGTTATCACGTCTGCCTCATTAGAAATCCAAACATGTTTCAGCAGCATTTGCACCAGACTCGGTTTAGGTGAGAGAACAAAAGCCACTGTCATGTTTCAGACAGACTAAGAGACTAAGACAGATGGGCGTGTGAATTAAGGGTTTGAATTTTGTTGCTGGTTATTTTATTTTTCAGTTAGCATATTTACCAATATTTTTACCAATACTCTGATGCCATCGTTATTATTTATAATAATCTGATCACTGCATGTTTTTATGTTCAAAAATAAAATACACTGGATTTGAATTTTTAGAGAATATAGAAAGTTCATATTTTCACATTGTCTTATGCACCAGTGACTTTAAAGTGTACATACCATTTTATCTTTACTGCTAATGAAAAACATTAGACATTAAATAGAAAGCAAAAATAGTGTTTTAATGCCTCAGAATCTTTTCAAATAGGTTTTTATGAACCTAATCATTTTAGGCTGGCATATTTCATATTACTTTTTACTGAAACAAACATTAAATGCATGAGGGTGTTATCCTTTTCTTTATCTTCCCTTTCTTTTTAGAAACACATATATACAGTTTCAGTGCACCTCAGAATGAGGCTTGACAGAAGTTCAAAAAAAGAAAAGTAAAAGGATTTAGATTTCTTTTGTCTGCTGCTCTATCAAGAGTTTTGTGTTCAGGGAATGGCATAGTGTACTTATCTAAGAAGGACCAAGCAGAACTAATATGGTAACTCTTATTAAACTTGGTGCTAATTAGTATTTTTAAATAATTGCAATATAAATTCTATAAATAGAAAATGACTAGACATTGAATGGATGATGCTGAAGAAAGCATTTATGCAAGTTATCAAAATCTACTTAAATAACTGGCTTTCCCAAAGGGCTCTACTTGTGGATTTGGGCCCTTGGGAAATGCATTATTTCAATTGAAATATTTTGTTATATTTTGGTGCTAAATTTTTTATTTATTTTTTTACTTGATGCTAAAAACTTTCATAAGATAAAAAGAACAGTTTTCTGTTTTTGTAAATCCAACTTTTGTATGCATTGTTTATCAATTTATTTCACTTAAAGGATGGGACACTGGACTTATTGAATATATTACAGCTGTGATAAAAATGACATGATAAAAAGAAAAAATATATAATAGAAAAATATATATTTATTTTTTGATGTCCAAGTGAATAAAGAATGAAGAAAATATTAATAACATTCAAAACATTAATTTAAAACAGTGCTCAGTATATAAATATATAGCTATGAATATTTATTATAAATTATAGTTTAGAACAAAGTATAATTTATAATAAATATATTTTCTGATAAATGGCATTTTGTGTATGTTGAACCAAAGACCCAGAAACTTAGCAAACATTCTTCATGAAATGATCATTTTTTTTACTGCAATCCTGAAATTGGTCTTTGAATGACATATACATTCCCAGGGGAAAGGACAATATTTTTTTATTTTTTTTTATTTTTGAGAACATTTATTTTAATTCCACTTTTTCTTTACTTTTTAATTTTCTACTTTTTCCTTTTCTTTTCTACTTTTTTCTTTTCTTTTTAATTTTTTTTTTTTAGAACATTTATTTTAATTTCTTTTGTTTGAAATGTTCCTCAGATACATTAGAAATTACTCGTTCCCCCCCCCCCCAAAGATAAAGAATATCTAATTCTTTCTCTCAGTTTCTTATTAACATTACCTTTTAACATAGACATCAGCAATTGTCACACTTAAGGAATAAAACCATCACTAAGGATTCTGCATGCAAATGGTTTCTTTTACATTATATGACAAATACATTTGGCAGTTTAATGTTACTAGAATTGTTACTTGTTTACTATATCATTTTTCCATCATCTGGTGTCACATTATCTGATTAGGATATTAAACAATTTATTTGAATGGAATTGATGTATTCTTTATTCATACTATAAAATATTAGAAAAGTGCTTAGGCCAGCCAGTGCCAAATAAGGAAAGACTAGCAAATATGATTATCAATTATAAAAAATTGATTTTTTTAATCATATCACCCCGAGCAAGGCGGTAACGCCACTGATGTGCAAGGGGCTACATAGGAGTGAAAAGATTGGAAAAGAGAAAACCGGAAAACGCATCCTAAACAGGAAACAAGGGATGAGCCTTTTCACCTGTTCAATAGACGTGGGTGGAGTGTGAACCGGGCGATAGTTTAGTCTGTCTACTCCAATTGTTTTTTAGCCAGATTTATACCTCCTCAGAATAGACACCATTTTAAGGTTCCTGTGTATGATGATAAACTGCATTCCGCAGCAAGGCCTCCAATTGGGAAATTTTGGAGAGCATGGAACTATCTCTTAATTGCTATTGTTCCCAGGATTGCCCTGACCTGAGGTGGTAGTATCTGTTAGGGTCGCAGCTATGGGAAAAGTGGGATCAAAACACTCTGAAAGTATAAAAAGATACTTTTATTGTAAAAATTCCAGAAGTACTTTTTGGATAAGAAAATATTACGACAAAATTCCAAGAAAAAAATATTACTGCATTTTTTTTTTATTTTTATTTTTTTATATACTAGTAATACATCTTACTCTTGACAAAACCCTTTACAAAAATACATCAATGAAACCTGATCTACAAACTGCTTTTCAAAAATACAAAACCAAAAAACATTTTTGAGTTTTCTAAAAAAAAAAAAAAAACATATATCCATCAAACTCAAACCAAAATAAGAAAACCCTGTAAACTGTTCCCTTTAAACCTGAGTGGCTGGTATCTGTTGCTCTGTGAAAGTGCATAATATACCTGGATGGCTGGTATACTGACCAGAGTCGTGGATAGCAAGGGACCAGAGTGGAAGATCTGTACTCATCAGGAGGTTAAAGTTCCAAAAGTTTAATCTATGTAGATAGACATTGAGTGTGTTGACAGAAATAAATGCTACATGATGATTGTCAGTTTCATACCTCAATGTGATCTTCAGGTGTGAACAGTATTCATTCCTATTTTCATACTGTCTATATCTATAAGTGCTTTCATTGATATTGACCACACTCTTGCCATATATATATATATATATATATATATATAATTAAATTAGTTTTTTATTTCAAATTTACATTACGACATAGAAATTTCTATGATTTGAGATTTTACCTCATCATCAGGCAATGTTGAATAATTGTAGTGAAAATGATTTACATTTGAATGTAGAAAACAATACGTTAGTTATTTAAAGAGTTAAATATGGAGGGGGAAGACAAAAAATTTTAGATTTTGTGTGCGTTTAATCAGGATGAAGTTCGACTTTTAAATTTGAAAATATAGGTTATATGTTTGGGGATACTGTTTTTCAAGCTTAACTGGCAGGTGTTATTTTCTTCAGCTAGTGTCTAGACTGTTTCTTTCTGGTGCAATGTATACATTATCGCTACAAAGTTATTTTCTTAGATTTCTATGTATCCCAGCCATTTTAAAAACAAAAAGAGAAAGAAAGCATTTTTTTTTATTACTTTTGATCTGACTTAAAGGGACGTTTGGCATGATTAAACTATTTTTATTTTGGTTTAGAGTGGATTTTTTTCTTCAGTTTTTCATATACTTTTAATTTGCATAAATTTTAATTGATATTATATCATAATACAAAACAAAGTACTGGATATATGTAAGTTAATCAATATTTTTTTATGAAGAATTATTAACCCATATTCTAAGTTGAACATTTTGCAATGTTGACATATGACATTAATTTCATTATGATAATTTAATAGATTTTTATTTTTAAGAAATTTAATAATGTATAGTTTTTCATATAAACATGGGTTGTTTAAAGACTTAGATATTCTAGTTTTTTTAAGATTTTCCATTTTACTGTGGAAGTTTTATTGGTTTCTTTTAGATACCAAAAATATTTAGGGATATATATATATATATATATATATATATATGAAGGAAATGAAAGAACAGATAGATTAAAACCCACTGTTCATGCATTTACTTATAAAGAGTGCTCAATACAAAGTACAGTTTGATATTGTAATTTTGTTATTACTATGGTTTATAAAAGCATTATATCACTACACAAAAATTTTCATGTTTCAGAACAATACTGTTCTTCGAATTTCAGTTGAATTTCTTGCATTCACTTACGCACAAACACCCTTGAGAAAGGTATCAATCCATCTCTTCCTTCTAGTTATGGGTTAAATAACAGGACAGATTGGATTCTATAGCCTTGGTTGGCAACCAGTCTACCGCAGAAAGTAATGACAACCTACTGTGGGATAATCTTCTGCCCAGTCAGTCATGTATCTTTCGAGCATGTATCACGTATGGCACTTGACTGACTGTTCTTCAGGTGATATTTTAAAATAAATATTGAAAATGATTTCTTTGGAAGACGAATTCATGGTTTTGAAAAAATAAAGGAGTGTTAGTTGGAGGAAGTTAAAATATATGCTTGTCCAGCACTCTTTTCTTTGTTTCTCTTGAAATTTTCCTGTGTGTTAGTATTTTGCTCATCTTCTGGAATGCATCCTTTGCCATGCCAATTTGCCTTCAGATCTCCGTGTCGAACTTTCCATCTCCTGTTAGAACACTTCCTAGGTAATTAAATTTTTGTACTTGCTAAAGTAGAATTTGGGAGCTGAGTTCAAATTCTTACTGATCTAATTATATTCTCTTCATATTAATTCCCTTGGACAAAATTGTCTATCTCTGTTTCTTTTTCTAAATAGGGTGGAAGACTAGGAGAAACTCTAAATTCAGACTGGGTGGACAAAAGATATGTATCCGGAAGCATTTTTTGCATTGAATCTTAATTTTGTCATTGATGGATCAGTCATCTGTGACAGTACATTCTTGTGGGATCCCAGAGAAGCTGTCAAGAGGTTGGATTTGAACCTCTACAACCCCTTTTCACAAAAATACACTCCTACACATGCCATTCTTTGAAAGGAGCCAATATTTTCTCTTGGGATGGCTAGTGGTAAAATATATATACATATATATATACACAACTAAGCTAAAATAGCTTATAGACTGCAATGTGTATATAAATACACATAATAAGCAAAAGAAATGTCAATATACATTACATTGTTTTTATGTTGGGCTTTGAAAAGGGGAATTATCAATGGTCTGTAATTTTAATATCAGCGTTGATGCTGAAAATATTTTAGCCTAACCTACTTCCCAAATTAGTATTTCAATGATTAATCCTCAAAATTTAAATTTTTATTTAAGTTATATGTTCCAAATGTGTTGCATATGTGGAATAGTATGTATGTTTCATACTTGCTAGTCAAGCTGAGAACTTTTCAGCTATCTCTCCTAAATCCTATAAATAGGAAATAACATGACATAGAGATGTTTAAGTGAATTTAAATAAAACCTTGCAACCCCCTCTTCCTAGAGTTCACAGCACTTTATGGTGTCATGACACCCTTGTTAAAAAGCCACTGGTATAAACTTCTATTGGTTTAAGCTACAAATCCTTGTGAAGCGGTTTAGATTTCTCTTCTCATGGACAAATCACTGGTTTGTTATCAGTTTTATTAAAGAAAAAAAAGAAAACTATAAAATCAAAGTAAAATAAGCCCTTCCTTCACAGTCAGTGAAGAACATGTAAAATATATAGCTTTTTTGACTTAAATGCTAACACAACTTTGAGAATGAAACCTGATTGCGAACCAATGCAAAGAGTTTATTTACTAAGAGTTCTAAGAGATATAATTTGTATAAAATCTGAAATAAGTAAACTGAATATAAAATTCTTTCAAATGTAAAATCTTAGCAAACAAACTGTCTATATCTTTTAGCCATCAGTCAGCATTTTTTAAAATTCTTTATATTGTAGTTACACCTTTTTTAGATAAATTGTTTACTTTTCACTTTTTTGGTTTTATTTATTTTTTTTATTTTTCAAATGACATGTTTCTTCAAGGTGTAAGTGATCATGACTCTCTACAACTTCCCTTTATTACCTGTAAATTGCTATGAATGACTTTCTGTTTTGTCCTCATGATTTTGTTATTCTTCTAGACTGGCTGTTATTCAAAGCTAGAGAATTCAGTCTACTTTATTTAACCCATAGTAGGGAGGGAGAAGAGATGGGTTCATAACTTTTCAAAGGGTGAAAATGAATGCAGTAGAGATGACTGGAATTTGAACCCTGCTTGTTGATATAATTTTTTGCGCTGTTGACTATTATGCTGCCTACATATCTTATTTATCACTTCAAATATAAAATTAATAAATATATGTAAAAAAATGTGATGCACGCTTGGGCAATCATATCTCGAGAGAGACATGACTGACTGGGCAGAAGATTATCCTACAGTAGTTGCCATTACCTTCTGTGGTAGACTGGTTGCCAGCCAAGGCTATAGAACCCAATATGTCCTGCTTTTTAACCCATAACTGGAGGGAAGAGAAGGATTAATACCTTTCCTAAGAATATTTGCGCGTAAGTGACTGCAAGGAACTCAACTGGAATTTGAACTTGGCTCCCCAATTTCTTGTTCCAAGCCGATATCCACTGCACCACAACGCACATCTTACTTCATCCAATTGTAAAATATTTTACAAAATGTGAAAAGTTAGCTAAACTTGTCAAGACCTATTTGATTTGTATGTCATGCAATTCCCAATTTTTATATATAAAGAGTGAATTTATTTTTATTTCATGCATAAACTCATAAGTGGAAAATGTTTTTTTTTTTTCTGTGAAATGAAATCATTAAGATGATTTTAGAAGCCAGTGGCAATCCTGAACTTAGATATCTTTGTCTGAGAGTGGTTACAAAAAATGAGCATTTTTGTCAGACATATAGATGGTGTGGATATTCCGCAAAAAGGAAAAGGTGCCCTTGCTTTGAAATACACACAATTATTTTCTGTGAGAATTAACAGCTGGCTTTTCTCCATTCAAAAAATAACCTCAACATTAACAATATATATAGTGTGTATGTGTGTGTTTGGCTGAAGAACAAAGAACAATGAGAGTTTTTAGTTTTCCTCTAATTCATATTGGTTTCCTGACATCTTGAACAAAAATTGTACACATTTTTCTAATCACTTCCATAAGTCCTTATCAATCGAGGCTTACGGCCTATCACGTTGAATACACCGGTTCTCGCTCAATCACCGAAGTTAAGCAATGTTGAGCCTGGTTAGTACTTAGATGGGTGACCGCTTGTGAATACCAGGTGCTGTAAGTGTTTATGGACGGATGTGCGTTGTGGTATGGTGGATATCGACTCGAAAAGAGAAATTGGTGAGCTGAGTTCAAATTCCAGTTGAATACCCTGCATTCACTTAAGCACTGGTACCCTTGGGAAAGGTATTAATCTGTCCCTTCCCTCCAGTTATGGGTTAAATAACAAGGGTAGGACTTGGGGACCTTGCCCTTTAAAACAAATCCCAATGAATCTTGATACTCGAAAAGAAAAAAGTATTACTAGACACAAAACTTATATAAAAACAACAATAAATTGTTGAAAAGAAAAAGGTATTACCAGCAATAAATAAAAAATTTATTTGGCAATTAATGACCCACCGAGGTTGATATGCCATAAAAACTAAACAACCAAACCAAACCAAACCTTATCAATCGATATTCTTTTTGTGTGCTTAATAAAGTCATATTTGTCAGTATGCATTGTGTTTCTTTGGTAGTTTTCAAATATCAGATCTTCACACATCCATTTGTGATGCCTTATCATTCTTAGCTTTCTAGTGAAATATTTAATATGTACATTTCTAAACTGAATGAAATTTTATTGATGCTGTGTTGTTTGTTTTTATCTTTAAAGCTTCTAATATTTGAAGTCTTTTTACTCCCAAAAACTCAAGTCATGTTTTGCCAGATCGAGACTTTCATACAAATGTCATGCATAGCATTAAACTTATTCAGATATATCTAAACTGTCAGCTGTCTACAACTTTTTCAAAGATCATTGGTTAAAAATTACTTGAAGCAAATGAAGCATAGGTTTTAGCTAGGACTATCATACTTTGAATTTGTAGGATGCTGCTACAGAATCACAAAGAACAGTACAAAATAGAACCCACATCACTTCAAGACCTTTAACAACAGCAACCAAAGTTGATAGCATATGGAATTCAGAGAAAATAATGACATAAGATGTTGATATTCTGCTCTACTTCAAACAAAAGGTTAGGAAGGAAACCCTCATTAATAATGGAAAGCACAAAAATATTGAACTCGAGAAACATATTTTCTTGAAAAAAGTTTTAATAGGATCATTATAAATTTCAACCAACAACAGTACTGGCTGCTCAGTCAATAAATGCCAGTTGTTTTATTATCAGTTAAGTGCCATACGTGATACATGCTTTGGCGATCATGTCTCGAAAGAGACATAACTGACTGGGCAGAAGATTATCCTGCAGTAGGTTGCCATTGCTTTCTGCGGTAGACTGGTTGCCGGCCAAATCTACAGAACCCAATCTTTCCTATTATTTAACCCATAACTGGAGGGAAGAGATGGATTAATACCTTTCCCAAGAGTATTTGCATGTAAGTGAATGTAAGGAATTCGACTGGATTTCGAACTCGGCTTCCCAATTTCTCGTTCCAAGCCGATATCCACTGCACCATGACGCACATCCCGTTTTATTATAAGGAAATGGTTAATATTACCATTATCATATTGCGTATTTGTATTATCAATAACTATTTGTTTAATTTCTTGTGATAGTGATATGCAATTTAATGAAGTTTTTATCTGATAAATGGCAAGTTTATCAACCTGATAATGTCATGATTTTGTTACCAATTTATGTGTTTGAAATTGTTTTGTTAGAGAAACATTCTGCACGTGGGCAAACAAATTCATAAACAAGCTTGGCTTATTAAAGTGTTGAGGGTTTTTTTTTTTACTTGGGTGATCATGTTTCATTCTATTTAGGAACAAATATTAAACATTTTTCACAATTAACAAAAGAAAAACCACAATGACATGATGCCACAAATGAATGTATTAACATGATACTTGGTAAAACCTGACACAGGATCCATTAATGTGTTAAGACTCGATAATTGAAAACAGCCAAATAAACATATGGACACAAACTTAATAAACTGCAAAAAAGATTTGTTGACAATGGCTTATAAAATATTAAACTTTCAGAAGATATTGCACAATTTATGCTTTTAAACTCTCCCCAGGAAGCCAGAAAAATGTCCAGAAAGAAAAGAAAAAAATTAAATTATGTGTTTAATCAAATAAATGAATATTTTGTCTCTGCCATTAGGTGTGTATGGAGCACTGTTTTATGTGTCTAAATAGCACTTGTTCAATAGATAATATTCATTTTGTCTTCTCTACAAATACATTTCATTTATGAATATGTTTGTTCTGTTGAAGTTCTTTTGTCCATCTCAGTCATTTTCAAGAACCATGTCATACCCATATGGTAGGTAAGATTCTGTTGGTTACATTCTGGTATTCTTTAGAAAGCCGAATGTATAGAATATTCCATGCTCATGTTATGATGGATAACAGTTAAGAGGAGTAAGACTGCACCCAAAAAAGTATCAATATTATGTTTCATTTTGACTTGTGTGTGTATGTGTAATATATATATATATATATATATATATATATATATATATATATATATATATATGAAATTAGATTCTGTTTCAATAATCAGAAACTAAACATACGCCAAAACAACCCTTATTCACCCATAGCCCAACACTTCAATCAACCGGGACACACATTAGAAAACTGCAAATGTTTACTAATATATTTTGATTTTAGTTCTACATACTCACACTGAAAGAAAGAAAAATACTGGATTTGAAAATTAAATACATACAGGCTAGGGTTAAATAGGGACTTAGGTGTTTTGAATCTTTATAAATATTTCAATAGTTAAACATTTTTTAGATACACTTAAAAAAATTTTCTTTAAAACAACATTTATAAGTATGATTAAAGATAAAAATATCTTTAATCATACTTATAAATGTTTTTTTTTAATGCTTTTACAAATATTAAAAAAATCTGTCGCTTTCTGCGTCACGTAATATAAACAATCTCTCGGACGAAAGCTCCTCGCGAAAACGTTTCTAATTTAAATTTTAAAATCATTTGTTTCTGATGAAAGGCCAAGGACGATCTGAAATATCAAATATAATAATAGAAATAAATAAATACTGTCAAAAAAATACATTTTTAAACTTACAACTTTTTAGTAGTTTTTCCTATACATTAAGACAGTATACATGGATCATTACTATGTTATATATATAATATTTTAAACCAAATACTTCAAAATATGATATTTAATGTGGGTTGTTAATTCTGTATAATAATAGCTTCTAACATTTTGAGTCTTTCCATGCATTAAGTACTGTATTATATTTTGTTATTATTCACTAATATTTGCTTTAGTTACAGTTCAGTTGTTAGTCATGTGCTTTAATATTTTTGTTGTAAATTCTCAAGAACAAAAAGATATGTATCAATTCACATTCATCATAAGTTCAGGTTTTAGTACAATTCTAATCATTGCTTTTTAAAACAATAAACATTGCCGTTAAAAATGTGTCCTTCTGATACTACGTCTTATTGTGGGTATGTTTATCTATGTCTGTCAAAAATTGCAATGAAGAAAATATTATATTCTTGATTTTTGAGTGGGGTTCCCAAACTTTTGCAAAACAAAGACTGACTTTATGACCATGATCATGGGTTTTATATCTGGCCATGACTTCTCAGAATCCTCCAGTGTGAGTGCTTCCCAGTTTGGTGTATGACAATTTCCACCCCAGCTCCCGGTAATGCTATCATTTTCTCACATGTCTCAAGCTCTGTGTTAGGGTCACAATCAATGGCTGACACAATGTTTTGTATTTGTATATATTTTGGTTTTGTACTAGCATTTTGGTTTTTAGTATGTTTTGCAAATACACCAGTTTATGCTTTGACTTAAAACCTGACCAATTTTTTTTTTTTTTTTTTTTTTAATCATATCACCCCAAGCAAGGCGGTAACGCCACTGATGTGCAGGGGGCTACATAAGAGTGAGAAGATTAGAAAAGAGAAAACCGGAAACCACATCCTAAACAGGAAACAAGGGATGAGCCTCTTCACCTGTTCAATAGATGTGGGTGGAGTGTGAACCGGGCGATAGTTTAGTCTATCTACTCCAATTGGGAAAAAAAAAAAGTGAGAAGGTTAGAAAAGAGAAAAACCGGAAACCGCATCCTAAACAGGAAACAAGGGATGAGCCTCTTCACCTGTTCAACAGATGTGGGTGGAGTGTGAACTGGGCGATAGTTTAAATGTAAAAATAAGAAAGAAACTAATGTGTATAGATGATACAAATGGTATCAAATATAAAATAAACTGTAAATATTATAAAATAATGCTTAACGAAAGATGAAAAGATTGCAAAATTAATTACAGGCCAACTTACAACCAGCTCAATTTACGACTTGTTGGTTGTAACCAATCATTATCATAAGTCAACAACAACTGTGTGTGTGTGGGGGGGGGGGTTAATACAAATATAAAATTTGTCACTTAGCTGATTGTTACCTTCATCATCCTGACTTTAGAGTTTTGTAGACAAATCTTTCAGCAATCACTTTGTCAGGGGATAAATATTGTATTTCTCATCATGTAATGTACACTTCTTTAAAATTTGGCTTAAACATATCTCTTTGTTACAAAAGTTATCTTTGTTTGTTCTTTACACTTTTCTATGACAATGTATTTCTGAATTTTTTTTTCTTCTTTTATTCTTTTAAATTTTCTTTTATTAATTGTTAATTCTTATTATTACATTTAATGAGAGTCCTTCTTTACATGTGGGACTAATGGGAATTTTCACTTGATGCTTTTCCAAGTAAGTAGATATTTACAAATGTAAAAATAAAAAATATAAAAATAAAAATATAAAACTGAACAAAGAAGAAAAAAAATGGCAGGTCTGAATGGTGATCCTGGAATGTTCCTCCCCATCACGATTGGCTTCAGAGGCTTAACTGCTGCCACTTTCTCCACCTAAGTTATCATGCTTTTTAATATTTGTTCAAGAACCCACCAGAAGACTTCACCAGTTTTAACATATATTGGTATTGTTGAAATTAAATCTTCATTGTTTTGTTTTTTTTCTTTCTTTTTTTTTTTTTGTTCTTTTCACTTTTCTGTGCCATCATATTTCTCATTTTTTTATTTCTTCCTTCATTGTTTTAAATTTTCTCTTATTTCTAATTCTCAATACATTTAATGGGAGTCCTTCCTTGCATGGGAAACTGAATGTGATTGTTTTTGTTTGAGCTTTTCCAAAAGTGGATATTGGAGCTTAAGTTAAAACTTAATAAACCTGCATTTTAATTTACTTCATTCAGTTGTGTAAAGCTTAGAATTTCTGTTATTGTTAATTATTCAATTGTAATTTGAAAAATTATTAAAATTCAAGAATTATTTTGAAAAATATAAAAACAAAAAATTTTTTTTTTTTTACAAAAGTTGATTGATTTAAAAAATTGTCTGAGCAAAATTTTTTTTTTCATATTTTTCTTTTTCTGTTTTTGTAAAATGCTATTCTTCAGAGGGAACAAATAAGCATATCTACATTTCAAATAATTTAAAAAAGTTTTTGTTTATTCCATATCTATACTTTGTGTATATATACAGTTTATTCACTCACTCTCTTTGCCTTTCATTCACCCACTATTTATCACTCACTCTAAAAATAAACAAAGGAAAGGACAAACGATCACAACACCCTACACATCTACACAGATTGGAGCATGCACTCAAACGCATATTCATACAAACATGTGCCTAGCTGCGTGTGTGCAAACGCTCACACAAACTCTACAGAAAAAACTTACACCACTGACAAGTGTATATAAAAAAAAAAAGGAGAGAGAGATAAAAAATATAAGCAATAAGTTGCTGATAATCCCTGAACGGTGGACAGACATGTCTGCCTATGAAACTCTGGAATCAGGATCCTGAGTGTAACATCAATCAGCTAAGTGACAAACCTTTACTTATATTAATTCTATATCTTTGATATTGAGCACTTTATTGCAAAGGCTGTTTTTCTTAAATGCTTTTTCCTTTCAGTATTTTATTGACTGGTAAGCATTTTTGGTTTTATACTATCTTTGACATTGATATTGCCTTAGCTCCTGAAAAATTATTCTCAGTTGAGCACATTTTCACATTCAATTCTGCTATTATGTTTTTCTTTAAAAAAAAAAAAAAGCACTATCTTATATCAACATAGAATCAACACTTTAAAAAAAAATAAATACCTACACTACCGGCTATAATTATTAGGCTACCCTAGTTTTTTTTTTTTTTTTTTTTTTCAAATGATGTATTTCATACTATTTTTAGTATTTATTGCCAAGTGGATAATTCTAAATGAAAATAGAATGGTTCTTTTGTTAATACTGCACAATAACATGTGCATCAAATGAACTGTTCTGATGTCCAGTTTTTGTGCTCCCTTCCCCATTCTGGTCTCTTCTTATTGGCTGGCCAAGGCAAAAGCTTCCTGGCTGCCTTGTAAAATTTTGCAAAGTTATACTAACAAAAGAACCTTTCTATTTTCATTTAGAATTTATCCACTTGGCAATAAATACTAAAAATAGTATGAAATACATCATTTTTTTTTTTTTTTTTAACTGGGGTGGCCTAATAATTATGGCCGGTAGTGTACATCAGACCTACATGATTACAAAATCAAACTCCCAGAAAAAATAGAACAATTTATAAAACACATACAATGAAAGTTATTCTATTTCCTTAAAAATGACAATGGTGGCAATCATAACACCAATAATATCAATAAATTTAAGATTTAAACCAATGAGATGCCAATATTGCTTTTGAAAATGACTTAATAAACATAATCAGTGATTTTGAAATAAGAAAATTCAACAATAATTTTCTAAAAAGATTTGAAAAAGATCAAAAAATGATAACACTGTTCATAAAAGCAGATATATCCAGGATAAACTATAAAATGAAAACCAAGAATTACAACAAATTAGTTGGCAAAGAAGTCACTAAATTTTACAAAACTATTAATAGCAAAACACAAAGTGAAACAAAGAAAAAAGCTAAAAACATAGCCAGTAAATTAAGATTAGACAATAAAATAAACCAATTAACAAACATAGAACCATTTGTTAAATTAAAAGACCAAGGCAAATATTTAAGAAAATATGCTCAAAACAAAGAAACATGTGAAATATAAACCAATGGAAAAATACAAAAGTAACAGTCAATTGGTTTAATAAGATAAGTAAAAAAAAAACAAACTGTTCCTTCAAACAATTAGGGATAGAAGACTTTTAATGAAAATGCTCTTAACAATGCACTAAGCTTAGCAAAACAATACATGGCCATCTTCAATGAAGACATAGATATAATTAAACATTGCCAAAAATCTATATTATCCAACAATAAAATAAAATATGGAGAAAAAATGGCAATAATAATAATAATTAAAATAACTTTGTAACAATGGGTAAATATGATGGTGCAAAAGTATGCAAACTCGTGGGTCTATACAGGGACAATGAGTCCATTAATTCTAAGAAACTGCAATGGCGGAATTACAGAAAAAATACTAAAAAAAAACTTTGAAACCCTATGATTTACAATAAATGTAAATCTAATCAAAAAATAGTACATTTCTTCGATATAACTTTCAACCTAAACAACGGAACCTACAACCCAATATACATTAATAAAAATTCCAACCATTCATTAACATATTCAAGCAAATACTCATATTTATAAATAAAAGAATTTCAACGAATTTTAGGAGCCTAAGATATTCAATGAACTCAGAAAAAACGATATTCAGTCCTAAGAAACAACTGATATTCAAACAAACAAGAATACAAAAATGAAAACAATTCAAACAAAAACAACAGAAAAAAGAAACGTAACAATGCAATAAACACAAAAATAGGGAAAATATTCTTCAAAATTATTGACAAACACTTTTCTTAAAACAATAAATTATCAACAAAAATGCAATCAAAATTACTTACATATTAGTTTCATGTTATTAGTCGGGTAACATGGAGAAAATAGTAAGTAAACACAAAAAAATAATACTTGACAAAAACAATAACACCCAACAAACACCTACAAATAAGCAAACCTAATTCCCATTATTAATATCTCAATATATAAGCCCAAGGCAAAGACAAATAAGCTACTAACCATTAAATGTAACTACAGAAACAAAGAAAATTGCCCACTTAACAAAAATGTTTAACCAATAACATAATATACAAAGCTATCATAACTAATAGCATTAACACAGACAAAAAAATTTACATAGACCAAACAGAAATAATTAAAAAAAAGAAAAGAAAAGATGACCACAAAATGTCATTTGAAAGGAAAAAATACACAGGCAACACAACCCTATCAAAATACATATGGAGCCAAAAAGAAAGCAATATTCCCACCAAAATCAAATGGGAATTTATTTAAAGCATAACACTGTACAGTATTAACAGTAAAAAAATTGTAAATTATGCTTAAAGGAAAAATTAGCAATAATTAGTTTTAAAAACCAAAATAAACTCTTAAACAAGAAAACTGAAATAATGAGTAAATGTAGGCATATAAATAAATACTTACTTTGCTATCTGAGCACTAATTAAAAATAAATGAATAAATAGTAAACATACATATCAATATGCATGTGTCTGCATATACATACCTGCACACAAACACCTACAAACAAATAAACGTAAATCCCCATAATTAATACCTCAATAAGACCAAGGCAAGAACAAATAAACTACTAACCATTAAATAAAAATGAAACATTAGATAAATGATAACATGATATAAGCAAATACTTAATTTAATACGTATACACTATTCAAAAATTACGCATATGTGCATGCATGTTTGTAGGAGTACCCACTATATATACACCCCACCAACCAATCATAACTAATAATCTAAAAATAGAAAAAAATTACTTAATTTCATTTAAGCACTAGTTTATTAATAACAAAGTACAGACATAAGTGTACATGTACCTGTGTACACAAGTTTATGCATATATATCGATATACATGTATGTGGACATGTGCATATGCATGAGTGTATAAATACAATACACACATATGCACATGAATGTAAACAATAACAAATATAAATTTAGTTATAAATCTAACCTCCTACAATTAATACTTAGAATACTACCAAAGCAAATAATAGTATGAAATA
Source organism: Ascarosepion bandense (assembly GCA_037127315.1). NCBI lineage: Eukaryota > Metazoa > Mollusca > Cephalopoda > Sepiida > Sepiidae > Ascarosepion > Ascarosepion bandense. The sequence continues at coordinate 5,767,688 of JBBBDQ010000266.1, forward strand.
AGTCTTGTGAAGATATATAAAGATGTGTGTGTGTATATATATATATATATATATATATATATATATACATATATATATATACACACACACACACACATATATATAAGTATTTATCATTTAAACATAATATCATTAGTGTGTGCATAAATATATATATATATATATATATATAAACAGAACAGCCCAAAATTTTAAATGGTCATATGTCTAGCGAATATAATAATTTGCTACAGATTGCAACTATCGAAGGGAAAAGGGAAAACAGAGAAATGGTTAATGAGTGATTGTAAAGTAAAAACAAAAACAAAAGGACAAATGATCATGATAACCTACATGTATGTGCAAACAGGAAGCGCACATGTGAATGCACATCTGCACTGATGAGTGCATAGCTGCAAATACACACACGAACATAAACAATACGGAAAAAACTTTCACCAATGATCAGTGTATAATAAAGCAAAAAAAAAACAAAATATATAGGCAGTAAATTACTGGTAGCCTCTGAAGAGCAGACGGAAAAGTCCACCTATAAAACTCTAGAGACAAGATGTTGAAGGTAGCATCACTCAGAAAAGTGATAAGCTTTTATTTACATTAAATCTATCTATACTGTCTGAAGTTATTAAGAAAATCATATAAACTTCAACAATCCAAATTTAGTTTGAAAAAAATTGTCAAATTTTTAACAATCCATTTAAATATCAAAACAAATTCCGAGTTAAAATCTTAGATTGTACTAATCTGTTTTCTTGAAGTTAAATGATGTTTTCTGAAAAGCTGAAATCTGAAATTATTAGGCAAAAACCAAATAATCACAATTTCACAATTTACTTCAAAAGAAAGGTAATGAATTTATCAAAAGTTGATTAACACCTATGATAAAACAAATAATAAACATATATGATTAGTCTTTGAATCCTTTACATTTTAATATAGTGACCTTTTTTCTCAATAACAGAGAGTAATTTTTTTTTACTTCAGCAGTTTCAATTTCCGACATGGTAGTTTTAATTGATTCCCATAGCTCTGCTTTGCTGTTATGTTGTTTGCCACCTTCATATAATTTCATCTTTACAATTGATCATAGATTTTCCATTGGATTCAAGTCAGGACTTGATGGTGGCCATTCTGTTATCTTCTCTCCTGTAAAATTTTTTATGTTCAAAGAATTCATGAAAATGCATGAAAAGGAGCATTTTCATGCATAAATACATGCTTCACTTTGAAACTGCAAGAATGGGATTGGAACCATGCAAAGAAAATCTTGTTCATAAAATTACAATATTTAGTACTGTTTAGTTTAACTCCTTCATTAACTTTGAATGGTTCAATAATGGCTTGGTTGACAATTCCAGCCCATATCATCACACTAACACCTCCTTGTTGCCTTCTTTTAGTCATAGGCACGTCTGAATTGGATAAAATCCATCCTTTGGCCCATCCATCAGGTCCATCTCATGTTGCTTAAGATTTGTCTGTGAAAATTACTCTAGAAAAGTTAATTTTCAGATATTTCTTGGCCCCATTTTGATACTTATTTGAAAAAAAATATTGGTTTTAGTGAAAGGAACTTGTCTAGGAGATTGTTTATAGATCCCAATCACAAATTATTCTGCACTATTTGTCTTTCTTGACTCCCTCAATTCTAGCATTTTCAAAGATCTGAGTCCTGGTCAAAAGTGGTTATTTTGTTATAATAGAAAGTTTGCTGAAAACTTCCTGGACTGACCCACTGCCCCAAATCTGAGCAAATATCAGATTAGATAAGGAAATTTCAGAATATATATATATGAAGTTATTATGCAAATCAAATAAACCTCAATAATTCAAAAAGCTCTGAACCAATATTTTCAAAGATCTGAGTCCTGGTCAAAAGTGGTTATTTTGTTATAACTCACTTCAATTTACGTTCATCTGAAGGAAGCAAGTTTTGAAAAGATCCTTTTCCTTTGTTTTGAGTTCTCCATTTAGTTACATTTTCAACAGCCTTCTTTCGTGTTCAAATGATCTCCAAAAATCTCACTTAATATCTCCAATGTGGACATACCCTTACTCAATAGCTTTATTTTCTGTATTTCAGTAGTTGCTAGATTCTTCACTTTACCCTTGTTTTAACATATATTATGGACAAAAAGAAAAAATAGTTTTTATTACATTTCAGAAGTCATAGGCTCAGATTATTTTCATCTGAATACTATTTTCATTCAATCCATTTTCATAAATTCCAAATATCTCAAAACTAACCATTGAAAATGGCAGAAAATTTTGTTAAATATTTTACTAAAGGTGGAAATAGGTGAGTTTAAATTTGACAAATATTGGTTCAGAGCTTTTTGAATTATTGAGGTTTATTTGATTTGCATAATAACTTCATATATATGTATATATTCTTAAATTTCCTTATCTAATCTGATGTTTGCTCAGATTTGGGTCAGTGGGTCAGTCCAGGAAGTTTTCAGCACGCTTTCTATTATATATTTGCCAAAAAATTAACCTGAAAGTGTACAAGGGACATGGCATGACATTTAACATACTTCACCTTTTTTTGTAGAGCACTTCTGTAGCAAACAGATGTTGCATTTCTTGTGTTTTGTCAACAGATGCAGGCAGACAATATGCTGCAGTCGATGCTTTCCAAAGTCTGAGTCTATTAACGCTCTTGTTAAAACTTGTTTAGTTTGTGATATTTCATTATCACCATCAATGTACCCCACCACCAATGCACCAACGCAGGTATATGCAAGAATACAAAAATAGAAACTCTCTAAAAAATAAAAATAAATGAATATAAAAAGCTTTTCAAATGAAATAGTATTTGTTGTTTAAACATTGTAATTTTGTAAATACGTATGTATGTATGTGGAACTCGCTTCCATATTCTTGCTTTCCTGACGGCTACAACCTCCAGGAATTTAAATGCAATGTCAATACTCATCTCTTAATAACTTGACTCTAGTTCCTTCTGCACCACCCTGTATATCCTTTTCTTTTCTCTCTATCTTTGCAACTGTCATCACACCTGTATTCCCATCCTTCTCTTGCTCCTTTCTAACTGGTTCGTGTTCCTCTTCACTCTCTTCTAATTAATCTTTTTACTCTTATGTAGCCCCCTGCACATCAGTGGCATTACCGCCTTACTCTGGGTGATATGATTAAAATATATATATATATATATATATAGGGTGAAGTGAAAGTGGTGCATCATAGGAATAATTTATTAAAAGTATAATTACACATGACAATTTTATTTACTAGTTATTTAATTGTTATATATGTTGTTCAAAATGTCCTTCTTTTTAAAACACATTTCAATTCTGTGCTTTCAGGATTCATTAACACAGAGTTTTCTCATTCATTTTGCTACATTCATATTTAATTCTTTCTTCAAGTTCCTCAATACTTTTTGAACACGTCTGATAAACAACTGACTTCAATTGGCTCCCACAAAAAAATTTGTTCACATTTTTCTCTGCCAAATAAAAATATATCAAAGTAATTAGACATTTAATACATGAATAATAAACCCATATGGTGCATAATTTTTGTCTCATTCTGTGTGTTTGTATATTTATTCTAGAATGTTCTGGTTATTTACCTTATTTCACAGTCCGTAATGGCTCAGACATGTCTAGTATGATTCATCTTGTAAGATTGACTTAACCATAAATGTCATTTGATTTATTTATTATTTTAATCTCCTCATGAAGACTTTCAGTTGGCCCATGTTGATTTGATTGATCCTGATTTGTCTTCTTTCTTAAGTGACTTGTATAAATCTGTAGGTTACCTTTGAAAATTAAATTTCTAATTTTGGTGCAGTTTCATGTTGGTTCATTCCACCTTCCTTTTGACATTGTGTTCCTTTTTAAAATTTGAAATTCCAGAGTTTGAGACTTTGGGAACTTAGTGTGTGATAAATTTTTTTTTTGTTTTTATAAATAATTATACAAAAAATAAATTATAAATAATGATAAATATAAATAAGTTAGTTGAATAAAGACAAAATAAAAAATTAGCTGACACTTTTACCTTGATAAAGTTCCTCAGAGGCCAGAACTAAGATAAGTTTTTCTTTTGTCTTTGTTAACATTACCCTTTTACAGATTTACTTGATTTGAAATTTTTACACAAGTTGGATAATCATCATCATGGATAATCATCATCAACAAACACTTCCCAAAATCAAGTAGCACATCACTCAATAAGTCCCGGGCCTGACATAAAGATGGTGCCATTAATAAAAAAAAATCCACATGATTTTTATGAAGTACTAATCTTCAAATGGCACGTGACAAAATTTGGGCCCACTCAAATTATTAGTTTACAAGTTACAGTTATTTAAAGTTAAGGTACTGTTGCAAATTTTCAAAACAATGGAAAAATCTGAATTTTGTATGTTGATAAAGCATTGCTTTTTGATCAGGCACTTGTCTCAGAAAACAGTAAAAAAATCCACAAACTCGTTTTGGCCGATCATAAATTGAAGCTGCGTGAGATAGCAGAGGAGTTTAACATATCAGAAGGCAGTGTATTTACTGTTTTGCATGAACATTTATCAATGAGAAAGCTGTGCTCAAAGTGGGTGCTGCATTTGCTCACAGCCGATCAAAAACAACAACACGTCAACAATTCAGAGCCTTGTTTGCAGCTGTTTTACTGCAACAATAAGGAGATTTTGTGTAAATATGTGGCAATGGATGAAACCTGGATCTACCACTTCACTCCAGAGTCAATTCTACAGTCAGCCGAGTGGACAGCAATAGGTGAAAGCCGTCCAAAGATGCAGACATCAGCAGGCAAGGTTTTGGCCTCTATATTTTGGTACGTGCAAGGTTCATCAGTTACCTTGAGAAAGGAATAACCATCAATAGTGAATATTAAATAGCATTATTAATGCATTTTGAAGGAAAAAAACAGCCACAAATGAAGAAGAAAAAGTGATCTTTCACCAAGACAATGTACTGTGTCCCAAGTCAATCACAACAATGGCAAAACTATATGAATTGCACTTCAAATTGCTTCTGCATCCACACTATTCTCTAGAACTGGCCCCCAGCAACTACTGGCTGTTTGCAGACCTCAAAAGAATGCTCCAGGGAAAAAGATTTGGTTCCAATGAAGAAGTTATATCGGAAACTGGGGTGTATTTTGAAGCCAAAGACAAATCATTCTGCAAAAAAGGTATCAAATTGGAAATGGTGTATCACTCTAAAAGGAGACTTGATAAATAAAGTCAAATTTTGCCTAGAAGTTGTTGTTTTATTAGTTAGGCCTAAGATTTATTGAGTGACACAAAATATTCAACAAAAACCCCAAAATTTAACTATAGCTGCACCAAAAACCAACTACAAATCATAAGAGAACATAACAGAAAAATCACCAGTAGCCAACAACCCCCCCCCCCCACTTGTAACAGTAAAACAAATCTCCAGAATGATAAACTCCCAAAGAAAAGATTAGAGCTCATTTCCAAATGCAAACATGAAGACAAATTCCTACTATGACATGCATCATCCTGCCATAACTCAAAAACTGTTAAATAAAAACTTGTTAACTTAAATCTCATAAACTTTATTTCAAATAACAAAATTTAGATGCAGATAAAATATACAAAACAAATAAGTAAATGAAATGTAAATATACAAAAAGTCTATTACTATATTTGAATTAAAATATATATTTATATTAAATTTATATATATACTTAATTTGAATTGCTAGCCCTAAACAAAAACTCTTGGGAAGGGTGAGTTTATTCTCTCCAACATTTTCCTTTATCCTGCAACAGCTTATACAGAGTGCGATGAATGAATGTTGTATAAATTACACAAAAATGAAAATAACACCGATATCTCATTTTAAAAGATATATTTACCAAAATTTCACAAAATTATCTTGAAATACTAGAGCAAATTTATTCAGTAAAAGTGCTATTCTCTTCAACCATAGCCTCCAGATGATTTGGGAATCTTCTGCAACTCTTCTCGACAGTCCCCTTGTTTAAGTTGGTGAATGCTGCCATAATCCTTGCCTTCGTTTCATCTTTAGTGTTACAAGTAATCTTGTTAGTTTCTTGCTCAACTTTGCCCCACACGTAATAATTAAAGGAGGTTGTTTTCTGGGGAGTTAGGTGACAAGATGTAAGGGGTGAGGTGATTGCAGAAATTGTCTGACAACCATGTCTGTGTTCTCCTGCTTGTGTGGCATGGTGCAGTGTCCTTTTGCCAGACAAAGGTATTCCAGCAGCCACCCTCTTGACCCAGGGCAGCTCTACTTCAAGGCACGATGTAGGCCTCTCTGTTGAGACTTAAGAGTTTTTTTCTTATCAGAATGATAAGAGTGAGTTTTCTGAGTTACTGTAGCTTTTTAATTGTCATTAAATTCATCCAACTCTTTCCAAATCTCTTTCATCAGATTTACACCCAAATATTCTAAGATGTTTGTATTGAAGCTTCTGGCACAAATACCAAGCAGTACATGTCATTTCCACATTAGTGGCTGAGTAAATTGCATTGTATCTTTTTTTTTTTTTTTCCCCCACAGACATTGCCGAATTGTTCTCACTAGACGGTGCAGTCAACAAAATCAAAAACAATGTGCATGTGTGAAATTAAAAATATATAATGGCAATAATTTACCCATCGTCCCATGTATATAACTAAAGGACACCTAGCCTGAAAATCTTTTGTGGCATGAAATTGAAAATCATCATTGTTGATTCTATACCATATCTACAAATCTCTCTGAAATTGAGCACTTTTCCCATAAATATAGCAAATTTTAAACTAACACACACACACACTGGGGTGCTGAAAAATTATTGTTTGGTCAGATTTTAGAAAGTGTCAGGAACTTTTCAACACATGCCTTATATTGTACTCTATTTGAAATCCAATAATTCATGTTGTCTTGCCATGAGCAGCCTAACTGGTGTTCATGCTAACTCCTAAGATACCAGAGCACAGCATTTATTACATTTACACACTGTTATCCCATAACTATTAGCATATCAGCACACACACACACACACACACACACACACACACACATTTTATACAGATTCTGCTTCAAAAATAAATGTTGTTAATAAAGCCTTCATCAGATGTTGGCCCTAGGGTCAGACATTGTTTTAGAGCCAAGGCCACCCCAGCAGTATCTTACCAGATGAAAATATCTTATCAACTTTTTCTTCAATATTCACACTTTTTGCAGTCAATTTTCATGATCTCAGAAATTAAATGTTTAGTTATATCACATTTCAATTAATCAAACAAATGACAATGTCAGATATGCTGAGCAGTTCACATAAACTTCAGCTGGAAAGTCAAGATAGTCATCTCCATTCTCCAATCTTTCATGATTGGTATTCTTTATGTCTTAAATTGATAGCTTGAGCTGACAAAAAATATCCCAAATCTGGGAATATTTTCCCATTATTGGTTTCCTTCAATTGATTTACAAATGCTGTTATTGACACAGACATTCAGTTTTAGATACACTCTTAAGGATGTGCATTGTGGTGCAGTGGATATCGGCTCGGAACGAGAAATCAGGGAGCCGAGTTCAAATTCCAATTGAATTCATTGCATTCACTTACGCACAAATATCCTTGGGAAAGGTATTAATCCGTCTCTTCCTTCCAGTTATGGGTTAAATAACAGGACAGATTGGGTATATAGCCTTGGCTGGTAACCAGTCTACCACAGAAAGCAATGGCAATCTACTGCGGGATAACCTTCTACCCAGTCAGTCATGTCTCTTTCGAGACATGCTCGCCCAAGCGTGTTTCATGTATGTGATTTAACTGACAGACTGAATATAATAGGTGGAAACATGATTAAGGCTTCTACTGGGCATAAAGTGAGGGGTCAGTCTTATATTGTTATGAAGTAGTAAACTGATCCCCCACTAATTACTACTTAATAATATAATACATCTCTTCTCCCTCCAGCTATGAGTCAAATAACAGGATAGATTGGGTTCTATAGCCTTAGCTGGCAACTAATCTACCACAGAAAGCAATGGCAACCTACTGCGGGATAACCTTCTACCCAGTCAGTCATGTCTCTTTCGAGATATGATCGCCCAAGCTGAATATGTAAAAATAAAATTAAAGGGAATTTTTTAGAGCTTGTTCTAACTCTCACATCCTTTACGTAGAATATAAAAAGTAATTTTGAGGGTCATTGGGGCAGTGGTAAAAGGAACCTATGAATAGTAGGGCTGACTGTTTTTTTGGCCTTGAAGTGGCAATCAACCTAGAAGAAATCCTTTAAATTCAAAACCAGTCTGGAGAGAACCATCGGGTTATCTTGCCTCTTTAGCCATCCACTGATACCATGTGGTGCACCTATGACTCTAATGGATTATGGAAATTGTGATATGATCACTTAGATTATGATAGAAACAAGTCTACATGCTTATTAGGGGGTGCTGAAAAGTTCTCAGCCCAGTCAACTTCCTAAAATTTAATAACAAATGACCAAACTAATCCAGTCTTTCCTCTCTAACCGCACATTGAAGGTGGTATGCCTCCCAGAACTACCATACGAACACGGGTGTCCCTCAAGGCTCTATCCTAGGTCCTACGCTCTTTCTGATCTACATTAATGATCTCCCTGATACCATAAGATCCCAAGTAGGTATGTACGCCAATGACACCACAGTTTACTCTCGCCTCGATCAAAAATCTGGTGTGGGCGACAAAGCTAACCTTGCAGCCGAGCTTGAAAAGGACCTCCAATCCGTAGTGGACTGGGGTAAGAAATGGCTTGTAAATTTTAATATTTCTAAAACGAAGCTGCTATCAATTAACCATCATAGACAATTGCACCTACCTCCCATTAGCATGGACCAGGCTTGCCTCCCAGAGAGTAAAACACTATGCCAGCTTGGCCTGACACTCTCAGCGGACCTCAAGTGGAATGACTATATCGAATCCATTGCTAAATCCGCTGCTATGAAAGTTGGTTCTTTGTGCAGAGCCCGGAAGTTTTTTCCGTCTGAATCTATCCTGCACATATATAAATCTACCATCCACCCATGCATTGAATACTGCTGCCACATCTGGTCGGGTACCTCTGCTATTTTCCTCGGGCTTTTTGACAAAGTACAACGGAGAGTCTGTAATGTAATCGATACCAACTTGGCAGACCGCCTGCAGCCTCTCTCTCACCGGCGCGACGTGGCTTCCCTGTGTCTCTTCTATAAATACTTTCACGGCTTCTGCTCCGATGAAATCTCCAGGAGTTTAAATGTAAGGTCAATAGACACCTCCTAACACACTAACTTGCATCCATTCTTTCAAACACTCTTCCCATCTACCCAACCCCCAGCCTCTGTATCCTTACCCATCTATCACCCTCCTTTTGACATTTCCTATATCTAACCACTCTCTCTCTTTACCTTCCCCTATGTAGCCCCATGCGCTATAGTAGCAGTGGAATGCCTTGCTTGGGGTGAAATGATTTTAAAAAAAAACAAAAAACATGAGGGGTTTTTGTGGGGAGGGGGGTTGGGTTTTTTTTTTTTCTAATTTCTTAATTGGGTTGAAAACTTTAACACTCTTTAGTACTATTGTCTTATCAAAATTATGTGAATTAAATTTCTGCTTAAGAGCTACAGGAAATTGTGGAGAGCCATGATTGCTAACATCCTGAAGTCTAGTGTTATTTTTATTTTTTTTTCTTTCATATACTTAAACATAACAAGTGTGTTTAAGTGATTGTGAGAAAGGAATATATTACTGATAAGTTGTAACATAGATATCTCCTGTTTATGCTTGATTAAAAAGGTCAAAGCTAGAAATAGTCTAGAGCAGGAAGAAGATTCTAAAACTCTACTTGCAGGAGAGACAAAAGATGGTACTGCTGCTATCATCCTACCTACCAACCTATTGATTTCAATCTGTCCGTTCGTGTCTTTGCCTTTCTTGTTCTCTTCGTACCACCTCTCCATTTGTCTCAGTTTATTGATATGTCTGTCGTGTCTATTAATAATCTCCATTCATAGCCTACTTTTCTCTTTCATTTATCAGTCGTTCTCAAATTCCTTAATCGCATTCGTCTCTTTGATGCTCAATCCTATCCACCGTAAGACAAAAATTCCTCCCCTTGGACTAAAGTGCCTTCTCTTTGATAATCAGTATCCTCTTTGTTTCTGTTTTATGTCTTGATATTTCTAGAACAAAACATATTTACAGAATGGAGATATAAAAAGGTAGTTTTTTTTTTTTGTAAAAGTTTTTCAGCATATAGATATTTGTTATATTTTGTTTTTAGCCTTTTGCGCACGGCCGTATGCAACAACCAGTGGAAAGTAAATTATTGATGAACAATGAGGGGGTATAAAAATTCATTTTTTAAGCAGAATATATTATAGAATCATATAGAAATTTAATAAAAGCATCAATCATAATTTATAGAAATATAAATAAAAATACCTGTTAAATGGCAAAATTCCATTTTCTAATGAGTCAAATTCTCATTTTGAAATTTTTGGTTTTCTACTTCATAAGATATACAAATTTATATATCAGACTAATGATGGGTAATTGAATGACAAAAGGATTGATTGTTTGATTTGTTTTCTACACCTTATCAACACTTTGCTTGTTATTTAAAGCCAAAAAATATTTTTTAATTTAAAGAATTTTTTTTTAGGTAATAATGAAATTAACCCATAGCTATGGAGAGAAGAGGTGGATTCATACTTTTTTTCCAAAGTTGTGTGTGAATGAATATAGCTAACCCAATGAGAATTGGAACTCAGCTCTTTGATTAGCAATTTTGAGCCATTACCCATTACACTACTCATATGTCCAAGCTTACTGCACATGGTATTCCCATGTGGTTATCAATTCTAGGTACTGACCAGGCTCGACATTGCTTAACTTCAGTGATCATATGAGAACCTAAAAACAATAAAAACAAAAGCTGAATGAGACAGACACCCAAAATTTAAATTGATATCTTCAGTGTTTCTCAATGTGTAATTGTAATCGGCATTTGTTGTATTACTTCTGCCTCTATAAATATAAGACTCCATTTATAAAATGATTATTAGTTTAAAGAAACCATTTCAAGGGATGAAAAGCGTACCAAAAGAGCTTGTTTCTATTTTTGTCTTACTACTTTCTGATTTTGTTTCAATGTTTAAAAAGTAATTATTTTCATATTTCCAACCATTTTATATACATTATTTATACCTATGCCTGAGAGGAGAAATATCTAAAACAAACAGACTTTCTCTACAGACGTGCCGCATGTTGTGAACAAACACACCACGTGATGTAAACAAAAAATATTTGGACGCTATCGTGAAATACGTTTCTAATTCAAATTTAAAAATCACTTGTTTCTGATGAAGGACCGAGGACGGTCTGAAATATAAAATATAATAAAAATAAACAAATACTGTTAAAAAAAGTACATTTTTAAATTCAAAACTTTTTATTAATATTCTTTCCTATATATATATATATATATATACACACACACACATTATATATTCAAATCAAACTTTGAAAATTACATGTGTCATATGCCCATACGACATGTAATTTTCAAAGTTTGATTTGAGAATATACATATTTGGCTCTGTAAATAGATAATACTATTTACATTGAGCCCTCTACCTGGATTATTTTTAATATTAATATTAATAAGATTAATATTAATAGGATCTGTTTTAGGATTTTACCTACATGCTACTTTCTGTTTGGAGATATATATATGAATGACTATAGTTTTAAGGTGTGCTATATTTATAGGATAAAGTGCTCAATATCAGAGATAGAGTGTATGTAAGTATAAAAGAGTGAACATTGAAGTCAACACTCAAGGGCGACATGAGGCCTGATGATTGCACTTAGCATGAAACAGTCTGTCACCCTTGAGTGTTGACTTCAATGTTCACTCTTTAATATATATATATATATATATATATATAATATTCTTCACTACTTGATGAAATAGTTATTGCCAAAAAAATAACCCACTGTTAAAGAGCAAACATATGACAAGAGTTTTCATAACTGGTAGTAAAGTTTAATAACTGGCAGTAAAGAGGATGAACTGACACTGCCTTGACATTGTCTTGAATGGATTGAGGTAACACTGGCCTGCTATTGCCTCTCTTTCATGAGTGTGACAGGAGGGAAATATATATACAAATTAATACACAACAGTCTTTATTATAATAGAAAGGATACTGCATACAGTTGCAAGAGTAACAGACGAAAACAACAAAATATTACTAGCAATGTGAAAAAAAAAGGAGATTAAACATGTTCAAATTAATTTATCTACATTGCCAGCGTAATGAATCAAGATGGGAGAGTTGGTTGTTAAAGCTTGCGTCTGGTAAGCTGACCTGGAGGCTGCCCGCCCGTGAACTGCCTGTGTGACACATTGAATGTCGCTAAATGGGTCCTTTTAAGCAGTCAGAGCGAATACATATCTCAGTGATTTTGTCATGCTTTTCCTTTAGTGAAAAGGCATTTAAATTGTATTTATTTTAGAGATTTGTCTTGTGACCCGGATGTGTCAGCATGCTACAAAACATTCTAGTGGACATATAATTTCTGAATCTATACATTTATAAAACGTATATATTCATCTCGATATTTTTGTATTTGCTTGTTTAGTGATTTCTCAGTTTGCTGTCCTTTCTTTTTTCTCAGACTACTCAATCTCAGCATGACTGTCTGTCTAGTTCGCTTATCTATTGATCATTATATGCATATATCTATCTGTATGTATATATGTACTAGCAGTATAGCCTGGCGTTGCTCAGGTGTAATGAAAACTTTAAAACTAATCCATGGTCCTGGAGCTTAGACTCTTTGGATGTTGGCACGAAAGACTAAAAAGAAATATTTGTTTCCAGTTAAAGCGAAACTGTAGACTGAAAAAAAAATGAATGGATGTAAGTCAAATTTTGATTTCCTGGTAACAATATCAAATAAGTTTTTTTCATCGTGAACTGAATTTTGGAGGCTAAATGATTCCTCTGAGTAAATGGTATCATGGCTAAGACTAAGAACTACAATTATACCTACTTAGAGCCAGATCCGAAGCAAAAACTAAAATAAAAGGGCTGAAAAAAATACAGACATAGACAGATAAACAGACACACACACAAACATATTGCCTTTTTTATATATATATATATATATATATATATATATTATCGTTTTTCTGCACTATTGTAAGAACTTCAACCTTGAAACTTCTGAATATCGTTTCTTATGTCTTTGTCTATGAGTGTATCAAATTTGATTAAAATCCCGATTTTTTTCGATTATTGATTTTCGATATTTATCAGGGGTACCTCGACACAAAAAATAGTTAAGAACACTCGCAGACACTTATAGTACAACTGTATAAATTTTCAAGAAAATCGGTTCAGCCATTTCAGAGTCTATAGGTAACGGATACACACACACACACACAGACACAGACAAAGTTCCATTTACAAATAAGTTTAGATATCAATCTACTTCTTTTCATTATGATGGATTCTCCCATTGACTTCTACATAGGAGGATTTGATAACCTCATTCAGTTTCTGTTTGTGCTGTATGTTTTTAAGAGGAAAGCCTTTCGTAAAACAACAATTTTCACAAATACCAATTTGAATGAGTGCAGATAAGCTTCCTGACATATTTCACAGCAGTTGCAGCAGAAATCCCAATTTCAAAACAATGAAAAACTATAGAAATACTGACAATAGGTCAACAACATGAATTAAATAGCAGTTTTTGTTTAAAGCCTGTTCTCTTACTTGTTTTTTAAGCGTTTTATTAGTCAGTCTTTAGAAAATATTGAATGTCTGTTTGAGCAAAATATCTTTCAGTACAAGTACTTTACTCAACAACCCTTAAAGTATTCATAAAATTACTGACACACTTTGCATTTGAGTTATCTAAACAAAATAAAACTAGAATACACTCAGTGAACATATGTCCACCATTGACATTGTCATTAAAAACTAAAGAACCAAATTGCAAATTGTTTATATTTTTGATCATAATACTAACTATATGGCCTTCTATCCAACCTTGTTGATAACTAAAAATGAATGTATAACATTGGTGGACAACTCTGATTAAATTGATTGAACAAGATTAAAATCCAAGCTTATTTATAAATGGAACTCTGTGTGTGTGTGTGTGTGTGTGTGTGTGTGTCCGTTACCTATAGACTCCGAAATGGCTGAACTGATTTTCTTGAAAATTTACACAGTTGTATATAAGCACCTGCGAGTGTTCTTAGCTAGGTTTTGTGTCGAGGTACCCCTGATAAATATCGAAAATCAAAAAAATCAGGTTATAGAAGGAGTGGTCCGATTTGAATCAAATTTGATACACTCATAGACAAAGACATAAGAAACAATATTCAGAAGTTTCAAGGTTGCAGTTCTTACGATAATGCAAAAAATCGATAAATATATATAAAAGGCAAGATGTTTGTGTGTGTGTGTCTGTTTATCTGCCTGTATGTCTGTGTTTTTTTCAGCCCTTTTATTTTAGTTTTTGCTTCGGGTTTGGCTCTAAGTAGGTATAATTGTAGTTCTTAGTCTCAGTCATGATACCATTTACTCAGAGGACTTATTTAGCCTTCAAAATTCAGTTTACAATGAAAAAAATTTATTTGATATCGATACCAGGAAATCAAAAATTGACTTACATCCATTCATTTTTCTTTCAGTCTACACTTTCGCTTTAACCGGAAACAACTATTGCTTTTTAGTCTTTCGTGCCAACATCCAAAGAGTCTGAGCTCCAGGACCATGGATTAGTTTTAAAGCTTTCATTACACCCAAGCAACACCGGGCAATACTGCTAGTATTTCTATAAATTTCATGCTGTTTTTCTTGTCATTTTGTCCAGATTCAGACAAGTCATTATAAATATACAAATGATAGTTTAGACATCTCTGAATGTTAATAACCAGCTTGAATTCCTTACAGGCATGATTGAACTAATTTGTTTAGAGGCTGTGTGGGTTGTCAGAGCTGTTTTCTGTGTGCACCTTGGTCACCCTGAATTGTGAAGAGCATAGAAGTTTCACTATTACATCTGACTACACCCTGCAAGTTCTCGTGAAAAGTGGTGATGATGTGAGCAACTGTGAGAGACGGCCAATTTTCATTACTAACTGAAACAGGCCTTTCCTGCCAACAAGATCGAATGTATTCCATGAAGGTGTAGCAGCTATTGTTCATGACGTTTTTCCTGGAAAACCACTCGGGCAAAGACTTTTCCAACAATGCTTAATGGGGAGGTACCCCAGTACTTGTTGCTGTCTCAGCAGTCACCCTTGTTTTTATACAGGATAATTATCTAGGCATTCCACTTGTCCTTAGGAATCTTGCCTTCTCTAAAGCAGAAGATCAGATGACTATGAAGTGGTTTCAGTAAAACTAGCTTTATACATTTGATAATCTCTAGTGTCTCATAATTCTGTGTGTGTGATAGAAACAGAGATAATATTATCCAAAAAAGTACACATGATAAAATAAAGTGTAAAAATTTCTAAGCTATGCATGGGTTTGGGGAAACATGTCATTTATAAGCTTTTTCACATCTCGAAATGGCAAATCGGAGAGCCAAGTTTGAATTCCCGTTGAAATCATCACATTCACTTATGCACAAATACCTTTGGGAAAGGTATTAATCCATCTATTCCCTCCAGTTATGGGTTAAATAACGGGACAGATTAGGTTCTATAGCTTTGGCTGGCAACCAGTCTACTGCAGAAAGCCATGGCAATCTACTGCGGGATAATCTTCTGCCCAGTCAGTCATGCCTATTTTGAGACATAATCACCCAAAGCATGTATCACATATGGCACTTAACTGACTCATGCATACATACACACACACAATTATGAAACGGTTAATGAATAGAGTCAAAATAAACCAGTTAACAGTTGTATTAAAAAGTGCTCGATACATATTTAAAGAAAGATTTAACATGTAGTGCTTTTAAATATTCAAATTGTATTCTTATATGTGTGTGTGTGTGTGTGTGTGTGTGTGTGTGTGTGTGTGTGTGTATTTAGGCAGCAAATTTTCTTTTAAACATGTCAGATTAAATAAATTGCAATCATTATGTTTGCTTATTTTTAATAAAATCCATTCATACTCACGGATAATCTTTCATGTATTACAATCAAAATATGTCAGAAATGAGTTTTTTCATGCTTTTATGTGTGCATGACCATGACATTACAACATATAAAAATAATTCCATTTTGGATAATTTTTCACATTTTAATGAATACTAGCAGTTTGTCAACTGTTATATTTGAAGCTGAAAAAAATATACAGTAAATTTTAGCCACACAGTTTTCTGGTTACATTTATTACCATAACTCACGCCCCTGAAGATGATCTCGGAAAGAGGTTGAAGTACTTTGGTACCTTGAGAAATTAATGAAAATAACATCTTTTGATTGTAATACGTGAAAGATTATCTGTGAGTTTGAACGGATTTTATTAAAAATAATCAAACATAATGTTTGCAATTTATATGTGACATATATATTAGTCATCCACATACAAGCCTGTTTCGCTGTATCACAGCTCATCAGTGTGGCTAGACACATCCACTTGCTTCTGGCCGTGATGGAAACTCGTCTGAGATATATGCATATATATTGTGTGTGTGTGTTTGTATAATACCTTTCATAGAAACCATTGTCTTAAGTAAAACTATACCGAAGCATGATACAGATCCACATTTCTAAGATTTATGTAAACAATCCCATTACTTTTTATGGGTTTACTGTAATAAGAAAAATAAATTGCTAGTGATTCTTTCATTCTATTCATTTTCTTTCTGCTGCTAAACGTATTGTTCTAAGGATGTTTTGTTATTTTTTAATTATTTTTTTTTGTAAACTGGCAAATGAATTCATAGAAAAATTATTTATAAAACAGACTGTTAACTTCCTGAGTTTCTGTTGCTTTTAGTTTTCATTATCAAATATATTGCAATTGTTATTTGCTATTATTGTTGGTTGACTTGTTCCTCCAACCTTTGCGTTCAGTGGTACATACCACTGTTTTTTTTTTTTTGTTATTTGATCTCTTTGTTTTGCTGTGTTTCTCAATGATGCTACGACAAAACAACTAAGAATGTTTTTGTGTTCTTGTTTACAAATGCACTTGAAAAAAAATACTATCATTTTTTTGTAGCCTCTGAATATTGTAACACTGAATTTTTCCTTTTTGGAAACTTTGTTTTTCTTTTTATATTATGAAAATATTTTTATTTTGTTGTGCATGTGCCCAGTATGGTTGAACTCTTTCTCACCTGTCTGGACATCTTTGTGTTAGATGCACAGGATGCTATCAGATATTCAGTCAGTTAAGTGCCATACGTGATACACGCTTGGGTGATCATGTCTCGAAGAGACATGACTGACTGAGCAGAAGATTATCCCACAGTAGGTTGCCATTGCTTTCTGCGGTAGACTAATTGCCGACCAAGGCTATAGAACCCAATCTGCCCTATTATTTAACCCATAACTGGAAGGAATAGATGGATTAATACCTTTCCCAAGAGTATTTGCGCGTAAGTGAATGCAATGAATTCAGCTGGAATTCGAACTCAGCTCCCTGATTTCTCGTTCCAAACCGAGATATCCAAACGAGATATCCAAACCGAGATATCCAAACCGAGATATCCAAACCGAGATATCCAAACGGAGATATCCAAACGAGATATCCAAACTGATATCCAATGCACCACCGCGCACATCTGCTTTCAGATATTACTTTGATTTATTTTTTTATTTATTTTTTCTTTATACTTTAAAAAAATTTTATCTTCATATCATTGGGAAAGTAGCTTTTGAAAATGATTAAAATTGTTGAGTATGGCAGTATAAAAAGGACAAAACATTTATTTTAACAAACCGACTTAGCAGCTCAAATACAGTCACTTTCTCACTGGCACAATGTGGTTTCCTTGTGTCTCTTCTACAAATACTTTCACGACTTCTGCTCCAATGATACTTAACTCACTGGTGCCTCCTATATATAAATTTACTTGAGCCACAAGATTAGCAACTAGGTCCCACCCTTTTACTTTGAAACCAATAAATTGTAAACGCAACTTCTACTCCAGAAGTTTCTTTTCTCTCACTTCCCATCTGTGGAATTCCCTTCCATTTATTTGCTTTCCTGACAGCTACAATCTCCAAGAATTTAAATGTAGTCAATAGTTATCTTCTATCTCACTAACCTTCATCCTCTCTCTCATGCTCCCTTCTCCGTCCACTCCACTCTCATCAGTATTCTCATCCTTCTCTTACCCACTTCCTGACACCCCCTATAACCTGTCACTCTTTTTCATAACTTTCCTTCTATGTAACCCCCTGCAAAACAAAGGCAGTGAAATGTTTTGTTTGGGGTGATATGATTATAAAAAACAAAAAACAGTTTTCTTTTGTGGGTACATACATTAAATTTTTCCCCATTTATTTGTGTAAAATGCCTGAATAGATTTTATTTTCACATAAAACTGATTTCCATTTTACTATAAAAAATGTAAAACTATTTATAGTATGTGTAAGTGTCTTCTTGTTAAGATGATTTTAGAAGTGAATGTAAACTTGGATATATTTGGCTGTTTTAGAAGAGGAAAAGAAAATGACAGTTTCTGTTGAAGAGATGTAATTGTTGGCCATAAAGGGTCCATTTGAATCAAGCTGAAAGAGTGGGACTGCAATATGTAATGTTTATTTTCTTAATTGTATTTTAGCACAACATGCATTTGAACAAAATATGTGGGAGAAAAATTTTCTTCATTCCGATTCTCATTAATTTCTCTTAAGAAAACACAAATTTTGAAAATCAGGAGGAAAAAAATTATCAAGAATTAAAACAGTTATTCACAAAATATAATTAATTTTTTGTTTTGTTGAGGGAATTTTAATTTAGTCTTTTTTTTTTCTCAGAATTCAGGATTCTTTGCTAAAATTAAGGGTCACAGATTGTTTTGTAATCTCATATCTGCCATTACAATCAACCAATTACTAAGAGCCAGACTCTCTATTCTAAAATCTAGTGATACTGGCTTATAAACAAAACATAATTAAAGTAATGTGTAACCATAAATACTAATTTGCTTATATGTAATCAGATTAAATTTGCTTACATGAGTCAGATATTACAAATTTTTCTCATTAATTGGTTTTATATATATAATGATGTAATCTGAGTTTAGTTTGTTACATTTGGTGAAGTTAGTGAATATTGAACTCACTATAGTGGTAGTATTCCACAATGCCTGCTTCTGAAATATTGCTTTCTGGGAGGCAGCCATACATATGTCAAATATGAGGCTTATTGGCATAGAAACAGGATATTGGAAATATTGCTGCATTCTCTTGTATACCATCTGGTATAACATCCTAGTTATTGGCAGTGATACTGTTACTATAAATACAATTTCAAAATTCAGTTGCTTTTCTTCACAGAAATTGATGTACAGAATGGCATTGTGGCTACTGTCATAGAAAATAGAATTTTGTTTTGTTTTTTTGTTTTTTGTTTTTTTTTAATCATTTCACCCCAAGCAAGGCATTCCACTGCCACTATTGCGCATGGGGTTACATAGGGGAAGGTAAAGAGAAAGAGTGGTGATAGATGGGTAAGGATACTGAGGCTGGGATTGGGTAGATAGGAAGAGTGTTTGAAAGATAGTTAGTGTGTTGGGAGGTGTCTATTGACCTTACATTTAAACTCCTGGAAATTGTAGCCGTCGGGGAAGCAATCACGTGGAAAGGAATTCCACAGTCGGGAAGTGCGAGAAAAGAAACTATTGGAGTAGAAATTGCGGTTACATTTTATTAGTTTCACTATAAAAGGGTGGGATCTAGTTGCTAATCTAGTATCTCAAGTAAATTCGTACCTAGGGGGCACCAGTGATCTAAGTTCATTGGAGCAGAAGCCGTGAAAGTATTTATAGAAGAGACACAGGGAAGCCACGTCACGAGGAAAGACTGGATTAGTTGTCAAACAGTGTGCAAGTTTCTGCCAAGGCTACTTATTTTAACTTTGCACTGATGCCCTAAAGAAAGGCATGAACCTATTCCTTTCCTTTAACTATGAGCAAATAATGGGGCAGTTGACTCCCTTTAGTCCAGCAGGGTAGTTCAGCTAAGAGATGTTTCAGTTAGTCAGTTAAGTGCCATACATGATACGTGCCTGGGTGATTATTCTCGAAAGAGACATGACTGACTGGGCAGAATATTTTCCTGCAGTAGGTTGCAGTTACTTTCTGCAGAAGATCAGTTGCCAACCAGAGCTGTAGAACCCAATCTGTCTTACTATTTTAACCCATAGCTGGAGGGAGAAGCGACAGATTATTACCTTTTCCAAGGGTATTTGCGGGTAAGCAAATGCAACAATTTTGACTAGAATTCGAACTAAGCTCTTTGATTTCTCATCTCAAGCCAATATCCACTGCACCACAATGTACAAGAAAAGATTACCCTGGCAAAAACAAGTTTGGCAGTTGACAGAACTAGTTTTTAAAATTGGTTGAGCATCTGAAATCAGGACAGTACCTGTAACAGCCTACATTTCTTACAGAAATAATGCATAAATCTCCAATAAGCAACTTCCATATCCAATGTCTTGTCACATCAGAAAACCTACCACAATTACAATTTCTTCACAAAATGTGTATTTACATTCTCTCATGGCATAAAATTCAACACAGTTTTAATATCACTGTTCATATGTATATGCAGTATGACTGAAGTGTTTCTATAGTCATACTACAGACATCAGGGAATGCTTTAATACTGTGTTGTTGATTACATATTAGATTATTAAATCTCATTTATTTTCAAGATTTGTACAACCATGAGAATTTAGTTTATTTGTTGCTTAATTTTTTGTTTTCTATTTGTTCCGTTTTAATTAAAAGAAAAAACTCAACATTGTGATAAAAGGCAACATGAGAAAGGACAAAATTGTAGTGTTGTTCTGATGACTTTGATTGTCTTGCTGATATTTACATTGATTAATTTACATTTTCAGAATGCTTTTAAATATTAAAGATTTATATCATTTTGGGGAGTTTATATTTTACTCCTTTGAAATATATATTTGACATTTAAGCCAACTGCAGGTAATTGAAAGCACAGTTGGTGAACTCTCTCTTTATCATCTCTCTCTCTCTCTCTCTCTCTATATATATATATATATATATATATATATATATATATATATATATAATTTATAATAAATATTCACAGCTCTATATATTATATTATATATCGAGCATTGTTTTAAATTAATGTTTTGGACATAAAAAAAAAATTTTTTTCTTCGTTCTGTATTCACTCAGAGAGAGATATATATATATATATATATATATATATATATATATATATATATATTAAAGTAAAAGAAAAACAAAATTGTTTGCAGATCCAATAGACAACTTGCCTAAACTTAAAACACTTATGCAGGTAGAGTTTCAAATAAAACCAACAATACTGAAAAAGAAAAGAAAAAAATGGCCTAAAAGCAAACTTTCCTTTTCAGATTGGCCAGACCTACTAAAGCACTTACCCCAACGTTAAATCCTATGAAAGAATGACTCTAGCCAGAACTTGTGTTTTCACACTCATGCATTTAAGTCATCTGAAGATCACATGCATGTGAAACTAGAGTTATGACTAGAGCCATCTTTTCACAATGCTAAAATTTACACTCAAGGCAGAGTTACTGTTTAAATGGTAATGATGAATGAGATGCATAATATGAATGAAAGAGGAAATTGTTTATGAGGATAAAGCGGAGAAATAAAAATTGACCCTTGACTTGAAGAGAATAATATGTTAATATTCAGGAAAGCATCCCTCTGTGAGTCTGTTCCATAAAATGGCAGTTCTCAAGGTAGAAGGAAGTTTTCTGTAAATTAAATTATTGCTATGTAATTGCAAATAAGCTTTCACTGAAAAGAATGTTTTAATTTTTTTTTTTTTTTTTTTTACAGGAACTAGAATATTCTATGAACGAAGCTTTCTGCTCCAGTGCCGAAACTCTCCCTTGGCCAAAAGTCCTCCTGCTAATATGGCACAAATTCCAGGAATCACCATTCCTGGAGAAGTTGACATCCCTTGTGATTATCGTCCATCAATTGAAGAAGAAAAAGTTAAAGGTTGGTTGAACATTTTTATTATTCTTCAATTGTTTCGATTTGAAATTTAAAAAAAAAATGTTAGTCTTTTATTTTATTTTCTCCTAAAAAAACATTCTAGAAGAGTTCTATTAATCATGAACATTGTAAATGCATGAAATCTAATTATTTTGTAATTTGTTGAAAAATATATAAACTGTAAAATTCTCACAATACAGAAAAACGTTTTTTAATATGCCCCTCAAATAAGATTTCCTTTTGCAAATAAAATTGGTTATGAGAAAAGAAGCAATAAATATTGTCATTTGCAATCTTAGCTTTTATCTGGGCTTGAATTTCAAGAACTGATGCAAGTGGCACATCTGCAGATATTTTGGCAACAAAGCAGAATCTTTGAGCCTATTTTTATCGTATTTTTAGTTTGTTTACAAATTAGGTTTAAATTAGATTTCGTCAATGCTCCAAATATGCAAATAGATTCATTATCTAAGAAAGATTATTAACCAATTAAAATTAGTTTTGCTTCATAACCACAACATATGAATGCAAGCATGATAATCTCTTGAAACTTAAACAATTCTTCTTCTGAAAAATATTGAACATTTAATAAAAGCAATTTTGTTAATAGATGAAATAATTTTTATTTTCTCTTTTTTATGCTTAAGTCAAAATTTATCCACTCTTTTGCCATAACATATCATTAGGCTTATTGCACTGCCTTCTGTTCATGTGTGATTATAATTGTTACTCTTGCTTGTGGTCACATGTTTGGAAAACCTTGAGGAAATTTAAAACTGAACTCAGAGTTCAGTTTTGAATTCCCTGAAGGTTATCAATGGAATATATCCAGCTAAATTAGGCAAAAATTTGAAAGAGTAAAAAAAAAAATTTTTTTTTTTTAAATTTTTTTGGTGATCTTAAAAACCAATTTACGTTAAAAATGTTTTCGTTTTTCTTTTTTTCTCAACCAGATCATGATGAACCTCAGTTCCAGATGGACATTTAAATTTGCCAAAAAAAGTCTTTTCATTTCTATTTTCCATGACCCCTTTTGATGTTGTTTTGGCCTGTGATCCAAGCAGGCATTTTTAGGGGGCACTTTTTACCTAACTGCTTGTGTGTTTGCAAATGTCCCTTGCCTCCATTGCAAACATGCAGGCTAACATGTGTGCTTGTTGCCAGAAGGAAATGAACGGTCTTGGAATAGGAAAATCTTTGTCATTGTCTTCAATTCTGGGAAATGAGTTAGTGGCACTAAAACAACTTGTTTCATTGCTGTTATCCAGAAAACTTTGGAAGATGGAAGAAAAAAAAAAAAAGAAAAAGAAAAAAAGAAAGGAAGAAAAGCTGAAATAAAACACATGTGATATATTTGGTCGAACTAATTCTCCAAAGAAGAGAAATGCAACAGCTGATAGGAACAATCTCGCTGATAATTTTTTTCTTAAATCTTGGAGCGATATTCGTTACCTATTTTCATTCTTTCTCTGTTTTGTTTTTTTTTTCCTTGTGTGAGAATTGTAAAAAATTTACATTCAAAGAAAAATAAAAACAAAGAAGAAACGTTTTAAATATTTCTAAAAAAAAAAAAAAAAAATGAAAAAAAAATGAGAAAAATGGTGTATGAAAAACTGCAAAAAAGCTGTGAAATATTAAAAAATGAAAAAAAATTGGCAAGGGTTACATTTAGGGTCATTATCTTCTGCCTTTTCTGCAAAGTGAGTTTTTCTTTTTCGTAAATCAAATGTGATTTCACATTATTTGGCTTTTTGTCTTTGTAAGACAGGAGAGAAAAGAAAAAAAAATGAAGTAACTCCGGTATCTTTTGTTAAGTTTTTATATTTTTTTACAAATTCTTTTTCTTTAAATATCTACTCTATTAAGATTTAGATTTCTTTTTACTTTCAAAATCAGTTTTATTTAAAAACTCTAACAGAAGCTGATTCTATTAGAATTTTCTTATGAATTTCACCATTAATGTCGGCACATTCAGCTAAACCATCTTTCGTTTCAATTTTTGCTGAAACAAGAGGTGAAAGGCTGATATTTTGATAAAATAATTACCTGTTTTGAAATTAGAATATGAAATAAGTTTTTATTTCAATTTTTTTTTTTTTTTTTTTTTTTTACTTAGATTCGTCAAAGGATTTTTTTTCTGTTTTTAAGTAAAAATAAAAACTTTTTCACTTTTTTTTCTTTTTTGAAATAAACCAATATTAATTTGCTGTTATCAGCAAAGGGAGATAACCATCCTCCTACCTCTCAGGGTATTTGATCTTTTTATCAGATTATTACGTTTGGAAAGGGCTTTATGAAAATAAATTAAAAAAAAAACTATACTATTTAAATCTTAAGCAAGATAAAATTTAAATTCAGATGGGCATTTCTCACCTCTCCCCTATTTTTTTTTTAATGTATTAAAACTGCTGTTCTGCCAAGCCTGGGTAATTATATTTGCCTGTACATAGGGCAAAAATGATACTTAATGCTGATTGTAGCATAATTAAATATAAGAAAAGTATCCTCTTTGTTGACAAGCACTAATCTTACAAATTGGTAAATGTAGAGAACATCCTCATCAGTTTTATTCTTAAAAGTAAATAGATTTATATTTAGAACAAATAAAGTAGGCTTCTGTTCAATTTTGTTTTTATCTTTTCAAACCTGTGATATTAAACATGTTTTGTTTATATTGCTTTTCATAGATTTAAAAAATGCATCCATTACCAAATAAACATCAGGTTTCTTTAAGAAAATGTCACTGATACATATCGAAATGGAAAATGACTAATTTTCATTTGAATTAAAATATGCCAATAGTCACATTTGAACTTGTATTTTTTCTCTAGACAATTTAAGTTAAAGAAATATTGAATTATTAATTTCTAAATCACTTGTTTTAATGATGGTTATCACCATAGCAACATCAAATTTTTAAGTTACATATTTATGTAAATGTTTAAAATTAATTATCACATTTTAATGTTATTTGTTTTGCATTGAAAAAATATTTTTCAGTTTGAAATATAATTTGAGTTTTAAAAGAGAGACTAACAATATTTAAAAATCTGAGATTTTTCAGTGTCTTGTTAATCAGTAGAAAAGGTACAGAAAAACCATAATTAAGATGTTTTCTGTTAATAGCTATTTTATGAGGGGGGGGGCCTTTATTTTTTTTACCATCGTTAAAAGTTCTTTAGATAAAAAAAAAATTATTTTTGTCTCATCTTAAAGTAAAAACAAGTTTTTTCTTCTCTCTGACAATTTTCAGTTGGTGCTTTTTTATTACAATACTGGCATTTTTGCTTATCTCCTTTTCTCCTCCAAAATTAAAAATTTAATTAATTTAACAAAAATATAAAATGGCATATTGCATATTTTTATAGGAAAAATAATCTTGAATTTTCCCATTTTCAGTATCATGTAATAATGTAATTTTTGTTTAAAATCTAACTAAACTGTATTAAAAATTCAGTCATTTTTGGCTATCCCTCGTTACTTCTTTTGTATGTTTTTTTCATTTTTTTAATTGATAAAAAATTATGAATATTTAGAATTACCATAATTTGCAAGCCTTAAATGAGGACAATTTTCAATTTTCATTATAAGTTTATTTTTCTTTGATTTTTTTTTTATGACCCATTAGAGATGGTAGAAAAAGGAGTAAAAACTGATAGCTTATACCACCAGGACAGATCCCTTAAACTAGGGTGTACCTGGGCAAACAAGAACATATGGTGAGCTAATGAAAAAAGTTATTGATTATTTGGTGCTGGATTGCTGGAAAATGTAATCTTTCTTTCTATTTCTTCATTTGAGTAGAGGTGCTCTTGATACCCAAGTGTTTTATATTTTTCTGAAACTCCATGATTATTATATTGCAAATTGCTTTTATTTTATTTTTATTTTTACTTTTTATTTTTTCTCCTCTTGAACTTTGAAACCTTGGCAATCTGTCTTGGTGCTATTAAAAAGAAACTGTAAAACAATCTTTTTTGAAAATTTTTATTGAACAAAACTAAGTTGTGCTATTTACAAATTGAGTGGGTACCATTGAAAATATAGGTTTTGTTGATCTCCAGTCAAATGCTTCATCTGTTTTAACTGTTTTGCAATCATTTGGACTATTTTGTAATTTTTCACACACACACACACACACACACACACACACACACACACACACACACACAGAGCTCTGCAAGTAATTTACATGCTAAGAACCTTACAGTAGCTTCATGAATTTATATTTCAACTAAAATATCTTTTTCTGTGTTGGTCTTTGATGAAAAGAAAAAGATTATTGCCTTTTCTTGTTTATGCATCAATTATTGAATATATAATGATTCACTGATTTTTTTTATTTTAGTTTTTTGTTACCCTATGCTGGTTTTGTGAATAAAAGGTTTGGCAAACTTTACTGAGAGAAGTGCCTTATTTTATCTTCCCTTACAAAAAGGTGATTTCTGTCAGTCTATTCTTAAAAATGAGATGAATGATAGCTCATGAAAGGGAGAGTAGATTTAATGGTTCTCTGTCCCATTAAAGACAATGTTGCTAACTTTTTCAATCTTTAATTTTAAAGAGCTTCACAATGTCAAAACCCAGTTGTGTTTTTATTCAAGAAAATCTAAAAGCTAACAGTTTGTTTATGCAAACATGACCACAACAACAATTTTTGGAATGTTTCATTGTTTTGAAAGTAAATATTAAATGGTGGATCGGAACAGTCAATTGCAATAGTGACTTGATGCTATGAGAATATGTAGGAAAGCAGTTTCAGAAAATTATTGGTTCACTTTTTAAGAATCACCAAAATGAGATGTAGACTTGTGATTTTAAAAAGAAATCTGTTTTAGATGTAATATTTTTATAATTATATAATGATTCCCTTTTTTAAATTGTTTACAATATCTAAGGACTTTTTACACTGAAGGTGCTTTTTGGTTTGACTTATTTTTAGATGTTTCAAGATTCATGCTATTATGAAATGTTAATGATCTTTAGTAAGGAAATATAATAGAAATTAATATTATATTAAAAAGAAATGGGGTCGACTAATACATGTTACTACCTTAATTCGCTTGTTTTTTTGTTTTTTTTTTTAAATTCTTTATAGATTTTCTTGTGGCATTTTATTTTATTTTTTGTCAAGGGAGGTAACAACATTTTGTCATAACAAGGGAGGTAATATTTATGATCTAGTAAATTAACACTAATAAATATTCAATACCATAGAACTTGGCTTCCTAATATTTATTTCATAAAATTGTTATGAAATTAAGAAACAAATTTCTGTAATTTTTATTCATTTTATTTTTAAGGAAAATCGTTTTAATGGATCAGTTTTTAACTGATTATAAAAATATGAGCTAGCAAAAAAATAATAAATAAAAATACCATCCCTGCTTAATAATATATGCACATTTATATTGAAACCCAAAGATGAGATTTCCTCCATCTGGAAAATATATGCCATTTTCTTTTTTCTTTTTTCTTTTCTACTGCTGTATTTTTTCATTTTTAATTTTTTTTAATGAGAATAAAAATAAATTTCAGAATTAAAAACAAAAACTTTTGACAATTTTTAATCATTTATAAATTAAAGGTAATTTTGTAGGATTAATTTTTAATGGTGATAATTGAAAGTCTAAAAATGAAAGAAATGTTCGTTGTAAACTAAACTTGATCTCTGTTGACAAGGACTCAAAAGCAGTTGAATAACTTTAACACTTGCTTCATCTTTGAAATAATTTGTGATTTAATTGTTGTTAACTTGAAACAGATGAAACAGATTTACCTAATGTTCTGCTCTTATGAAATTTTGGGGCAACAGGACATTTGAAAAATACTGCTAATTTATTAGAGTTTTTTAAAAGATCATTTTACTGATAAAAAGATCAATTCTGAATTTTTTTTTTTTTTTCCACTCTTTAAATAAATCTGCTGAAAACAATCGTAAGTGAAATGATTTTACTTAAAAAAGAATTCATGATTTGCATTGACATGAGAAAAATATGCAACAGGTAAAAAATGTCTCCTTTTATATTAAAACACTATAAAAAAAAAAACTGCTGGAATTCCATAAAAATTGTCTGTGGATATAAAACAAAAAAAAAATTTTTTTTTTTACTGCCTAAATTCTCAATTTTTTTTTACTTTTTACATTTTCTTGTTATTAACAAAATTGCCAACATTTCATTGACATTGGCTAAAAATAAACTCTCTTTTAATGATAAACCTGAGAAAAGATAAATAAAACAAAGTGTACAATTTTCTTTAACTTATGCAATTTCAAATGGGTACTTGGAATTTCTGTAAAGGAAATGTGAAACGAAAGATGTTTCTACCAGTTTTTTTTTTTTTATAAGCTTATTTCTGTCTTTTTTTTTTTTTTTTAAAAGGAATTCAGATCTCTTCCTGGAAATATTTGCTATGAAAAAAAAAATATGTGAATAAAACTGATGATCAAGTCACTTTGTTTTATTGCTTTATTTCCCCATCACGCCCCAAAAATTCTTTCATTTAGTAATATTGTAGCATTCATCTGCCATCAATGAATATGATTTTACTGTACTGGCACAATTCTTCAGTTGGCTTTTGTAGATGTTTGTAATTTTATGAAAGGTAATTGAGTGGCAAGTGCAGTTATATTTTGATTCATTAGTTTGAAATTTGTCTCCTGAATTTTCAACAATCAGGCATTTTCTTATGTGCAGGAGGTTCACTTGTGACAGGAGGTTCAAGGCTTGAAAAGGTTCAAGGCTTGTGTTTGTAGTAATTTGTAGAAAACATTTTTGCTAGTAGCTGAAATTTATTTTTGATGAGTATTTCTTTTATATCAGTTTATTTTTCATCACTACTTCAACCATCAGTCTAAGGTTATCAGTGAATGGTGTGGATCAGAAATAAAACTCCAGCAAACACATATTATAGATTTTATATTTTTATTATGAAAATATATGGTCATACACTAGGAACTCATCATCCATTTAAATTGCCAATTACAAGGACTTTCTCTTTCTGTGACTTGCCAACAACAAATATCTCTCCTTCTCTGAAACTGCTCCTGCTCTTACCCACTTTTGAGTTTGATGGAGAACAACTGGAAGTTGTCACCTCATTCTGCTACCTGGGTGATGCCACTGGTGAGAGAGGGGGCTGCTATGATGCCACAACTGCTAGGTTAAGATCAGCATGGAAAATGTTTAGAGAGCTCCTCCCCATCCTTACATGTCATGGCATCTCTCTGCACAACAGGGGCCATGTTTACAATTTGTATGTGAGGTGCATCCTTCTCCATGCTAGTGAGACATGGCCTATTACAGCTGAGGATATAGCCAGATTAGCCCGTAGTGATCACGCCATGATCCGCTGGATCTGCGCCTCGAAACTCTCTGACAGGGACCCCTTACATTCATTGAGGTCTAGACTGGGTCTGGCTAGTGTGGAGGAGGTTCTTCGGTGGAACAGACTGTGCTGGTATGGCCACCTTCAGCGCATGGACCGAGATGTGTGGCCTAAAAAAGTTGAGAGCATTGTCATCCCGGGCTCCTACCCTAGAGGTCACCCACGGAAAAGATGGACTGACTGCATCAATGAGGATCTGAAATGCACCGGCCTCAAACCTGAGCAGGCAATGGATCGGGGGTGGTGGCGAATGAACATCAGACCTGGATGGCATAGCAGAACTCCCAACCTTCGGACACAGGGAAGAAAAACCAAGTAGAAGATGTCTGAATTGACAACTGCAAGGACTTCTCCTTCTGTGCTTGCTAACAGCAAAGACCTCCCCTTCTGTGAATTGCTAACTGAAATTTTACAATATATTTTTTTAATTTAAGAGTACAACATAAGAAAACAAAGTTACTGACTGAATATCATTTGAATTTCTTAGATGAACCAGAGTACATTGCTTCTAACTGTTATGTAATATCAGTCCCACTATATGGCAGTGAATGCTGGACAATCTCATCAGAAATGAAGAAGTGACTTGAAGCAAGAGAAATGTGGTTCTGCAGAAGGATACTGAGAATACAATGAACTAAAGGTGGAAGTAACAACAAAGTTTTAAAGAAAATTGAAACAAAAAAGGATGCTTATACTAAATATCAATGACTTATTAAAATTTCTAGGGCACAATGTAGAAAGAGGGCTTTGAAAATCTGATACAGGACATTGAAAGCAAGAAGGACAAAAGAAAACAATTCATAACCTATGTAGGGAGTTTGAGTAAATGGTTGGTAGATTAGGATTTAGGAGAAATAATAAAAAAAAACAATTTTTAAAGCTACAAAGGAGAGGAAATTATAGAAGCAAACATAATATAAAAAAAGAATATTTCTTTTTTCATTTTCTTTCAACTTCCAGATCAATATTCTATGATCAATGGAAACAAAGATGAATAAAATTGATCCTTTCTCTCAATCTATTTTGATTTATTTACAGTCAAAGAATAATCATCTGGTAGTTGTGATAAAAAGTAACAGAATTTAAGATAAAAGCAAAAAGAGTCAAAAATTATAAATGCTTCACTACAATTGATTATATTTTTTTTTTTTTCAATTATCATTTCACCCCAACATGAATGTTTTACAAATGATTGGTAGGAATTTTTATTAGTGAACATTTCAAAATGGAAAAAAAGTAAAAATAATGTCGGACTTCTTCCTTCTGTGACTTGCAACAGCAAAGACCTCCCACTTCTGTGAATTGCCAACTGCAATAACTGAATCTGTTCGCATCTACCAATTTTTTTGTGCTTATGTAATAATTGTCACTTCTTGGTAATAAGAAGGCCATCTCTTCAATTTTGTATTGAAGGACCAGGGTACTTGCTGCCTAAATATACCATATATATATATATTTATATAAATTCTTTCCGTCTGAATCTATCTTGCACTTATACAAATCTACCATCTGCTCGTGTTTTGAATACTGTTGCCACATCTGGTCGGGTGCCTCTGCTATTCTCCTTGGGCTTCTTGACAAAATACAGCGAAGAATCTGTAATGTGATTGATACCGACTTAGCTGACCACCTGCAGTCACTCTCTCACCGGCGTGACGTGGCTTCCCTGTGCCTCTTCTATAAATACTTTCATGGCTTCTGCTCTGACGAACTTAAATCACTGGTGCCTCCTAGATGTGAATTTGTATGAGATACTAGATTGGCAACTAGGTCCCACCCTTTTACAGTGAAACCGATGAAATGTAACTGCAATTTCTACTCCAACAGCTTCTTTTCTCACACTTCCAGCCTATGGAATTCCCTTCCGCATGCTTGCTTCCCCGACGGCCATAACCTCCAGGAGTTTAAATGTTTGTCAATAGACACCTCCTAACACACTAATCCTCCCATTCTCTCCAACTCTCCCCCTATGTACATCCTAACTGGTCTATTGCCCTATGTAACCCCCTGCACTATAGTGGCAGTGGAATGCCTTGCTTGGGGTGACATGATTTTTTTAAAAAAAAAAGATATTTTTATTTTATTAAATTACTTTAATCCGAAATGGAAAAGTAGGAAGGTAAATTCCAAGAATCTGATCCTAATTAATATTAAAAATTTTAAAAATTTTAATATTAAAAAATGATACAGGAGTACAGCTCAATGTAATTAAAATTACAGAGCCAATATAAATTAAAATAAATTTTCAAAATTCAAAAATGTTGAATGATTCATTTTGATTTAGACTGTTGCTAAGGAGACATGAAATCTCTCTTAGGGATTTCATGTTGAAATGTTCATTCAACATTTTTCGAATTTTGAAAATTTGTTTTAATTTATATATATATATATATAGACAGAAAATCTAAGCAAGAGCCAACAACCTATCATGGTTTTGCCATAGGGTAAAACCTAGATAGGTTTGTTAGCTCTTGCTTAGATTATCTGTCTTTGTTTGCTTTACTTTCGTATTGAACGCTTTAGTGTTAGGGTTTTCATCTTGGGTTTTTTTCTTTCTTACGAGTGCTTGACTTTTTGTTCATGTACTTCGTTTGTTTCTTTTTTTACTTCCCCTTTTTTTCCCTTCGAGTTCGTCCTCGGTGGGTTCTACAAGACGATTTAAATTATAGCTTAATTAATGCTAGTTTATATATAAGCGGTGTATACACAGGCCAGTCACCAGAAGGACTCAATTCATTGCTGAAGAGTTACACATAAATCGCAAAAGTGGAAACTTTAAATTTTTCCTCTCCAGAGAGCTGAAGTAAAGAGAGCATAATATGGTATATTTAGGCAGCAAGTACCTTGGTCCTTCAAGACAAAATTGAAGAGAGGGCTTTCTTATTGCCTTCTATATATATATATATATATATATATATACTGTAATAGTCGCTACAATGGTTCACAAATTCACAGTATCGCTACACAACAATTTTTGGGTTTTGAATCTAGCCATATATGTGGACTGCTTCATCTTCAGGTGATTTTTTTGAAAAAAAAATCTATCTATCTATCTATCTATCTATCTATATATATATAGAGAGAGAGAGAGAGAGATGAAAAAAGTGTGTGAAGGCATGAACATTTTGTTTAAAGTGTAGATTTCCAAACAAACGGATCTTGATATATAAAGTCACAAATTTATTTGTCTGAAGAGGGTCAACTTTAGACTCAAAACAAGTGGCAACACAAATACCATTATGGACACTTAATACAAAAACAAAAGATAAGTCATATTAATAATAATAATAATAATAATAACAAATCTACACTTTAAAGATAACATTCATGGCTTCTCACACTTTTTTCACCTATACCAATTTCTTTCATTGGAACAACTCCTATTTCTGTTTATATATATATATATATATATATATATATATATATATATATATTGTAATGGTTGTTACAATGGTTTATAAAAGCTTTACACTATATATATATATATATATATATATATATATATATAATTGAGTTAACTCCAAGGCACAGAAAGCAATGGCAACCTACTGTGGGATAATCTTCTGCCCAGTCAGCTATGTCTCTTTTGAGACATGATCGCCCAAAGCGTGTATCACATATGGCACTTAACTGAAGGCATGAAAGCCAATAAGACACAAGATTACTAAGTGTGGAAGAATTAGGAACAGAAACATTACTAATGAGCAAGAAGTGATAAAACTAAATATTGATTGATGTTGCATTTAAATTTTTGAAGATTAAAGTTGGGGGGAAACCATTGCTCTCTTTTTCTCTCTCTCCCTCTCTCTAACTCTCTCTCTCTCTCTATATATAATGTGTGTGAAAATTCAGATATAAATAAAAGAAAACGTATTGGGTAAAATTATTCAAATAAATCCTGTAATAGAAAATCATGATGAGGATTAATGACCAGAGTGGCACACATGACACAGGAGACCCTCAGTGGCATAGCAAAGGGAAGAGGCGGCACTCTGGGGGCACTCGGTAGAAGGAGGCAGACTTTTTAGCATGTATATTATCATTATACACGCCCAATAGCTGAGAGTGTTCTAATTTATTGCTGACTGAACGATGCGTATATGCTAAAGTAGCTACTGTGTGTGTGTGTACATTTGTGTGTGTGTGTGTGAGTCAAAGAGAGAGAGAGAGAGAGAGTGTGTGTGTGTGTGTGTGTGTGTGTGTGTGTGTGTGTTAATAGACATCAAGCGGCAACAATTTATTTCATACTAGAATGCAATTTTTAGGCCATGAACATTCCATTCAGGCATGAAACAAACTGTTGTTAATCATTGCTGACTTCACTCAGAGTCCACTTCTATATTTACAAACGTTCTATCTCGCACTTCCAATGGAGTATATATATTTTTTTTTTTATTTAGCAAATACACCTAAAATTAGATATAAAAAATAACTAAAATAGTTGTTAATTTTAGTTTTAAAATGTTTATATTTGGCTGCTGGTAATTTGGCCAAACCTCTGAAGAGAATTTTAGATAGATTTCAAATGACACTAGCATGTTTTAAAAAATATCTCTAAAAGGTGCTGTCTGGCGATGGGGATGGACCCCACTTACACGCAGTGATCAATTTAATCTGCTCATTAAGTATCAGTCAGTTAAGCGCCATATGTGATACACAATTGGGCGATCATGTCTCGAAAGAGACATGACTGACTGGGCAGAAGATTATCCCACAGTAGGTTGCCATTACTTTCTGTGGTAGACTGGTTTGCAGCCAAGGCTATAGAACCCAATCTGTCCTGTTAGTTAACCCATAACTGGAAGGAAGAGACAGATTAATACCTTTTTTGCACGTAACTGAATGCAAGGAATTCAACTAATATACCGTGCCCAAAAGAAAATAAACCAAGTATATTGTTGCGGTTCTTTTTGGGGTGGTGTAAATACAAAATTTTTGGGGTGGTGTAAATACAAAATTTTGGGCCAATAACAATATATGAAGTGGAAAACAGGTTACATTTTCAAGCACCTTGTAAAAAATCGAAAACTTTCCTTTCTATTCAGTCAGTTAAGTGCCATACGTGAAACACGCTTGGGTGATCATGTCTTGAAAGAGATATGACTGACTGGGCAGAAGATTATCCTGCAGTAGGTTGCCATTGCTTTCTGCAGTAGACTGGTTGCCGACCAAGGCTATAGAACCCAATCTGTCCTATTATTTAACCCATAACTGGAGGGAAGAGATGGATTAATACCTTTCCCAAGGGTATTTGTGTGTAAGTGAATGCAATGAATTAAACTGGAATTCGAACTCGGCTTCCTGATTTCTCGTTCTGAGCCGATATCCACTGTACCACAACGCACATCTGCAATCCTTTCTATTACAAACAACAAAAATCTAGTTAACCCTAACCCTGCTTCACACCTCGTCTTTATTTCTTTTGTATTTCCTTTTGACCTGGCTACTCACCCATTGGTCAGTGACAAGAACAAACAGAAGGGTCCATGTGGACCCCAGTTGAGAAACTCTGGTCTAATGGCTATGGAGGGTCCACCAAAAAGAATTAAGAAAAAAAGAGGTCTATGGATAAAATGAAGTTGAGATCTACTGATTTAGACCATATGAATTAATGAAATAAATAAATCCAAAGATATTAGATTAAATAGATACATTGGAAGGGAAATGGAAGAAAAGGAGAGAGACAGGGAAAACCTTGTGTCTGGCGTTTTGTTCATGCACTTACATATACGCTTGTGTAAGTGCAAGTATAAGTGTTGAATGTGAAGGTTTGAGGAGAGCAAGTCAATAAAGCCGGGTTATTGAATTGTGCAATTTCACAAAAGGCTTCACTTAATCCTTCTTAAACTTGTCACCTTTCTGGCAGTCATCACTTGTCAAACGTTCAGCTTTTCATGACTTTTGGCTTCATCTTCCATTTTCCAGATTTTTAATGAAACTCCGCACCCACCACAATTTATTCGCTTCTAAGCAATTAATTTTTTTTTACTTATATGCATCCTGTACTATTTTCGTTTTTAGAAAATTCTCTTTTTCTTTTATAATGTTATACATTCTCTCTTTCTTTTTTCTTCTTGCTTTTCTTTATTTTTTCTTCGACACATTCTTCTTTCTTCTTGTCAGTATTTCTTTCTTTATTTTTCTTTAGTTATTTTTTCTTTATTTTTTCTTCTTCACATTCTTTTTATTTTCTTTATTTCTCTTTATTTTAAATTATTTTTTTATTTTCTTTATTTTTTTCTTCTTCACATTCTTTATTTTTTTCTTCTTCACATTCTTTTTCCTTCTTGCCATTCCTTCATTATTTTTCTATGGTTCTTTATTTTGTCTTCTTCCCATTCTTTTTTTACCTTTCTTTCTTTTTTTTATTTTTTCTTTATTTTTTTATTTTATGTTCTTCACATTCTTTTTTTTCTTCTTGTCTTTTTTCTTTGCTCCTTTCTTTCTTTCTTTCTTTCTTTCTTTCTTTCTTTCTTTCTTCAAATTCATTTTTCTTGCTTTCTTTTCTTTGCTCCTTTCTTTTTTGTTTCTTTTGTTTCTTTATTCTGTCTTTTTAACATTCCTTTTTCTTCTTGCCTTTCTTCTTTTCTTCATTGCTTCTATTTTTCATTTTTTAAAATTTTTTTCTCCTTATTATTTTTTCTCAAATTCTTTAGCAAGAACAAAACACTTTCAAGAAAACAGAGAAAAATTCTTACCAAAACCATTTGAATGGTGCTGACTTATACTGCTCCAAAATTTCAGGTATTCAACAATGAAAAAGCATGACTTATTCAAACACCTACTTTCAAATGTTTCTTTTGAAATAACTCTTTAGCACATTTATACCTCAGATTCAAAGAGAAAACAAATCACAAGTGGTTGCAGCAAAAGCATCTACCACATTCAATTTGTATTCACTATTCAAATTAAGCAAATGTCTGACAAGAGCCTTGCATATAGGCACTTTATTTGTATATGCACACACATGCACATGCACATGCACATGCATATGCATGCAGAGTTATTTACTAAGTTTAGTTTACTTTTATATATATATATCTAAACTTATTTATAAATGGAAATTTGTGTGTGTGTGTGTGTGTGTGTCTGTTACCTATAGACTCCGAAACAGCTGAACCGATTTTCTTTAAAATTTACACAGTTGTACTATAAGCATCTGCGAGTGTTCTTAGCTAGGTTTTGTGTCGACGTACCTCCAATAAATATCGAAAATCGATAATAAAAAAAATCGGGTTATAGAAAGAGCAGTCCGATTTTAATCAAATTTGCTGTACCGTCACCATACTTCTTATACTTTCTGATGATATTTCCTACTGTACTTCGTGATAGATTCATTTCTTTGCTAATTTTTTGGTAACCTTGTCCTCCTTTGTGACGTTCAATGATTCTATCTTGTATATCTCTGGATAATTTTTTAGTTTTTGCCATTTTTAATCCTTGAATTGCAGAATGCACATCAAAGAGTCAGATGATTAGTACCACTATCTTGTAAGCAATTGTGTGCTTCTCTGATTGGTCAGAGATAACATTCCAATACTATCGAAAATTTGAATAGTTAAAGTCTTTTAAAATACAAAGTTTCGATAGGAAATTTGAAAAAAGTGTCACGTATCCAATACTTTTGCACAGGGTAATTTTGAACTTTGATAAAAAGAAATAGATTAAACCATGAGTTTTTAATTTTCCTTCCACATACAACTAAAACAACTTTACGTGTTAGTACTTACCAAATATTAGGTAAAATGGTGACCATAAACTAGAGTTATAACAGAAAATAATATGTATTCAATACTTATGTGTGTCACTGTATATATATATATATATATATATATATATATATATATATATTATTGAATATAACTGACAAGGGAGATTTGAATCATTTTTTAATTAAGTTTTTCCTGCAAAACTTAATAAAAATTAATAAAATCTTCCTTGCTAGCTGTATTTAATGAAATATATATATATATATATACACACACATACACACATAAAAATTCCATGGCCTTGTATCCAATAGCGTGACACATGACATCACTGTAGACTATTTCAAATTTAAAGTTTTCAAAGTTTTTTTTTTTAATAATTGTTTCACTCCAAGCAAGGCAGTACTGCCACTGATGCAGAGGGGTCTACGTGAAAGTAGAATGAAAAGGAAGAAGAACAAGATACAGTGGGTGTTGGGGAAAGGATAAGAGAAATCAAGGAGATAAAAGATGGCAACTGATGTTGTATTTAAACTCTTGGAGTTTTAGCTATCAGGGAAGCAAGTATATAGAAGGGAGTTCCACAGGCAAGAAGTACAAGAAAAGAAGCTACTAGTGAAGAAGTGAGAGCTACATTTGACTGCTTTGATGGTAAAAGGGTGAGACCTAGTTGCCAGTCTAGTAGCTCAAGTAAATTCATATAGAGGGAGCACCAGCGAGCTAAGTTAGTTGAAGCAGAAGCCATAAAAATATTTGGAGAAAAGACAGAGGGAAACCACACCCCATTGGTGAGAAAGTGACTGGAGTTGAGCTGACAAATTAGATTGATTACATTGCAGATTCTCCTTTGGATTTTGTTGAGAACCCCGAGAGGAATGGTAGGGGTACTCAACCATATATGACAGCAGTATTCAATGTATGGACAAATGGTAGATTTGTATATGTGCAAGAGGGGATTTTGATGAGAAAAACTTCCTGGCCTAACACAGTGACTTGACCTTCCTAGCAGTACATTAAGCTATTGATTCAATGTAGTCATTCAACTTGAGGTCAGATAAGAGCATGAGGCCAAGGAGGCACAGTGTATTTCTTTCAGGGAGACTAGCATGACCCACACTGATGGGAGTTAGGAGAATTTGTCAATGGTGGTTAAAAAAGAGCAGCTTCATTTTGGAAGCATCAAAATTACAAGCCATTTCTTATCCCAGTCCACCACAAATTGGAGGTCTTTTTCAAGATCATCATTTTATTGTTGTCAGCCTTGGCAGATTTATTATTGAGGTGGAAGTAAATGGTGGTGCCGTCAGCGTAGATGCCTACTTAGGATTTGATTACATCAGGGAGATCATGAATGAAGATCAGAAAAAGTGTAGGACCTAGAATAGAGCCTTGAGGGACACCCATGTTCATATGATAAGATCTAGAAGCATGCCTGTTCAATATGACCTTCATTACATGATTTGGTAGGAACAATTGGATTAAATCAAACAAGCATTGAGTTATATTATAGCACTGATGCTTGTGCAAAAAAATGGCAGACCAAACTTTGTCAAATGCTTTGGAGATATCCAGGGCTCAAGCTTTGCCATTCTTATCGAGAGCCTGGTATATATACTCTGTGATGGTCGTTAGCATATTTGCAGTAGACCTGGTAAAGCAAAAGCCATACTGTTTGTTGGAGAATGTTCAACCATTTCAGTATCAACAATAGCCTCGAACACTTTGTCAAAAATTAGTAGGAGGCTTATGGGGTGATTATTAGAGAAGTCTGAGGGTTCTCCAAAGTTCTTCAAGACAGGAACCACAGAGGGGGACTTCCAGCAGGCGGGAAAGCAAGAAGCAGAGAGGCAGTAGTTGTAGAGTTTGGAGAGGACAGGGAGAAATTTATGAGCACATTTCTTCAGGATAATGACTGGGAATTGTCACCTCATGGAGGATCAAATTTTGAAATTATGTTAGAGAGAAGATTATGTATAAGTTATGTATACGTCACTCAGTTGAGCCTCAGTTCTAGATGAGAACTCAGGTGTGGGTACTCCAGACAGGTCAAATGTGGAGTTAGAAGAGAGTCTGTGAGCAAAGTACTTGGCCTTGTCTGCTGTGACTGTGAGGACCTCAAATTTATTGATTAAATGAGGGATGGAGGGTTAGCACATTTTTGCAGAGCCACCAGTAATCTTTGAAGCTAAACTTGAGGGCTCCTATATGGTCTTTCATTCTATCAGAAACAACAGCTTAGCATCATTATGAACAGAGGCACAAAGGTGCCTATTATAGTCAGACATGTCACTCTGATAAAGTTGGAAGGTGTGATTCTTGTAGGCAATAGCAGCCAAGCAAGCAGGAGAGAACCAGGGGGATGAATGGGGTTTAAGTTGTAATTTCCTGGCTGTGATATAAGCATTAATGCCAGCTTTAATGCAAGAGGAGACCTTGGATGTACTGTCTTCAATGGGGAGGTTAAACAACTTTTTTTAAAAGACGCCATGAAGAAAATCGTGGAACAACTCCCAGTTCACTCTCTGGTAGCAGTAAGAAATTCTGCTGGTTGGAGGTTCCTGGGGGAAGGGGAAATGGAGAGAAATATTAATAGAAATCACAGCATGATCAAAGTTACAAAGACGGCAAAGCTGCATGGCATGGTAGAATTCAGAGATAGAAGGGAAGCAGAGATCTGGCAGATAAGCTTGTTCTTCAGGAATACTGGGCAAACATGTGGGGAAATCTATCACTTACATGAGAGATTGAGTGTTTGCAAAGTTTAGGGTATGGATGCCAGCAATATCAGTGAGAGAGTTTTTCAGCCACATAGCATGGCAGGCATTAAAGTCACCGAACACAAATATATTAGTGAATGGGTGAGTGGAAAAGGCCTTATCTATATTATGTAAAGAAAGGAATTCTGCTTACCACACAAACACCAAATTGCTTCTTGAAAATGACTGAGTTGGTCAAAAAAACTTCAACAAAACAATGACGCAATATGACCACAACTTCATGCATAATATTCAACATCTTATTCAAAAACTGGAAAAATAAAATAAAAATTTAAACAAACCTTTTGGTTCTTTTAACCAAACTTGTTTGGATGAATATTTGTTGCTTAAATATACATTATTAACATGATTTTATAATAATTAATATTAACATGATTAAATATTAACATGATTTTATAATAATGTTTTATAAAATATTTTATGTTTTTATACTGCTTTCACCATTCAATAATTGAACTGAAATATGAATCAAATGAATATTAAAGTAATATTGCGAGACTTTATGATCAATAACTTTTTATTTTAGGGGATCAGTGAAGGTGACTCCATCTTACTCAGGTAGATGAACAAGTAACTGAAAAGGGCTTTTATACTATCTTGTATGGTTGATTCCTAAGAAAGAAATTTACTTGTAAATTTTTACGAATCTGACATTTATGTCAAATGAATAAGTTGAAGTGTGGAAAAAGCTAAAAAGAGAGATAAATTCTATAAAATGATTCAAGCTTCTAAGGAACTGTATTTTTAACCTCTCATGTAGAAAATCCCTACCCCCCCCCCCCCCCAAAAAAAAGAAAAAAGCAATGCTATATCCAACTGTGATGGTTGTTGGCAGATGAGAGAAAAAATACGAGAGATTCTCTTTAGAGAGTCACTTAGAATGTCAGGCAACAGGAATGTTCCATTTTGGAATATTATTAGACTAAGCTATTAATCTTGGAAATATGATGGTACCCAAAATACTTGCAGCCCCAAGAACTATTCTCTCATGGGCACTGATCCTGCAGAAGTGAGAGGGCAGCAGGAAGGGAAAGAGTCAGTTATTGGTGATCTCATTTTAGACACCTGTAGGTGGTTAAAATGACAGAAAGAAGAAAAGATAAAAGAATAATGGGAGAGTGAGGGGGGATTAGGAAATAAGAGGAAGAGCATAAAGAGGAAGAAAAAGAAAGAATCAAATGAAGGAAAAAAATAAAAAATAAAATTATGAGGAAAAGAAAAGATAAAAAATTAAAAAAATGAAAATAAATTTAGAAAGAAAGCATAAAGAAATAAGA
The DNA here is from genome assembly GCA_037127315.1 of Ascarosepion bandense. Taxonomy (NCBI): domain Eukaryota; kingdom Metazoa; phylum Mollusca; class Cephalopoda; order Sepiida; family Sepiidae; genus Ascarosepion; species Ascarosepion bandense. The sequence continues at coordinate 5,809,031 of JBBBDQ010000266.1, forward strand.
AAATAAGCAAAAAAGAAGAAAAAGAGAGAAAAATGAGCAAGAAAGAAAAAATAAAGAAGAAAACAAAACAAAAACATAAGACAAAAACTACTGAATAAAATAAAAGTAAAAATATAAAGAAAAAGTTAAAAGTCAAGAACATTGTAAAGTCATTTTTATTCTCATTCATTATTCAATCTATCACAATCTATCTATCTATCTATCTATCTATCTATCTCAGTTTCTTCAAATCTATCTATCTATCTATCTATCTATCTATCTATCTCAGTTTCTTCAAATCTATCTATCTATCTATCTATCTATCTATCTATCTATCTATCTCAGTTTCTTCAAAACTATCTATCTATCTATCTATCTATCTATCTATCTATCTATCTATCTATCTACTAGCAGTATAGCCCGGCATTGCTCGGGTGTAATGAAAGCTTTAAAACTAATCCATGGTCCTGGAGCTCAGACTCTTTGGACGTTGGCACGAAAGACTAAAAGCAATAGTTGTTTCCAGTTAAAGTCAAACTGTAGACTGAAGGAAAAATGAACGGATGTAAGTCAAATTTTGATTTCCTGGTATCAATATCAAATAAGTTTTTTTTGTTGTAAGCTGAATTTTGAAGGCTAAATAAGTCCTCTGAGTAAATGGTATCATGGCTAAGACTAAGAACTACAATTATACCTACTTAGAGCCAAACCCGAAGCAAAAACTAAAATAAAAGGGCTGAAAAAAATACAGGCATACAGGCAGATAAACAGACACACGCACACAAACATCTCGCCTTTTATATATATATATATATATATATATATATATATATATATATATTACCGATTTTCTGCACTATTGTAAGAACTGCATCATTGAAACTTCTGAATATCGTTTCTTATGTCTTTGTCTATGAGTGTATCAAATTTGATTAAAATCGGACCACCCCTGCTATAACCTGATTTTTTTGATTTTCGATTTTCGATATTTATCAGAGGTACCTTGACACAAAACCTAGCTAAGAACACTCTCAGATGCTTATAGTACAACTGTGTAAATTTTCAAGAAAATCAGTTCAGCCGTTTCGGAGTCTTTAGATAACGGGGAGGGGACACACACAGAGACAAAGTTCTATTTATAAATAAGTTTAGATTTACATTTACATTTATCTTCTTTTTTTTTTTTTTTTATAAGCGTTTCACCCCGAGCAAGGCATGTCACTGCCACTACTGTGCAGGGGGCTACGTAGAGTGGAGAAAGGCTGATTAAATATAGGAAATGACAGAGGGTGGGTGATAGGCGGGTAAGGATACCGAGAATGAGGGTTGGGTAGATGAGAGTGTTCTGAGAATAGTTGGGAGTTAGTGTGATAGGAGGTGTCTATTGACCCTACATTTAAACACCTGGAGATTGTAACCGTCGGGAAAGCAGACTTGTGGAAGGGAGTTCCACAGGCGGGAAGCGCGAGAAAAGAAGCTGTTGGAGTAGAATTTACGGTTACATCTTATTTGTTTAACTGTAAAAGGGTGGGACCTAGTTGCTAATCTAGTATCTCGTGTAAATTCGTGCTTAGGCGGCACCAGTGATCTAAGCTCATCGGAGCAGAAGCCATGAAAGTACTTGTAGAAGAGGCACAGGGAAGCCACATCACGCCGGTGTGAGAGCGGCTGCAGCCGGTCTGCCAAGTCAGTATCAGCCACGTTACAGATCCTCCTTTGTATTTTGTCAAGAAGCCCAAGGAGAGCAGCAGGGGCACCCGACCAGATATGGCAGCAATATTCAATACACGGGCGGATGGTAGATTTGTATATGTGCAGAATAGATTCAGGTGGGAAAAATTTCCGGGCACTGCACAGGGAGCCCACTTTCATAGCAGCAGATTTGGCAATGGATTCAATATAGTCATTCCATTTGAGGTCCGCCGAGAGTGTAAGGCCAAGGAGGCATAGTATTTTACTCTCTGGGAGGCTAGCCTGTCCCATGCTAATGGGAGGTAGATGCGATTGCCTATGGTGATTAGTTGATAACAGCTTTGTTTTGGAGGCATTGAAATTTACCAACCATTCCCTACCCCAGGTCACTATGGATTGGAGGTCCCTTTCAAGTACGGCAGCGAGGTTCACTTTGTCGTCCAGACCTGGTTTCTGATCGATGCGGGAGTAGACTGTTGTGTCGTCAGCATACATGCCAACTTGGGATCTAATGGTGTCGGGGAGATCATTAATGTAGATCAGAAAGAGCGTGGGACCTAGGATAGAACCTTGAGGGACGCCCGCGTTCGTCTGGTAATTTTGGGAGGCATGCCCATTTAATACCACCTTCAATGTGCGGTCAGAGAGGAAAGACTGGATGAGGTCAAACAGATGTCCAGTTATCCCATAGCTCCGCAGTTTGCACAAGAGGCCAGCATGCCAGACCCTGTCGAATGCTTTGGAGATATCCAAGGCAACGGTTCGGGCTTCACCATTCTTGTCAAGTGCCTGGTATATGTACTCAGTAATGGTCATTAGCATATCAGCAGTAGACCTGGTGAAGCGAAACCCATACTGTTTGTCAGAGAGAAGCCTGTTGGCCATAAGATGCTGAATCACCTCGGCGTTGATAATGGCTTCGAAAACTTTGCCAAAGATTGGAAGGAGACTAATAGGACGGTAATTGGCGGGGTCTGAGGGTTCGCCAGAATTCTTAAATATAGGTACTACGCAGGAGGACTTCCAACAGGCAGGAAAGCAGGAAGCAGATAGGCAGAGGTTATAGAGTTTAGAGAGGACAGAGGAGAGTTCTGGGGCACATTTCTTCAGTACTATGACTGGGATTCCGTCACCGCCGCTCGCTTTGTGTGGGTCAAGTTGCGCAATTATCTTGGCGACCAGCGAGGGTGAAATGTGGACGTTATTTAGTTGAGCCTTAGTTCTGGGTGGGAAGTCTGGTGTAGGTATTCCTAACGAGTCCAGTGTCGAATTGGTTGAGAATCTACGGGCAAAGCATTCAGCCTTGATGGCTGGGGAGGTGAGAACTTCAAATTCGTTGATTAGTGGGGGTATTGAAGTCTTGTTCCTGCTGAGCACGCTTTTGCAGAGACGCCAGTAATCTTTGGAGCCAAACTTAGAGGATGCTATGCGTTGCCTAATTCTGGTAGCAAACGCCCTCTTGGCTTCGCTCAGTACTTTTTTACACTTGTTCCGTGCTGAGGTGAAAAGGCGCCTATTTTGGTTCGACGAGCAGCTTTGATAGAGCCGGAAGAAATGGTTCCGGTGGGCAATAGCGGCCGAGCAAGCGGGTGAGAACCAGGGGGACGAATTTAGTTTTAGTTGGAATTTTCTGGCAGGGATAAAAGCATCGATGCCAGCCTTAACCCAAGAGGAGACTTCGGAGGCACAGTCTTCGACAGGAAGATCAAAGATGTTGTTCCAGGGGACGTCGCAGAGGAAGTCCCTGAACGAGTCCCAGTCGGCTCTTTGGTAGCAGTATGATATTCTGCTGGTCTGGT